>OX596278.1:23549073-23966070 GCA_951394225.1 Harpalus rufipes | reverse complement strand
AACGATTTGTAAGAACATCTCGGATCCATATTCTACGTGATGTATCGAGGGAAATCGATTGATTAGGGCATAAAATCATCAGATGCACTGAATTTTAGTGAATACCAGGTTTTGGGGGCCCTTCGTGGTGCTCTCGCCGGTACAGCGAAAGTTCCGTGGAAGTTACTGTAAAACACTCAAATCAGACGTATTTCGCTTAGAAATAGCATTTTTACGCGTTTGAAAGCGAGAGAAACTGTATTTACATCATATTTGGCCGTTTCAAGGTCTGAAACGAACGATTTGTAAGAACATCTCGGATACATATTCTACGTGATGTATCGATGGAAATCGATTGAATAGGATATAAAGTCATCTGATGCACTGAATTTTAGTGAATACAAGGTTTTGGGGGCCCTCCGTGGTGTCCTCGCCAGTACAGCTAAAGTTACGTGGAAGTTACTGTAAAACACTCAAATCACACGTATTTCGCTTAGAAATAGCATTTTTAAGCGTTTGAAGGCGAGAGAAACAGTTTTTATATCATATTTGGCCGTTTCACGGTCTGAAACGAACGATTTGTAAGAACATCTCGGATACATATTCTACGTGATGTATCGATTGATTAGGGTATAAAATCATCAGATGCACTGAATTTTAGTGAATACAAGGTTTTGGGGGCCCTCCGTGGTGCCCTCGCCGGTACAGCTAAAGTTCCGTGAAAGTTACGGTAAAACAATCAAATCACACGTATTTCGCTTAGAAATAGCATTTTTAAACGTTTGAAGGCGAGAGAAACAGTTTTTACATCATATTTGGCCGTTTCACGGTCTGAAACGAACGATTTGTAAGAACATCTCGGATACATATTCTACGTGATGTATCGATTGATTAGGGGTATAAAATCATCAGATGCACTGAATTTTAGTGAATACAAGGTTTTGGGGGGCCCTCCGTGGTGCCCTCGCCGGTACAGCTAAAGTTCCGTGAAAGTTACGGTAAAACACTCAAATCACACGTATTTCGCTTAGAAATAGCATTTTTAAAACGTTTGAAGGCGAGAGAAAACAGTTTTTACATCATATTTGGCCGTTTCACGGTCTGAAACGAACGATTTATAAGAACATCTCGGATACATATTCTACGTGATGTATCGATGTAAATCGATTAATTAGGGCATAAAATCATCAGATGCACTGAATTTTAGTGAATACAAGGTTTTGAGGGCCCCTTCGTGGTGCCCTCGCCGGTAAAGCGAAAGTTCCGTGGAAGTTACTGTAAAACACTCAAATCACACGTATTTCGCTTAGAAATAGCATTTTTACGCGTTTGAAAGCGAGAGAAACTGTTTTTACATCATATTTTGGCAGTTTCACGGTCTGAAACGAACGATTTGTAAGAACATCTCGGATACGTATTCTACGTGATGTATCGATGGAAATCGATTGATTAGGACATAAAAATTATCAGATGCACTGAATTTAAGTGAATACAAGGTTTTAAGGGCCTTCCGTAGTGCCCTCGCCGATACAGCTAAAGTTCCGAGGAAGTTTCTGTAAAACACTCAAGTCACACGTATTTCGCTTAGAAATAGCATTTTTAAGCGTTTGAAGGCGAGAGAAACAGTTTTTCATCATATTTGGCCGTTTCACGGTCTGAAACGAACGATTTGTAAGAAAATGTCGGATACATATTCTACGTGATGTAACGATGGAAATCGATTGATTAGGGCATAAAAATCATCAGATGCACTGAATTTTAGTGAATACAAGGTTTTGGGGGGCCTCCGTGGTGCCCTCGCCGGTACAGCTAAAGTTCCGTGGAAGTTACTGTAAAACACTCAAATCACACGTATTTCGCTTAGAAATAGCATTTTTACGCGTTTTGAAAGCGAGAGAAACTGTTTTTACATCATATTTGGCCGTTTCACGGTCTGAAACGAAGTATTTATAAGAATATCTCGGATACATATTCTACGTGATGTATCGATGGAAATCGATTGATTAGGGCATAAAATTATCAGATGCACTGAATTTAAGTGAATACAAGGTTTTTGGTGGGCCCTCCGTGGTGCCCTCGCCGGTACAGCGAAAGTTCCGTGGAAGTTAATGTAAAACACTCAAATCACACATATTTCGCTTAGAAATATCATTTTTACGCGTTTGAAAGCGAGAGAAACAGTTTTTACATCATATTTGGCCGTTTCACAGTCTGAAACGAACGATTTGTAAGAACATCTCGGATCCATATTCTACGTGATGTATCGAGGGGAAATCGATTGATTAGGGCATAAAATCATCAGATGCACTGAATTTTAGTGAATACCAGGTTTTGGGGGCCCTTCGTGGTGCTCTCGCCGGTACAGCGAAAGTTCCGTGGAAGTTACTGTAAAACACTCAAATCAGACGTATTTCGCTTAGAAATAGCATTTTTACGCGTTTGAAAGCGAGAGAAACTGTATTTACATCATATTTGGCCGTTTCACGGTCTGAAACGAACGATTTGTAAGAACATCTCGGATACATTTTCTACGTGATGTATCGATGGAAATCGATTGATTAGGACATAAAATTATCAGATGCACTGATTTTAAGTGAATACAAGGTTTTAAGGGCCTTCCGTAGTGCCCTCGCCGATACAGCTAAAGTTCCGAGGAAGTTTCTGTAAAACACTCAAGTCACACGTATTTCGCTTAGAAATAGCATTTTTAAGCGTTTGAAGGCGAGAGAAACAGTTTTTTACATCATTTTGGCCGTTTCACGGTCTGAAACGAACGATTTGTAAGAACATCTCGGATCCATATTCTACGTGATGTATCGATTGATTAGGGCATAAAATCATCAGATGCACTGAATTTTAGTGAATACAAGGTTTTGAGGGCCCTCCGTGGTGCCCTCGCCGGTACAGCTAAAGTTCCGTGGAAGTTACGGTAAAACACTCAAATCACACGTATTTCACTTAGAAATAGCATTTTTAAGCGTTTGAAGGCGAGCGAAACAGTTTTTACATCATATTTGGCCGTTTCACGGTCTGAAACGAACGATTTATAAGAACATCTCGGATACATATTCTACGTGATGTATCGATGTAAATCGATTAATTAGGGCATAAAATCATCAGATGCACTGAATTTTAGTGAATACAAGGTTTTGGGGGCCCTTCGTGGTGCCCTCGCCGGTACAGCGAAAGTTCCGTGGAAGTTACTGTAAAAACACTCAAATCACACGTATTTCGCTTAGAAATAGCATTTTTACGCGTTTGAAAGCGAGAGAAACTGTTTTTACATCATATTTGGCAGTTTCACGGTCTGAAACGAACGATTTGTAAGAACATCTCGGATACGTATTCTACGTGATGTATCGATGGAAATCGATTGATTAGGACATAAAATTATCAGATGCACTGAATTTAAGTGAATACAAGGTTTTAAGGGCCTTCCGTAGTGCCCTCGCCGATACAGCTAAAGTTCCGAGGAAGTTTCTGTAAAACACTCAAGTCACACGTATTTCGCTTAGAAATAGCATTTTTAAGCGTTTGAAGGCCAGAGAAACAGTTTTTCATCATATTTGGCCGTTTCAAGGTCTGAAACGAACGATTTGTAAGAAAATGTCGGATACATATTCTACGTGATGTAAGGATGGAAATCGATTGATTAGGGCATAAAATCATCAGATGCACTGAATTTTAGTGAATACAAGGTTTTGGGGGCCCTCCGTGGTGCCCTCGCCGGTACAGATAAAGTTCCGTGGAAGTTACTGTAAAACACTCAAATCAGACGTATTTCTCTTAGAAATAGCATTTTTAAGCGTTTGAAAGCGAGAGAAACAGTTTTTTACATCATTTTGGCCGTTTCACGGTCTGAAACGAACGATTTGTAAGAACATCTCGGATACATATTCTACGTGATGTATCGATGGAAATCGATTGATTAGGGCATAAAATTATCAGATGCACTGAATTTAAGTGAATACAAGGTTTTGGGAGGCCTTCCGTGGTGCCCTCTCCGATACAGCTAAAGTTCCGAGGAAGTTACTGTAAAACACTCAAGTCACACGTATTTCGCTTAGAAATAGCATTTTTAAGCGTTTGAAGGCGAGAGAAACAGTTTTTACATCATATTTGGCCGTTTCACGGTCTGAAACGAACGATTTGTAAGAACATGGATACATATTCTACGTGATGTAACGATGGAAATCGATTGATTAGGGCATAAAATCATCAGATGCACTGAATTTTAGTGAATACAAGGTTTTGGGGGCCCTCCGTGGTGCCCTCGCCAGTACAGCTAAAGTTCCGTGGAAGTTACTGTAAAACACTCAAATCACACGTATTTCGCTTAGAAATAGCATTTTTAAGCGTTTGAAGGCGAGAGAAACAGTTTTTACATCATATTTGGCCGTTTCACGGTCTGAAACGAACGATTTGTAAGAACATGTCGGATACATATTCTACGTGATGTAACGATGGAAATCGATTGATTAGGGCATAAAATCATCAGATGCACTGAATTTTAGTGAATACAAGGTTTTGGGGGGCCTCCGTGGTGCCCTCGCCGGTACAGCTAAAGTTCCGTGGAAGTTACTGTAAAACACTCAAATCACACGTATTTCGCTTAGAAATAGCATTTTTACGCGTTTGAAAGCGAGAGAAACTGTTTTTACATCATATTTGGCCGTTTCACGGTCTGAAACGAACTATTTATAAGAACATCTCGGATACATATTCTACGTGATGTATCGATGGAAATCGATTGATTAGGGCATAAAATTTTCAGATGCACTGAATTTAAGTGAATACAAGGTTTTGGGGGGCCTTCCGTGGTGCCCTGTCCGATACAGCTAAAGTTCCGAGGAAGTTACTGTAAAACACTCAAGTCACACGTATTTCGCTTAGAAATAGCATTTTTAAGCGTTTGAAGGCGAGAGAAACAGTTTTTACATCATATTTGGCCGTTTCACGGTCTGAAACGAACGATTTGTAAGAACATGTCGGATACATATTCTACGTGATGTAACGATGGAAATCGATTAATTAGGGCATAAAATCATCAGATGCACTGAATTTTAGTGAATACAAGGTTTTGGGGGCCCTCCGTGGTGCCCTCGCCGGTACAGCGAAAGTTTCGAGGAAGTTAATGTAAAACACTCAAATCACACATATTTCGCTTAGAAATATCATTTTTACGCGTTTGAAAGCGAGAGAAACAGTTTTTACATCATATTTGGCCGTTTCACAGTCTGAAACGAACGATTTGTAAGAACATCTCGGATATATATTCTACGTGATGTATCGATGGAAATCGATTGACTAGGGCATAAAGTCATCTGATGCACTGAATTTTAGTGAATACCAGGTTTTGGGGGCCCTTCGTGGTGCTCTCGCCGGTACAGCGAAAGTTCCGTGGAAGTTACTGTAAAACACTCAAATCGGACGTATTTCGCTTAGAAATAGCATTTTTACGCGTTTGAAAGCGAGAGAAACTGTATTTACATCATATTTGGCCGTTTCACGGTCTGAAACGAACGATTTGTAAGAACATCTCGGATACATATTCTACGTGATGTATCGATGGAAATCGATTGATTAGGACATAAAATTATCAGATGCACTGATTTTAAGTGAATACAAGGTTTTAAGGGCCTTCCGTAGTGCCCTCGCCGATACAGCTAAAGTTCCGAGGAAGTTTCTGTAAAACACTCAAGTCACACGTATTTCGCTTAGAAAATAGCATTTTTTAAGCGTTTGAAGGCGAGAGAAACAGTTTTTTACATCATTTTGGCCGTTTCACGGTCTGAAACGAACGATTTGTAAGAACATCTCGGATCCATATTCTACGTGATGTATCGATTGATTAGGGCATAAAATCATCAGATGCACTGAATTTTAGTGAATACAAGGTTTTGAGGGCCCTCCGTGGTGCCCTCGCCGGTACAGCTAAAGTTCCGTGGAAGTTACGGTAAAACACTCAAATCACACGTATTTCACTTAGAAATAGCATTTTTAAGCGTTTGAAGGCGAGCGAAACAGTTTTTACATCATATTTGGCCGTTTCACGGTCTGAAACGAACGATTTATAAGAACATCTCGGATACATATTCTACGTGATGTATCGATGGAAATCGATTGATTAGGGCATAAAATTATCAGATGCACTGAATTTAAGTGAATACAAGGTTTTGGGAGGCCTTCCGTGGTGCCCTCTCCGATACAGCTAAAGTTCCGTGGAAGTTACTGTAAAACACTCAAATCACAGGTATTTCGCTTAGAAATAGCATTTTTAAGCGTTTGAAAGCGAGAGAAACAGTTTTTATATCATATTTGGCCGTTTCACAGTCTGAAACGAACGATTTGTAAGAACATCTCTGATAAATATTCTACGTGATGTATCGATGGAAATCGATTGATTAGGGTATAAAATCATCAGATGCATTGAATTTTAGTGAATACAAGGTTTTGGGGGCCCTCCGTGGTGCCCCTCGCCGGTACAGCTAAAGTTCCGTGGAAGTTACTGTAAAACACTCAAATTACACGTAATCCGCGTAGAAATAGCATTTTTAAGCGTTTGAAAGCGAGGAGAAACAGTTTTTTACATCATTTTGGCCGTTTCACGGTCTGAAACGAACGATTTGTAAGAACATCTCGGATCCATATTCTACGTGATGTATCGATTGATTAGGGCATAAAATCATCAGATGCACTGAATTTTAGTACATACAAGGTTTGGGGGCCCTCCGTGGTGCCCTCGCCGGTACACCTAAAGTTCCGTGGAAGTTACGGTAAAACACTCAAATCACACGTATTTCGCTTAGAAATAGCATTTTTACGCGTTTGAAAGCGAGAGAAACTGTTTTTACATCATATTTCTCCGTTCCACGGTCTGAAACGAACGATATGTAAGAACATCTCGGATACATATTCTACGTGATGTATCGATGTAAATCGATTGATTAGGGCATAAAATCATCAAATGCACTGAATTTTAGGTGAATACAAGGTTTTGGGGGGACCTCCGTGGTGCCCTCGCCGTACAGCGAAAGTTCCGTGGAAGTTACGGTAAAACACTCAAATCACACGTATTTCGCTTAGAAATAGCATTTTTACGCGTTTGAAAGCGAGAGAAACTGTTTTTACATCATATTTGGCCGTTTCACAGTCTGAAACGAACGATTTGTAAGAACATCTCGGATACATATTCTACGTGATGTATCGATGGAAATCGATTGATTAGGGGCACAAAATCATCAGATGCACTGAATTATAGTGAATACAAGGTTTTGGGGGCCCTCCGTCCGTGCTCTCGCCGGTACAGCTAAAGTTCCGTGGAAGTTACTGTGAAACACTCAAATCACACGTATTTCGCTTAGAAATAGCATTTTTAAACATTTAAAAGCGAGAGAAACAATTTTTACATCATATTTGGCCGTTTCACGGTCTGAAACGAACGGTTTGTAAGAACATCTCGGATACATATTCTACGTGATGTATCGATGGAAATCGATTGAATAGGGTATAAAGTCATCTGATGCACTGAATTTTAGTGAATACAAGGTTTTGGGGGCCCTCCGTGGTGCCCCTCGCCGGTACAGCTAAAATTCCGTGGAAGTTACTGTAAAACACTCAAATCACACGTATTTCGCTTAGAAATAGCATTTTGAAGCGTTTGAAAGCGAGAGAAACAGTTTTTACATCATATTTGGCCGTTTCACGGTCTGAAACGAACGATTTGTAAGAACATCTCGGATACATATTCTACGTGATGTATCGATGGAAAACGATTGATTAGGTCATAAAATCATCAGATGCACTGAATTTTAGTGAATACAAGGTTTTGGGGGCCCTACGTGGTGTCCTCGCCAGTACAGCTAAAGTTACGTGGAAGTTACTGTAAAACACTCAAATCACACGTATTTCGCTTAGAAATAGCATTTTTAAGCGTTTGAAGGCGAGAGAAACAGTTTTTATATCATATTTGGCCGTTTCACGGTCTGAAACGAACGATTTGTAAGAACATCTCGGATACATATTCTACGTGATGTATCGATTGATTAGGGTATAAAATCATCAGATGCACTGAATTTTAGTGAATACAAGGTTTTGGGGGCCCTCCGTGGTGCCCTCGCCGGTACAGCTAAAGTTCCGTGAAAGTTACGGTAAAACACTCAAATCACACGTATTTCGCTTAGAAATAGCATTTTTAAACGTTTGAAGGCGAGAGAAACAGTTTTTACATCATATTTGGCCGTTTCACGGTCTGAAACGAACGATTTGTAAGAACATCTCGGATACATATTCTACGTGGTGTATCGATGGAAATCGATTGATTAGGGCATAAAATCATCAGATGCACTGAATTTTAGTGAATACAAGGTTTTGAGGGCCCTCCGTGGTGCCCTCGCCGGTACAGCTAAAGTTCCGTGGAAGTTACTTTAAAACACTCAAATCACACGTACTTCGCTTAGAAATAGCATTTTTAAGCGTTTGAAAGCGAGAAAAATAGTTTTTTACATCATTTTGGCCGTTACACGGTCTGAAACGAACGATTTGTAAGAACATCTCGGATCCATATTCTACGTGATGTATCGAAGGAAATCGATTGATTAGGGCATAAAATCATCAGATGCACTGAATTTTAGTGAATACCAGGTTTTGGGGGCCCTTCATGGTGCTCTCGCCGGTACAGCGAAAGTTCCGTGGAAGTTACTGTAAAACACTCAAATCAGACGTATTTCGCTTAGAAATAGCATTTTTACGCGTTTGAAAGCGAGAGAAACTGTATTTACATCATATTTGGCCGTTTCACGGTCTGAAACGAACGATTTGTAAGAACATCTCGGATACATATTCTACGTGATGTATCGATGGAAATCGATTGATTAGGACATAAAATTATCAGATGCACTGATTTTAAGTGAATACAAGGTTTTAAGGGCCTTCCGTAGTGCCCTCGCCGATACAGCTAAAGTTCCGAGGAAGTTTCTGTAAAACACTCAAGTCACACGTATTTCGCTTAGAAATAGCATTTTTAAGCGTTTGAAGGCGAGAGAAACAGTTTTTTACATCATTTTGGCCGTTTCACGGTCTGAAACGAACGATTTGTAAGAACATCTCGGATCCATATTCTACGTGATGTATCGATTGATTAGGGCATAAAATCATCAGATGCACTGAATTTTAGTGAATACAAGGTTTTGAGGGCCCTCCGTGGTGCCCTCGCCGGTACAGCTAAAGTTCCGTGGAAGTTACGGTAAAACACTCAAATCACACGTATTTCACTTAGAAATAGCATTTTTAAGCGTTTGAAGGCGAGCGAAACAGTTTTTACATCATATTTGGCCGTTTCACGGTCTGAAACAAACGATTTATAAGAACATCTCGGATACATATTCTACGTGATGTATCGATGTAAATCGATTAATTAGGGCATAAAATCATCAGATGCACTGAATTTTAGTGAATACAAGGTTTTGGGGGCCCTTCGTGGTGCCCTCGCCGGTACAGCGAAAGTTCCGTGGAAGTTACTGTAAAACACTCAAATCACACGTATTTCGCTAAGAAATAGCATTTTTACGCGTTTTAAAGCGAGAGAAACTGTTTTTACATCATATTTGGCAGTTTCACGGTCTGAAACGAACGATTTGTAAGAACATCTCGGATACGTATTCTACGTGATGTATCGATGGAAATCGATTGATTAGGACATAAAATTATCAGATGCACTGAATTTAAGTGAATACAAGGTTTTAAGGGCCTTCCGTAGTGCCCTCGCCGATACAGCTAAAGTTCCGAGGAAGTTTCTGTAAAACACTCAAGTCACACGTATTTCGCTTAGAAATAGCATTTTTAAGCGTTTGAAGGCGAGAGAAACAGTTTTTCATCATATTTGGCCGTTTCACGGTCTGAAACGAACGATTTGTAAGAAAATGTCGGATACATATTCTACGTGATGTAACGATGGAAATCGATTGATTAGGGCATAAAATCATCAGATGCACTGAATTTTTGTGAATACAAGGTTTTGGGGGCCCTCCGTGGTGCCCTCGCCGGTACAGATAAAGTTCCGTGGAAGTTACTGTAAAACACTCAAATCAGACGTATTTCTCTTAGAAATAGCATTTTTAAGCGTTTGAAAGCGAGAGAAACAGTTTTTTACATCATTTTGGCCGTTTCACGGTCTGAAACGAACGATTTGTAAGAACATCTCGGATACATATTCTACGTGATGTATCGATTGATTAGGGCATAAAATCATCAGATGCACTGAATTTTAGTGAATACAAGGTTTTGAGGGCCCTCCGTGGTGCCCTCGCCGGTACAGCAAAAGTTCCGTGGAAGTTACGGTAAAACACTCAAATCACACGTATTTCACTTAGAAATAGCATTTTTAAGCGTTTGAAGGCGAGCGAAACAGTTTTTACATCATATTTGGCCGTTTCACGGTCTGAAACGAACGATTTATAAGAACATCTCGGATACATATTCTACGTGATGTATCGATGGAAATCGATTGATTAGGGCATAAAATTATCAGATGCACTGAATTTAAGTGAATACAAGGTTTTGGGAGGCCTTCCGTGGTGCCCTCTCCGATACAGCTAAAGTTCCGAGGAAGTTACTGTAAAACACTCAAGTCACACGTATTTCGCTTAGAAATAGCATTTTTAAGCGTTTGAAAGCGAGAGAAACAGTTTTTTACATCATTTTGGCCGTTTCACGGTCTGAAACGAACGATTTGTAAGAACATCTCGGATACATATTCTACGTGATGTATCGATTGATTAGGGCATAAAATCATCAGATGCACTGAATTTTAGTGAATACAAGGTTTTGAGGGCCCTCCGTGGTGCCCTCGCCGGTACAGCTAAAGTTCCGTGGAAGTTACGGTAAAACACTCAAATCACACGTATTTCACTTAGAAATAGCATTTTTAAGCGTTTGAAGGCGAGAGAAACAGTTTTTACATCATATTTGGCCGTTTCACGGTCTGAAACGAACGATTTGTAAGAACATCTCGGATCCATATTCTACGTGATGTATCGATTGATTAGGGCATAAAATCATCAGATGCACTGAATTTTAGTGAATACAAGGTTTTGAGGGCCCTCCGTGGTGCCCTCGCCGGTACAGCAAAAGTTCCGTGGAAGTTACGGTAAAACACTCAAATCACACGTATTTCACTTAGAAATAGCATTTTTAAGCGTTTGAAGGCGAGCGAAACAGTTTTTACATCATATTTGGCCGTTTCACGGTCTGAAACGAACGATTTATAAGAACATCTCGGATACATATTCTACGTGATGTATCGATGGAAATCGATTGATTAGGGCATAAAATTATCAGATGCACTGAATTTAAGTGAATACAAGGTTTTGGGAGGCCTTCCGTGGTGCCCTCTCCGATACAGCTAAAGTTCCGAGGAAGTTACTGTAAAACACTCAAGTCACACGTATTTCGCTTAGAAATAGCATTTTTAAGCGTTTGAAGGCGAGAGAAACAGTTTTTACATCATATTTGGCCGTTTCACGGTCTGAAACGAACGATTTATAAGAACATGTCGGATACATATTCTACGTGATGTAACGATGGAAATCGATTGATTAGGGCATAAAATCATCAGATGCACTGAATTTTAGTGAATACAAGGTTTTGGGGGCCCACCGTGGTGCCCTCGCCGGTACAGCTAAAGTTCCGTGGAAGTTATTGTAAAACACTCAAATCACACGTATTTCGCTTAGAAATAGCATTTTTAAGCGTTTGAAGGCGAGAGAAACAGTTTTTACATCATATTTGGCCGTTTCACGGTCTGAAACGAACGATTTGTAAGAACATGTCGGATACATATTCTACGTGATGTAACGATGGAAATCGATTGATTAGGGCATAAAATCATCAGATGCACTGAATTTTAGTGAATACAAGGTTTTGGGGGGCCTCCGTGGTGCCCTCGCCGGTACAGCTAAAGTTCCGTGGAAGTTACTGTAAAACACTCAAATCACACGTATTTCGCTTAGAAATAGCATTTTTACGCGTTTGAAAGCGAGAGAAACTGTTTTTACATCATATTTGGCCGTTTCACAGTCTGAAACGAACGATTTGTAAGAACATCTCGGATATATATTCTACGTGATGTATCGATGGAAATCGATTGACTAGGGCATAAAGTCATCTGATGCACTGAATTTTAGTGAATACAAGGTTTTGGGGGCCCTCCGTGGTGCCCTCGCCGGTACAGCTAAAATTCCGTGGAAGTTACTGTAAAACACTCAAATCACAGGTACTTCGCTTAGAAATAGCATTTTTAAGCGTTTGAAAGCGAGAGAAACAGTTTTTACATCATATTTGGCCGTTTCACAGTCTGAAACGAACGATTTGTAAGAACATCTCTGATAAATATTCTACGTGATGTATCGATGGAAATCGATTGATTAGGGTATAAAATCATCAGATGCATTGAATTTTAGTGAATACAAGGTTTTGGGGGCCCTCCGTGGTGCCCTCGCCGGTACAGCTAAAGTTCCGTGGAAGTTACTGTAAAACACTCAAATTACACGTAATACGCGTAGAAATAGCATTTTTAAGCGTTTGAAAGCGAGAGAAACAGTTTTTTACATCATTTTGGCCGTTTCACGGTCTGAAACGAACGATTTGTAAGAACATCTCGGATACATATTCTACGTGATGTATCGATTGATTAGGGCATAAAATCATTAGATGCACTGAATTTTAGTGAATACAAGGTTTTGGGGGGCCCTCCGTGGTGCCCTCGCCGGTACAGCTAAAGTTCCGTGGAAGTTACTGTAAAACACTCAAATCACACGTATTTCGCTTAGAAATAGCATTTTTACGCGTTTGAAAGCGAGAGAAACTGTTTTTACATCATATTTGGCCGTTCCACGGTCTGAAACGAACGATATGTAAGAACATCTCGGATACATATTCTACGTGATGTATCGATGTAAATCGATTGATTAGGGCATAAAATCATCAAATGCACTGAATTTTAGTGAATACAAGGTTTTGGGGGCCCTCCGTGGTGCCCTCGCCGTACAGCGAAAGTTCCGTGGAAGTTACAGTAAAACACTCAAATCACACGTATTTCGCTTAGAAATAGCATTTTTACGCGTTTGAAAGCGAGAGAAACTGTTTTTATATCATATTTGGCCGTTTCACGGTCTGAAACGAACGATTTGTAAGAACATCTCGGATACATATTCTACGTGATGTATCAATTGATTAGGGCATAAAATCATCAGATGCACTGAATTATAGTGAATACAAGGTTTTGGGGGCCCTTCGTCGTGCCCTCGCCGGTACAGCTAAAGTTCCGTGGAAGTTAATGTGAAACACTTAAATCACACGTATTTCGCTTAGAAGTAGCATTTTTAAACATTTGAAAGCGAGAGAAACAGTTTTTACATCATATTTGGCCGTTTCACGGTCTGAAACGAACGATTTGTAAGAACATCTCGGATACATATTCTACGTGATGTATCGATGGAAATCGATTGATTAGGGCATAAAATCATCAGATGCACTGAATTTTAGTGAATACAAGGTTTTGGAAGCCCTACGTGGTGTCCTCGCCAGTACAGCTAAAGTTCCGTGGAAGTTACTGTAAAACACTCAAATCACACGTATTTCGCTTAGAAATAGCATTTTTAAGCGTTTGAAGGCGAGAGAAACAGTTTTTATATCATATTTGGCCGTTTCACGGTCTGAAACGAACGATTTGTAAGAACATCTCGGATACATATTCTACGTGATGTATCAATTGATTAGGGTATAAAATCATCAGATGCACTGAATTTTAGTGAATACAAGGTTTTGGGGGCCCTCCGTGGTGCCCTCGCCGGTACAGCTAAAGTTCCGTGAAAGTTACGGTAAAACACTCAAATCACACGTATTTCTCTTAGAAATAGCATTTTTAAACGTTTGAAGGCGAGAGAAACAGTTTTTACATCATATTTGGCCGTTTCACGGTCTGAAACGAACGATTTGTAAGAACATCTCGGATACATATTCTACGTGATGTATCGATGGAAAACGATTGATTAGGTCATAAAATCATCAGATGCACTGAATTATAGTGAATATAAGGTTTTGGGGGCCCTCCGTTGTGCCCTCGCCGGTACAGCTAGTTCCGTGGAAGTTACTGTAAAACACTCAAATCACACGTATTTCGCTCAGAAATAGCATTTTTAAACATTTGAAAGCGAGAGAAACAGTTTTTACATCATATTTGGCCGTTTCACGGTCTGAAACGAACGATTTGTAAGAACATCTCGGATACATATTCTACGTGATGTATCGATGTAAATCGATTGATTAGGGCATAAAATCATCAAATGCACTGAATTTTAGTGAATACAAGGTTTTGGGGGCCCTCCGTGGTGCCCTCGCCGTACAGCGAAAGTTCCGTGGAAGTTACAGTAAAACACTCAAATCACACGTATTTCGCTTAGAAATAGCATTTTTACGCGTTTGAAAGCGAGAGAAACTGTTTTTACATCATATTTGGCCGTTTCACGGTCTGAAACGAACGATTTGTAAGAACATCTCGGATACATATTCTACGTGATGTATCGATGGAAATCGATTGAATAGGGTATAAAGTCATCTGATGCACTGAATTTTAGTGAATACAAGGTTTTGGGGGCCCTCCGTGGTGCCCTCGCCGGTACAGCTAAAATTCCGTGGAAGTTACTGTAAAACACTCAAATCACACGTATTTCGCTTAGAAATAGCATTTTCACGCGTTTGAAAGCGAGAGAAACAGTTTTTACATCATATTTGGCCGTTTCACAGTCTGAAACGAATGATTTGTAAGAACAACTCGGATACATATTCTACGTGATGTATCGATGGAAATCGATTGAATAGGGTATAAAGTCACCTGATGCACTGAATTTTAGTGAATACAAGGTTTTGGGGGCCCTCCGTGGTGCCCTCGCCGGTACAGCTAAAATTCCGTGGAAGTTACTGTAAAACACTCAAATCACACGCATTTCGCTTAGAAATAGCATTTTGAAGCGATTGAAAGCGAGAGAAACAGTTTTTACATCATATTTGGCCGTTTCACGGTCTGAAACGAACGATTTGTAAGAACATCTCGGATACATATTCTACGTGATGTATCGATGGAAATCGATTGATTAGGGCATAAAATCATCAGATGCACTGAATTTTAGTGAATACAAGGTTTTGGGGGCCCTACGTGGTGTCCTCGCCAGTACAGCTAAAGTTCCGTGGAAGTTACTGTAAAACACTCAAATCACACGTATTTCGCTTAGAAATAGCATTTTTAAGCGTTTGAAGGCGAGAGAAACAGTTTTTATATCATATTTAGCCGTTTCACGGTCTGAAACGAACGATTTGTAAGAACATCTCGGATACATATTCTACGTGATGTATCGATTGATTAGGGTATAAAATCATCAGATGCACTGAATTTTAGTGAATACAAGGTTTTGGGGGCCCTCCGTGGTGCCCTCGCCGGTACAGCTAAAGTTCCGTGAAAGTTACAGTAAAACACTTAAATCACACGTATTTCGCTTAGAAATAGCATTTTTAAACGTTTGAAGGCGAGAGAAACAGTTTTTACATCATATTTGGCCGTTGCACGGTCTGAAACGAACGATTTGTAAGAACATCTCGGATACATGTTCTACGTGATGTATCGATGCAAATCGATTGATTAGGGCATAAAATCATCAGATGCACTGAATTTTAGTGAATCCAAGGTTTTGGGGGCCCTCCGTGGTGCCCTCGCCGGTACAGCTAAAGTTCCGTGGAACTTAATGTAAAACACTCAAATCACACGTATTTCGCTTAGAAATAGCATTTTTAAGCGTTTGAAGGCGAGAGAAACAGTTTTTACATCATATTTGGCCGTTTTACGGACTGAAACGAACGATTTGTAAGAATATCTCGGATACATATTCTACGTGATGTATCGATGGAAATCGATTGATTAGGGTATAAAATCATCAGATGCACTGAATTTTAGTGAATACAAGGTTTCGGGGGCCCTCCGTGGTGCCCTCGCCGGTACAGTTAAAGTTCCGTGGAAGTTACTGTAAAATACTCAAATCACACGTATTTCGCTTAGAAATAGCATTTTTAAGCGTTTGAACGCGAGAGAGACAGTTTTTACATCATATTTGACCTTTTCACGATCTGAAACGAACGATTTGTAAGAACATCTCGGATACATATTCTACGTGATGTATCGATGGAAATCGATTGATTAGGGCATAAAATCATCAGATGCACTGAATTTTAGTAAATACAAGGTTTTAGGGGCCTTCCGTGGTGCCCTCGCCTATACAGCTAAAGTTCCGTGAAAGTTACTGTAAAACACTCAAGTCACACGTATTTCGCTTAGAAAAAGCATTTTTAAGCGTTTGAAGGCGAGAGAAACAGTTTTTACATCATATTTGGCCGTTTCACGGTCTCAAACGAACGATTTTAAAGAACATCTCGGATACATATTCTACGTGATGTATCGATGGAAATCGATTGTTTAGGGCATAAAATCATCAGATGCACTGAATTTTAGTGAATCCAAGGTTTTGGGGGCCCTCAGTGGTGCCCTCGCCGGTACAGCTAAAGTTCCGTGGAAGTTACTGTAAACACTCAAATCGCAGGTATTTCGCTTAGAAAAAGCATTTTTAAGCGTTTGAAGGCGAGAGAAACAGTTTTAACATCATATTTGGCCGTTTCACGGTCTGAAACGAACGATTTGCAAGAACATCTCGGATACATATTCTACGTGATATATCGATGGAAATCGATTGATTAGGGCATAAAATTATCAGATGCACTGAGTTTTAGTGAATACAAGGTTTTGGAGGCCCTTCGTGGTGCCCTCGCCGGTACAACTAAAGTTCCGTGGAACTTACTGTAAAACACTCAAATCACACGTATTTCGCTTAGAAATAGCATTTTTAAGCGTTTGAAGGCGAGAGAAACAGTTTTTACATCATATTTGGCCGTTTTACGGTCTGAAACGAACGATTTGTAAGAACATCTCGGATACATATTCTACGTGATGTATCGATGGAAATCGATTGATTAGGGCATAAAATCATCAGATGCACTGAATTTTAGTGAATACAAGGTTCTGGGGGCCCTCCGTGGTGCCCTCGCCGGTACAGCTAAAGTGCCGTGGAAGTTACTGTAAAACACTCAAATCACATGTATTTCTTTTAGAAATAGCATTTTTAAGCGTTTGAAAGCGAGAGAAACAGTTTTTTACATCATTTTGGCCGTTTCACGGTCTGAAACGAACGATTTGTAAGAACATCTCGGATCCATATTCTACGTAATGTATCGATTGATTAGGGCATAAAATCATCAGATGCACTGAATTTTAGTGCATACAAGGTTTTGGGGGCCCTCCGTGGTGCCCTCGCCGGTACAGCTAAAGTTTCGTGGATGTTACTGTAAAACACTCGAATCTCACGTATTTCGCTTAGAAATAGCATTTTTAAGCGTTTGAAGGCGAGAGAAACAGTTTTTACATCATATTTGGCCGTTTCACGGTCTGAAACGAACGATTTGTAAGAACATCTTGGATACATATTCTACGTGATGTATCGATGGAAATCGATTGATTAGGGCATAAAATCATCAGATGCACTGAATTTTAGTGAATACAAGGTTTTGGGGGCCCTCCGTGGTGCCCTCGCCGGTGCAGCTAAAGTTCCGTGGAAGTTACTGTAAAACACTCAAATCACACGTATTTCGCTATGAAATAGCATTTTTAAGCGTTTGAAGACGAGAGAAACAGTTTTTGCATCATATTTGGCCGTTTCACGGTCTGAAACGAACGATTTGTAAGAACATCTCGGATACATATTCTACGTGATGTATCGATGGAAATCGATTGATTAGGACATAAAATCATCAGATGCACTGAATTTTAGTGAATACGAGGTTTTGGAAGCCCTCCGTGGTGCCCTCGCCGGTACAGCTAAAGGTCCGTGGAAGTTACTGTAAAACACTCAAATCACACGTATTTCTCTTAGAAATAGCTATTTTAAGCGTTTGAAAGCGAGAGAAACAGTTTTTTACATCATTTTGGCCGTTTCACGGTCTGAAACGAACGATTTGTAAAAACATCTCGGATCCATATTCTACGTGATGTATCGATTGATTAGGGCATAAAATCATCAGATGCACTGAATTTTAGTGAATACAAGGTTTTGGGGGCCCTCCGTGGTGCTTTCGCCGGTACAGCTAAAGTTCCGTAAAAGTTACGGTAAAACACTCAAATCACACGTATTTCGCTTACATATAGCATTTTTAAGCGTTTGAAGGCGAGAGAAACAGTTTTAACATCATATTTGGCCGTTTCACGGTCTGAAACGAACGATTTGCAAGAACATCTCGGATACATATTCTACGTCATGTATCGATGGAAATCGATTGATTAGGGCATAAAATCATCAGATGCACTGAATTTTAGTGAATACAAGGTTTTGGGGGCCCTCCGTGGTGCCCTCGCCGGTGCAGCTAAAGTTCCGTGGAACTTACTGTAAAACACTCAAATCACACGTATTTCGCTATGAAATAGCATTTTTAAGCGTTTGAAGACGAGAGAAACAGTATTTGCATCATATTTGGCCGTTTCACGGTCTGAAACGAACGATTTGTAAGAACATCTCGGATACATATTCTACGTGATGTATCGATGGAAATCGATTGATTAGGGAATAAAATCACCAGATGCACTGAATTTTAGTGAATACGAGGTTTTGGGGGCCCTCCGTGGTGCCCTCGCCGGTACAGCTAAAGTTCCGTGGAAGTTACTGTAAAACACTCAAATCACACGTATTTCTCTTAGAAATAGCATTTTTAAGCGTTTGAAAGCGAGAGAAACAGTTTTTTACATCATTTTGGCCGTTTCACGGTCTGAAACGAACGATTTGTAAGAACATCTCGGATCCATATTCTACGTGATGTATCGATTGATTAGGTCATAAAATCATCAGATGCACTGAATTTTAGTGAATACAAGGTTTTGGGGGCCCTCCGTGGTGCCCTAGCCGGTACAGCTAAAGTTCCGTAAAAGTTACGGTAAAACACTCAAATCACACGTATTTCGCTTAGATATAGCATTTTTAAGCGTTTGAAGGCGAGAGAAACAGTTTTAACATCATATTTGGCCGTTTCACGGTCTGAAACGAACGATTTGCAAGAACATCTCGGATACATATTCTACGTGATGTATCGATGGAAATCGATTGATTAGGGCATAAAATCATCAGATGCACTGAATTTTAGTGAATACAAGGTTTTAAGGGCCCTCCGTGGTGCCCTCGCCGGTGCAGCTAAAGTTCCGTGGAAGTTACTGTAAAACACTCAAATCACACGTATTTCGCTATGAAATAGCATTTTTAAGCGTTTGAAGACGAGAGAAACAGTTTTTGCATCATATTTGGCCGTTTCACGGTCTGAAACGAACGATTTGTAAGAACATCTCGGATACATATTCTACGTGATGTATCGATGGAAATCGATTGATTAGGGCATAAAATCATCAGATGCACTGAATTTTAGTGAATACAAGGTTTTGGGGGCCCTCCGTGGTGCCCTCGCCGGTACAGCTAAAGTTCCGTGGAAGTTACTGTAAAACACTCAAATCACACGTATTTCTCTTAGAAATAGCATTTTTAAGCGTTTGAAAGCGAGAGAAACAGTTTTTTACATCATTTTGGCCGTTTCACGGTCTGAAACGAACGATTTGTAAGAACATCTCGGATCCATATTCTACGTGATGTATCGATTGATTAGGCCACAAAATCATCAGATGCACTGAATTTTAGTGAATACAAGGTTTTGGGGGCCCTCCGTGGTGCCCTCGCCGGTACAGCTAAAGTTCCGTAAAAGTTACGGTAAAACACTCAAATCACACGTATTTCGCTTAGAAATAGCATTTTTAAACGTTTGAAGGCGAGAGAAACAGTTTTTACATCATATTTGGCCGTTTCACGGTCTGAAACGAACGATTTGTAAGAACATCTCGGATCCATATTCTACGTGATGTATCGATTGATTAGGCCATAAAATCATCAGATGCACTGAATTTTAGTGAATACAAGGTTTTAAGGGCCCTCCGTGGTGCCCTCGCCGGTGCAGCTAAAGTTCCGTGGAAGTTACTGTAAAACACTCAAATCACACGTATTTCGCTTAGATATAGCATTTTTAAGCGTTTGAAGGCGAGAGAAACAGTTTTAACATCATATTTGGCCGTTTCACGGTCTGAAACGAACGATTTGCAAGAACATCTCGGATACATATTCTACGTGATGTATCGATGGAAATCGATTGATTAGGGCATAAAATCATCAGATGCACTGAATTTTAGTGAATACGAGGTTTTGGGGGCCCTCCGTGGTGCCCTCGCCGGTACAGCTAAAGTTCCGTGGAAGTTACTGTAAAACACTCAAATCAGACGTATTTCTCTTAGAAATAGCATTTTTAAACGTTTGAAGGCGAGAGAAACAGTTTTTACATCATATTTGGCCGTTTCACGGTCTGAAACGAACGATTTGTAAGAACATCTCGGATCCATATTCTACGTGATGTATCGATTGATTAGGCCATAAAATCATCAGATGCACTGAATTTTAGTGAATACGAGGTTTTGGGGGCCCTCCGTGGTGCCCTCGCCGGTACAGCTAAAGTTCTGTGGAAGTTACTGTAAAACACTCAAATCACACGTATTTCGCTTAGAAATAGCATTTTTAAGCGTTTGAAGGCGAGAGAAACAGTTTTTATATCATATTTGGCCGTTTCACGGTCTGAAACGAACGATTTGTAAGAACATCTCGGATACATATTCTACGTGATGTATCGATTGATTAGGGTATAAAATCATCAGATGCACTGAATTTTAGTGAATACAAGGTTTTGGGGCCCTCCGTGGTGCCCTCGCCGGTACAGCTAAAGTTCCGTGAAAGTTACAGTAAAACACTTAAATCACACGTATTTCGCTTAGAAATAGCATTTTTAAGCGTTTGAAGGCGAGAGAAACAGTTTTTACATCATATTTGGCCGTTTTACGGACTGAAACGAACGATTTGTAAGAATATCTCGGATACATATTCTACGTGATGTATCGATGGAAATCGATTGATTAGGGCATAAAATCATCAGATGCACTGAATTTTAGTGAATACAAGGTTTTGGGGGCCCTCCGTGGTGCCCTCGCCGGTACAGTTAAAGTTCCGTGGAATTTACTGTAAAATACTCAAATCACACGTATTTCGCTTGGAAATAGCATTTTTAAGCGTTTGAACGCGAGAGAGACAGTTTTTACATCATATTTGACCTTTTCACGATCTGAAACGAACGATTTGTAAGAACATCTCGGATACATATTCTATGTGATGTATCGATGGAAATCGATTGATTTGGGCATAAAATCATCAGATGCACTGAATTTTAGTAAATACAAGGTTTTAGGGGCCTTCCGTGGTGCCCTCGCCTATACAGCTAAAGTTCCGTGAAAGTTACTGTAAAACACTCAAGTCACACGTATTTCGCTTAGAAAAAGCATTTTTTAGCGTTTGAAGGCGAGAGAAACAGTTTTTACATCATATTTGGCCGTTTCACGGTCTCAAACGAACGATTTGTAAGAACATCTCGGATACATATTCTACGTGATGTATCGATGGAAATCGATTGTTTAGGGCATAAAATCATCAGATGCACTGAATTTTAGTGAATACAAGGTTTTGGGGGCCCTACGTGGTGCCCTCGCCGGTACAGCTAAAGTTCCGTGAAAGTTACTGTAAAACACTCAAGTCACACGTATTTCGCTTAGAAAAAGCATTTTTTAGCGTTTGAAGGCGAGAGAAACAGTTTTAACATCATATTTGGCCGTTTCACGGTCTGAAACGAACGATTTGCAAGAACATCTCGGATACATATTCTACGTGATGTATCGATGGAAATCGATTGATTAGGGCATAAAATTATCAGATGCACTGAGTTTTAGTGAATACAAGGTTTTGGAGACCCTTCGTGGTGCCCTCGCCGGTACAGCTAAAGTTCCGTGGATGTTACTGTAAACAATCAAATCACAGGTACTTCGCTTAGAAATATCATTTTTAAGCGTTTGAAGGCGAGAGAAACAGTTTTAATATCATATTTGGCCGTTTCACGGTCTGAAACGAACGATTTGTAAGAACATCTCGGATACATATTCTACGTGATGAATCGATGGAAATCGATTGATTAGGGCATAAAATCATCAGATGCACTGAGTTTTAGTGAATACAAGGTTTTGGGGACCTTCCGTGGTGCCCTCGCCGGTACAGCTAAATTTCCGTGGAAGTTACAGTAAAACACTCAAGTCACACGTATTTCGCTTAGAAATAGCATTTTTAAGCGTTTGAAGGCGAGAGAAACAGTTTTTACATCATATTTGGCCGTTTCACGGTCTGAAACGAACGATTTGTAAGAACATCTCGGATACATATTCTACGTGATGTATCGATGGAAATCGATTGATTAGGGCATAAAATCATCAGATGCACTGAATTTTAGTGAATACAAGGTTTTGGGGGCCCTCCGTGGTGCCCTCGCCGGTGCAGCTAAAGTTCCGTGGAAGTTACTGTAAAACACTCAAATCACACGTATTTCGCTATGAAATAGCATTTTTAAGCGTTTGAAGACGAGAGAAACAGTTTTTGCATCATATTTGGCCGTTTCACGGTCTGAAACGAACGATTTGTAAGAACATCTCGGATACATATTCTACGTGATGTATCGATGGAAATCGATTGATTGGGGCATAAAATCATCAGATGCACTGAGTTTTAGTGAATACGAGGTTTTGGGGGCCCTCCGTGGTGCCCTCGCCGGTACAGCTAAAGTTCCGTGGAAGTTACTGCAAAACACTCAAATCACACGTATTTCTCTTAGAAATAGCATTTTGAAGCGATTGAAAGCGAGAGAAACAGTTTTTACATCATATTTGGCCGTTTCACGGTCTGAAACGAACGATTTGCAAGAACATCTCGGATACATATTCTACGTGATGTATCGATGGAAATCGATTGATTAGGGCATAAAATCATCAGATGCACTGAATTTTAGTGAATACGAGGTTTTGGGGGCCCTCCGTGGTGCCCTCGCCGGTACAGCTAATGTTCCGTGGAAGTTACTGTAAAACACTCAAATCACACGTATTTCTCTTAGAAATAGCATTTTTAAACGTTTGAAGGCGAGAGAAACAGTTTTTACATCATATTTGGCCGTTTCACGGTCTGAAACGAACGATTTGTAAGAACATCTCGGATACATATTCTACGTGATGTATCGATGGAAATCGATTGATTGGGGCATAAAATCATCAGATGCACTGAGTTTTAGTGAATACGAGGTTTTGGGGGCCCTCCGTGGTGCCCTCGCCGGTACAGCTAAAGTTCCGTGGAAGTTACTGCAAAACACTCAAATCACACGTATTTCTCTTAGAAATAGCATTTTGAAGCGATTGAAAGCGAGAGAAACAGTTTTTACATCATATTTGGCCGTTTCACGGTCTGAAACGAACGATTTGCAAGAACATCTCGGATACATATTCTACGTGATGTATCGATGGAAATCGATTGATTAGGGCATAAAATCATCAGATGCACTGAATTTTAGTGAATACGAGGTTTTGGGGGCCCTCCGTGGTGCCCTCGCCGGTACAGCTAAAGTTCCGTGGAAGTTACTGTAAAACACTCAAATCACACGTATTTCTCTTAGAAATAGCATTTTTAAACGTTTGAAGGCGAGAGAAACAGTTTTTACATCATATTTGGCCGTTTCACGGTCTGAAACGAACGATTTGTAAGAACATCTCGGATCCATATTCTACGTGATGTATCGATTGATTAGGGCATAAAATCATCAGATGCACTGAATTTTAGTGAATACAAGGTTTTGGGGCCCTCCGTGGTGCCCTCGCCGGTACAGCTAAAGTTCCGTGGAAGTTACTGTAAAACACTCAAATCACACGTATTTTGCTTAGAAATAGCATTTTTAAGCGTTTGAAGGCGAGAGAAACAGTTTTTACATCATATTTGGCCGTTTCACGGTCTGAAACGAACGATTTGTAAGAACATCTCGGATAAATATTCTACGTGATGTATCGATGGAAATCGATTGATTAGGGCATAAAATCATCAGATGCACTGAATTTTAGTGAATCCAAGGTTTTGGGGGCCCTCCGTGGTGCCCTCGCCGGTACAGCTAAAGTTCCGTGGAAGTTACTGTAAATACTCAAATCGCAGGTATTTCGCTTAGAAAAAGCATTTTTAAGCGTTTGAAGGCGAGAGAAACAGTTTTAACATCATATTTGGCCGTTTCACGGTCTGAAACGAACGATTTGCAAGAACATCTCGGATACATATTCTACGTGATGTATCGATGGAAATCGATTGATTAGGGCATAAAATTATCAGATGCACTGAGTTTTAGTGAATACAAGGTTTTGGAGACCCTTCGTGGTGCCCTCGCCGGTACAGCTAAAGTTCCGTGGAACTTACTGTAAAACACTCAAATCACACGTATTTCGCTTAGAAATAGCATTTTTAAGCGTTTGAAGGCGAGAGAAACAGTTTTTACATCATATTTGGCCGTTTTACGGTCTGAAACGAACGATTTGTAAGAACATCTCGGATACATATTCTACGTGATGTATCGATGGAAATCGATTGATTAGGGCATAAAATCATCAGATGCACTGAATTTTAGTGAATACAAGGTTTTGGGGGCCCTCCGTGGTGCCCTCGCCGGTACAGCTAAAGTTCCGTGGAAGTTACTGTAAAACACTCAAATCACACGTATTTCTCTTAGAAATAGCATTTTTAAGCGTTTGAAAGCGAGAGAAACTGTTTTTTACATCATTTTGGCCGTTTCACGGTCTGAAACGAACGATTTGTAAGAACATCTCGGATCCATATTCTACGTGATGTATCGATTGATTAGGGCATAAAATCATCAGAAGCACTGAATTTTAGTGCATACAAGGTTTTGGGGGCCCTCCGTGGTGCCCTCGCCGGTACAGCTAAAGTTCCGTGAAGTTACTGTAAAACACTCAAATCACACGTATTTCGCTAGAAATAGCATTTTTAAGCGTTTGAAGGCGAGAGAAACAGTTTTTATATCATATTTGGCCGTTTCACGGTCTGAAACGAACGATTTGCAAGAACATCTCGGATAAATATTCTACGTGATGTATCGATGTAAATTGATTGATTAGGGCATAAAATCATCAAATGCACTGAATTTTAGTGAATACAAGGTTTTGGGGGCCCTCCGTGTTGCCCTCGCCGTACAGCGAAAGTTCCGTGGAAGTTACAGTAAAACACTCAAATCACACGTATTTAGCTTAGAAATAGCATTTTTACGCGTTTGAAAGCGAGAGAAACTGTTTTTACATCATATTTGGCCGTTTCACGGTCTGAAACGAATGATTTGTAAGAACATCTCGGATACATATTCTACGTGATGTATCGATGGAAATCGATTGATTAGGGCATAAAATTATCAGATGCACTGAGTTTTAGTGAATACGAGGTTTTGGGGGCCCTCCGTGGTGCCCTCGCCGGTACAGCTAAAGTTCCGTGGAAGTTACTGCAAAACACTCAAATCACACGTATTTCGCTATGAAATAGCATTTTTAAGCGTTTGAAGACGAGAGAAACAGTTTTTGCATCATATTTGGCCGTTTCACGGTCTGAAACGAACGATTTGTAAGAACATCTCGGATACATATTTTACGTGATGTATCGATGGAAATCGATTGATTAGGGCATAAAATCATCAGATGCACTGAGTTTTAGTGAATACGAGGTTTTGGGGGCCCTCCGTGGTGCCCTCGCCGGTACAGCTAAAGTTCCGTGGAAGTTACTGCAAAACACTCAAATCACACGTATTTCTCTTAGAAATAGCATTTTGAAGCGATTGAAAGCGAGAGAAACAGTTTTTACATCATATTTGGCCGTTTCACGGTCTGAAACGAACGATTTGCAAGAACATCTCGGATACATATTCTACGTGATGTATCGATGGAAATCGATTGATTAGGGCATAGAATCATCAGATGCACTGAATTTTAGTGAATACGAGGTTTTGGGGGCCCTCGGTGGTGCCCTCGCCGGTACAGCTAAAGTTCCGTGGAAGTTACTGTAAAACACTCAAATCACACGTATTTCTCTTAGAAATAGCATTTTTAAACGTTTGAAGGCGAGAGAAACAGTTTTTACATCATATTTGGCCGTTTCACGGTCTGAAACGAACGATTTGTAAGAACATCTCGGATCCATATTCTACGGGATGTATCGATTGATTAGGGCATAAAATCATCAAATGCACTGAATTTTAGTGAATACAAGGTTTTGGGGGCCCTCCGTGGTGCCCTCGCCGGTACAGCTAAAATTCCGTGGAAGCTACTGTAAAACACTCAAATCACACGTATTTCGCTTAGAAATAGCATTTTGAAGCGATTGAAAGCGAGAGAAACAGTTTTTACATCATATTTGGCCGTTTCACGGTCTGAAACGAACGATTTGTAAGAACATCTCGGATACATATTATACGTGATGTATCGATGCAAATCGATTGATTAGGGCATAAAATCATCAGATGCACTGAATTTTAGTGAATACAAGGTTTTGGGGGCCTTCCGTGGTGCCCTCGCCGGTACAGCTAAAATTCCGTGGAAGTTACTGTAAAACACTCAAGTCACACGTATTTCGCTTAGAAATAGCATTTTTAAGCGTTTGAAGGCGAGAGAAACAGTTTTTACATCATATTTGGCCGTTTCACGGTCTGAAACGAACGATTTGTAAGAACATCTCGGATACATATTCTACGTGATGTATCGATGGAAAACGATTGATTAGGTCATAAAATCATCAGATGCACTGAATTATAGTGAATACAAGGTTTTGGGGGCCCTTCGTCGTGCCCTCGCCGGTACAGCTAAAGTTCCGTGGAAGTTACTGTGAAACACTTAAATCACACGTATTTCGCTTAGAAATAGCATTTTTAAACATTTGAAAGCGAGAGAAACAGTTTTTACATCATATTTGGCCGTTTCACGGTCTGAAACGAACGATTTGTAAGAACATCTCGGATACATATTCTACGTGATGTATCGATGGAAATCGATTGATTAGGGCATAAAATCATCAGATGCACTGAATTTTAGTGAATACAAGGTTTTGGGGGCCCTAAGTGGTGTCCTCGCCAGTACAGCTAAAGTTCCGTGGAAGTTACTGTAAAACACTCAAATCACACGTATTTCGCTTAGAAATAGCATTTTTAAGCGTTTGAAGGCGAGAGAAACAGTTTTTATATCATATTTGGCCGTTTCACGGTCTGAAACGATCGATTTGTAAGAACATCTCGGATACATATTCTACGTGATGTATCGATTGATTAGGGTATAAAATCATCAGATGCACTGAATTTTAGTGAATACAAGGTTTTGGGGGCCCTCCGTGGTGCCCTCGCCGGTACAGCTAAAGTTCCGTGAAAGTTACGGTAAAACACTCAAATCACACGTATTTCTCTTAGAAATAGCATTTTTAAACGTTTGAAGGCGAGAGAAACAGTTTTTACATCATATTTGGCCGTTTCACAGTCTGAAACGAACGATTTGTAAGAACAACTCGGATACATATTCTACGTGATGTATCGATGGAAATCGATTGAATAGGGTATAAAGTCACCTGATGCACTGAATTTTAGTGAATACAAGGTTTTGGGGGCTCTCCGTGGTGCCCTCGCCGGTACAGCTAAAATTCCGTGGAAGTTACTGTAAAACACTCAAATCACACGTATTTCGCTTAGAAATAGCATTTTGAAGCGATTGAAAGCGAGAGAAACAGTTTTTACATCATATTTGGCCGATTCACGGTCTGAAACGAACGATTTGTAAGAACATCTCGGATACATATTATACGTGATGTATCGATGCAAATCGATTGATTAGGGCATAAAATCATCAGATGCACTGAATTTTAGTGAATACAAGGTTTTGGGGGCCTTCCGTGGTGCCCTCGCCGGTACAGCTAAAATTCCGTGGAAGTTACTGTAAAACACTCAAATCACACGTATTTCGCATAGAAATAGCATTTTTAAGCGTTTGAAGGCGAGAGAAACAGTTTTTACATCATATTTGGCCGTTTCACGGTCTGAAACGAATGATTTGTAAGAACATCTCGGATACATATTCTACGTGATGTATCGATGGAAAACGATTGATTAGGTCATAAAATCATCAGATGCACTGAATTTTAGTGAATACAAGGTTTTGGGGGCCCTCCGTGGTGCCCTCGCCGGAACAGCTAAAGTTCCGTGAAAGTTACGGTAAAACACTCAAATCACACGTATTTCTCTTAGAAATAGCATTTTTAAACGTTTGAAGGCGAGAGAAACAGTTTTTACATCATATTTGGCCGTTTCACGGTCTGAAACGAACGATTTGTAAGAACATCTCGGATACATATTCTACGTGATGTATCGATGGAAATCGATTGATTAGGGCATAAAATCATCAGATGCACTGAATTTTAGTGAATACAAGGTTTTGGGGGCCCTACGTGGTGTCCTCGCCAGTACAGCTAAAGTTCCGTGGAAGTTACTGTAAAACACTCAAATCACACGTATTTCGCTTAGAAATAGCATTTTTAAGCGTTTGAAGGCGAGAGAAACAGTTTTTATATCATATTTAGCCGTTTCACGGTCTGAAACGAACGATTTGTAAGAACATCTCGGATACATATTCTACGTGATGTATCGATTGATTAGGGTATAAAATCATCAGATGCACTGAATTTTAGTGAATACAAGGTTTTGGGGGCCCTCCGTGGTGCCCTCGCCGGTACAGTTAAAGTTCCGTGGAATTTACTGTAAAATACTCAAATCACACGTATTTCGCTTAGAAATAGCATTTTTAAGCGTTTGAACGCGAGAGAGACAGTTTTTACATCATATTTGACCTTTTCACGATCTGAAACGAACGATTTGTAAGAACATCTCGGATACATATTCTATGTGATGTATCGATGGAAATCGATTGATTAGGGCATAAAATCATCAGATGCACTGAATTTTAGTAAATACAAGGTTTTAGGGGCCTTCGGTGGTGCCCCCGCCTATACAGCTAAAGTTCCGTGAAAGTTACTGTAAAACACTCAAGTCACACGTATTTCGCTTAGAAAAAGCATTTTTTAGCGTTTGAAGGCGAGAGAAACAGTTTTTACATCATATTTGGCCGTTTCACGGTCTCAAACGAACGATTTGTAAGAACATCTCGGATACATATTCTACGTGATGTATCGATGGAAATCGATTGTTTAGGGCATAAAATCATCAGATGCACTGAATTTTAGTGAATACAAGGTTTTGGGGGCCCTACGTGGTGCCCTCGCCGGTACAGCTAAAGTTCCGTGGAAGTTACTGTAAACAATCAAATCACAGGTACTTCGCTTAGAAATATCATTTTTAAGCGTTTGAAGGCGAGAGAAACAGTTTTAATATCATATTTGGCCGTTTCACGGTCTGAAACGAACGATTTGTAAGAACATCTCGGATACATATTCTACGTGATTAATCGATGGAAATCGATTGATTAGGGCATAAAATCATCAGATGCACTGAGTTTTAGTGAATACAAGGTTTTGGGGACCTTCCGTGGTGCCCTCGCCGGTACAGCTAAATTTCCGTGGAAGTTACTGTAAAACACTCAAGTCACACGTATTTCGCTTAGAAATAGCATTTTTAAGCGTTTGAAGGCGAGAGAAACAGTTTTTACATCATATTTGGCCGTTTCACGGTCTGAAACGAACGATTTGTAAGAACATCTTGGATACATATTCTACGTGATGTATCGATGGAAATCGATTGATTAGGGCATAAAATCATCAGATGCACTGAATTTTAGTGAATACAAGGTTTTGGGGGCCCTCCGTGGTGCCCTCGCCGGTGCAGCTAAAGTTCCGTGGAAGTTACTGTAAAACACTCAAATCACACGTATTTCGCTATGAAATAGCATTTTTAAGCGTTTGAAGACGAGAGAAACAGTTTTTGCATCATATTTGGCCGTTTCACGGTCTGAAACGAACGATTTGTAAGAACATCTCGGATACATATTCTACGTGATGTATCGATGGAAATCGATTGATTAGGGCATAAAATCATCAGATGCACTGAGTTTTAGTGAATACGAGGTTTTGGGGGCCCTCCGTGGTGCCCTCGCCGGTACAGCTAAAGTTCCGTGGAAGTTACTGCAAAACACTCAAATCACACGTATTTCTCTTAGAAATAGCATTTTGAAGCGATTGAAAGCGAGAGAAACAGTTTTTACATCATATTTGGCCGTTTCACGGTCTGAAACGAACGATTTGCAAGAACATCTCGGATACATATTCTACGTGATGTATCGATGGAAATCGATTGTTTAGGGCATAAGATCATCAGATGCACTGAATTTTAGTGAATACGAGGTTTTGGGGGCCCTCCGTGGTGCCCTCGCCGGTACAGCTAAAGTTCCGTGGAAGTTACTGTAAAACACTCAAATCACACGTATTTCTCTTAGAAATAGCATTTTTAAACGTTTGAAGGCGAGAGAAACAGTTTTTACATCATATTTGGCCGTTTCACGGTCTGAAACGAACGATTTGTAAGAACATCTCGGATCCATATTCTACGTGATGTATCGATTGATTAGGGCATAAAATCATCAGATGCACTGAATTTTAGTGAATACAAGGTTTTGGGGCCCTCCGTGGTGCCCTCGCCGGTACAGCTAAAGTTCCGTGGAAGTTACTGTAAAACACTCAAATCACACGTATTTCGCTTAGAAATAGCATTTTTAAGCGTTTGAAGGCGAGAGAAACAGTTTTTATATCATATTTGGCCGTTTCACGGTCTGAAACGAACGATTTGTAAGAACATCTCGGATAAATATTCTACGTGATGTATCGATGGAAATCGATTGATTAGGGCATAAAATCATCAGATGCACTGAATTTTAGTGAATCCAAGGTTTTGGGGGCCCTCCGTGGTGCCCTCGCCGGTACAGCTAAAGTTCCGTGGAAGTTACTGTAAATACACAAATCGCAGGTATTTCGCTTAGAAAAAGCATTTTTAAGCGTTTGAAGCCGAGAGAAACAGTTTTTATATCATATTTGGCCGTTTCACGGTCTGAAACGAACGATTTGCAAGAACATCTCGGATAAATATTCTACGTGATGTATCGATGTAAATTGATTGATTAGGGCATAAAATCATCAAATGCACTGAATTTTAGTGAATACAAGGTTTTGGGGGCCCTCCGTGTTGCCCTCGCCGTACAGCGAAAGTTCCGTGGAAGTTACAGTAAAACACTCAAATCACACGTATTTAGCTTAGAAATAGCATTTTTACGCGTTTGAAAGCGAGAGAAACAGTTTTAACATCATATTTGGCCGTTTCACGGTCTGAAACGAACGATTTGCAAGAACATCTCGGATACATATTCTACGTGATGTATCGATGGAAATCGATTGATTAGGGCATAAAATTATCAGATGCACTGAGTTTTAGTGAATACAAGGTTTTGGAGACCCTTCGTGGTGCCCTCGCCGGTACAGCTAAAGTTCCGTGGAACTTACTGTAAAACACTCAAATCACACGTATTTCGCTTAGAAATAGCATTTTTAAGCGTTTGAAGGCGAGAGAAACAGTTTTTACATCATATTTGGCCGTTTTACGGTCTGAAACGAACGATTTGTAAGAACATCTCGGATACATATTCTACGTGATGTATCGATGGAAATCGATTGATTAGGGCATAAAATCATCAGATGCACTGAATTTTAGTGAATACAAGGTTTTGGGGGCCCTCCGTGGTGCCCTCGCCGGTACAGCTAAAGTTCCGTGGAAGTTACTGTAAAACACTCAAATCACACGTATTTCTCTTAGAAATAGCATTTTTAAGCGTTTGAAAGCGAGAGAAACTGTTTTTTACATCATTTTGGCCGTTTCACGGTCTGAAACGAACGATTTGTAAGAACATCTCGGATCCATATTCTACGTGATGTATCGATTGATTAGGGCATAAAATCATCAGAAGCACTGAATTTTAGTGCATACAAGGTTTTGGGGGCCCTCCGTGGTGCCCTCGCCGGTACAGCTAAAGTTCCGTGGAAGTTACTGTAAAACACTCAAATCACACGTATTTCGCTTAGAAATAGCATTTTTAAGCGTTTGAAGCCGAGAGAAACAGTTTTTATATCATATTTGGCCGTTTCACGGTCTGAAACGAACGATTTGCAAGAACATCTCGGATAAATATTCTACGTGATGTATCGATGTAAATTGATTGATTAGGGCATAAAATCATCAAATGCACTGAATTTTAGTGAATACAAGGTTTTGGGGGCCCTCCGTGTTGCCCTCGCCGTACAGCGAAAGTTCCGTGGAAGTTACAGTAAAACACTCAAATCACACGTATTTAGCTTAGAAATAGCATTTTTACGCGTTTGAAAGCGAGAGAAACTGTTTTTACATCATATTTGGCCGTTTCACGGTCTGAAACGAACGATTTGTAAGAACATCTCGGATACATATTCTACGTGATGTATCGATGGAAATCGATTGATTAGGGCATAAAATTATCAGATGCACTGAGTTTTAGTGAATACGAGGTTTTGGGGGCCCTCCGTGGTGCCCTCGCCGGTACAGCTAAAGTTCCGTGGAAGTTACTGCAAAACACTCAAATCACACGTATTTCGCTATGAAATAGCATTTTTAAGCGTTTGAAGACGAGAGAAACAGTTTTTGCATCATATTTGGCCGTTTCACGGTCTGAAACGAACGATTTGTAAGAACATCTCGGATACATATTTTACGTGATGTATCGATGGAAATCGATTGATTAGGGCATAAAATCATCAGATGCACTGAGTTTTAGTGAATACGAGGTTTTGGGGGCCCTCCGTGGTGCCCTCGCCGGTACAGCTAAAGTTCCGTGGAAGTTACTGCAAAACACTCAAATCACACGTATTTCTCTTAGAAATAGCATTTTGAAGCGATTGAAAGCGAGAGAAACAGTTTTTACATCATATTTGGCCGTTTCACGGTCTGAAACGAACGATTTGCAAGAACATCTCGGATACATATTCTACGTGATGTATCGATGGAAATCGATTGATTAGGGCATAAAATCATCAGATGCACTGAATTTTAGTGAATACGAGGTTTTGGGGGCCCTCGGTGGTGCCCTCGCCGGTACAGCTAAAGTTCCGTGGAAGTTACTGTAAAACACTCAAATCACACGTATTTCTCTTAGAAATAGCATTTTTAAACGTTTGAAGGCGAGAGAAACAGTTTTTACATCATATTTGGCCGTTTCACGGTCTGAAACGAACGATTTGTAAGAACATCTCGGATCCATATTCTACAGGATGTATCGATTGATTAGGGCATAAAATCATCAAATGCACTGAATTTTAGTGAATACAAGGTTTTGGGGGCCCTCCGTGGTGCCCTCGCCGTACAGCGAAAGTTCCGTGGAAGTTACAGTAAAACACTCAAATCACACGTATTTAGCTTAGAAATAGCATTTTTACGCGTTTGAAAGCGAGAGAAACTGTTTTTACATCATATTTGGCCGTTTCACGGTCTGAAACGAACGATTTGTAAGAACATCTCGGATACATATTCTACGTGATGTATCGATGGAAATCGATTGATTAGGGCATAAAATTATCAGATGCACTGAATTTAAGTGAATACAAGGTTTTGGGGGGCTTCCGTGGTGACCTCGCCGATACAGCTAAAGTTCCGTGGAAGTTACTGTAAAACACTCAAATCTCACGTATTTCGCTTAGAAATAGCATTTTCACGCGTTTGAAAGCGAGAGAAACAGTTTTTACATCATATTTGGCCGTTTCACAGTCTGAAACGAACGATTTGTAAGAACATCTCGGATACATATTCTACGTGATGTATCGATGGAAATCGGTTGAATAGGGTATAAAGTCATCTGATGCACTGAATTTTAGTGAATACAAGGCTTTGGGGGCCCTCCGTGGTGCCCTCGCCGGTACAGCTAAAATTCCGTGGAAGTTACTGTAAAACACTCAAATCACACGTATTTCGCTTAGAAATAGCATTTTCACGCGTTTGAAAGCGAGAGAAACAGTTTTTACATCATATTTGGCCGTTTCACAGTCTGAAACGAACGATTTGTAAGAACAACTCGGATACATATTCTACGTGATGTATCGATGGAAATCGATTGAATAGGGTATAAAGTCATCTGATGCACTGAATTTTAGTGAATACAAGGTTTTGGGGGCCCTCCGTGGTGCCCTCGCCGGTACAGCTAAAATTCCGTGGAAGCTACTGTAAAACACTCAAATCACACGTATTTCGCTTAGAAATAGCATTTTGAAGCGATTGAAAGCGAGAGAAACAGTTTTTACATCATATTTGGCCGTTTCACGGTCTGAAACGAACGATTTGTAAGAACATCTCGGATACATATTCTACGTGATGTATCGATGGAAATCGATTGATTAGGGCATAAAATCATCAGATGCACTGAATTTTAGTGAATACAAGGTTTTGGGGGCCCTAAGTAGTGTCCTCGCCAGTACAGCTAAAGATCCGTGGAAGTTACTGTAAAACACTCAAATCACACGTATTTCGCTTAGAAATAGCATTTTTAAGCGTTTGAAGGCGAGAGAAACAGTTTTTATATCATATTTGGCCGTTTCACGGTATGAAACGAACGATTTGTAAGAACATCTCGGATACATATTCTACGTGATGTATCGATTGATTAGGGTATAAAATCATCAGATGCACTGAATTTTAGTGAATACAAGGTTTTGGGGGCCCTCCGTGGTGCCCTCGCCGGTACAGCTAAAGTTCCGTGAAAGTTACGGTAAAACACTCAAATCACACGTATTTCTCTTAGAAATAGCATTTTTAAACGTTTGAAGGCGAGAGAAACAGTTTTTACATCATATTTGGCCGTTTCACAGTCTGAAACGAACGATTTGTAAGAACAACTCGGATACATATTCTACGTGATGTATCGATGGAAATCGATTGAATAGGGTATAAAGTCACCTGATGCACTGAATTTTAGTGAATACAAGGTTTTGGGGGCTCTCCGTGGTGCCCTCGCCGGTACAGCTAAAATTCCGTGGAAGTTACTGTAAAACACTCAAATCACACGTATTTCGCTTAGAAATAGCATTTTGAAGCGATTGAAAGCGAGAGAAACAGTTTTTACATCATATTTGGCCGATTCACGGTCTGAAACGAACGATTTGTAAGAACATCTCGGATACATATTATACGTGATGTATCGATGCAAATCGATTGATTAGGGCATAAAATCATCAGATGCACTGAATTTTAGTGAATACAAGGTTTTGGGGGCCTTCCGTGGTGCCCTCGCCGGTACAGCTAAAATTCCGTGGAAGTTACTGTAAAACACTCAAATCACACGTATTTCGCATAGAAATAGCATTTTTAAGCGTTTGAAGGCGAGAGAAACAGTTTTTACATCATATTTGGCCGTTTCACGGTCTGAAACGAATGATTTGTAAGAACATCTCGGATACATATTCTACGTGATGTATCGATGGAAAACGATTGATTAGGTCATAAAATCATCAGATGCACTGAATTTTAGTGAATACAAGGTTTTGGGGGCCCTCCGTGGTGCCCTCGCCGGTACAGCTAAAGTTCCGTGAAAGTTACGGTAAAACACTCAAATCACACGTATTTCTCTTAGAAATAGCATTTTTAAACGTTTGAAGGCGAGAGAAACAGTTTTTACATCATATTTGGCCGTTTCACGGTCTGAAACGAACGATTTGTAAGAACATCTCGGATACATATTCTACGTGATGTATCGATGGAAATCGATTGATTAGGGCATAAAATCATCAGATGCACTGAATTTTAGTGAATACAAGGTTTTGGGGGCCCTACGTGGTGTCCTCGCCAGTACAGCTAAAGTTCCGTGGAAGTTACTGTAAAACACTCAAATCACACGTATTTCGCTTAGAAATAGCATTTTTAAGCGTTTGAAGGCGAGAGAAACAGTTTTTATATCATATTTAGCCGTTTCACGGTCTGAAACGAACGATTTGTAAGAACATCTCGGATACATATTCTACGTGATGTATCGATTGATTAGGGTATAAAATCATCAGATGCACTGAATTTTAGTGAATACAAGGTTTTGGGGGCCCTCCGTGGTGCCCTCGCCGGTACAGCTAAAGTTCCGTGAAAGTTACAGTAAAACACTTAAATCACACGTATTTCGCTTAGAAATAGCATTTTTAAACGTTTGAAGGCGAGAGAAACAGTTTTTACATCATATTTGGCCGTTGCACGGTCTGAAACGAACGATTTGTAAGAACATCTCGGATACATGTTCTACGTGATGTATCGATGCAAATCGATTGATTAGGGCATAAAATCATCAGATGCACTGAATTTTAGTGAATCCAAGGTTTTGGGGGCCCTCCGTGGTGCCCTCGCCGGTACAGCTAAAGTTCCGTGGAACTTAATGTAAAACACTCAAATCACACGTATTTCGCTTAGAAAAAGCATTTTTAAGCGTTTGAAGGCGAGAGAAACAGTTTTTACATCATATTTGGCCGTTTTACGGTCTGAAACGAACGATTTGTAAGAACATCTCGGATACATATTCTACGTGATGTATCGATGGAAATCGATTGATTAGGGCATAAAATCATCAGATGCACTGAATTTTAGTAAATACAAGGTTTTAGGGGCCTTCCGTGGTGCCCTCGCCTATACAGCTAAAGTTCCGTGAAAGTTACTGTAAAACACTCAAGTCACACGTATTTCGCTTAGAAAAAGCATTTTTAAGCGTTTGAAGGCGGGAGAAACAGTTTTTACATCATATTTGGCCGTTTCACGGTCTCAAACGAACGATTTGTAAGAACATCTCGGATACATATTCTACGTGATGTATCGATGGAAATCGATTGTTTAGGGCATAAAATCATCAGATGCACTGAATTTTAGTGAATCCAAGGTTTTGGGGGCCCTCAGTGGTGCCCTCGCCGGTACAGCTAAAGTTCCGTGGAAGTTACTGTAAACACTCAAATCGCAGGTATTTCGCTTAGAAAAAGCATTTTTAAGCGTTTGAAGGCGAGAGAAACAGTTTTAACATCATATTTGGCCGTTTCACGGTCTGAAACGAACGATGTGCAAGAACATCTCGGATACATATTCTACGTGATATATCGATGGAAATCGATTGATTAGGGCATAAAATTATCAGATGCACTGAGTTTTAGTGAATACAAGGTTTTGGAGGCCCTTCGTGGTGCCCTCGCCGGTACAACTAAAGTTCCGTGGAACTTACTGTAAAACACTCAAATCACACGTATTTCGCTTATAAATAGCATTTTTAAGCGTTTGAAGGCGAGAGAAACAGTTTTTACATCATATTTGGCCGTTTTACGGTCTGAAACGAACGATTTGTAAGAACATCTCGGATACATATTCTACGTGATGTATCGATGCAAATCGATTGATTAGGGCATAAAATCATCAGATGCACTGAATTTTAGTGAATACAAGGTTTTGGGGGCCCTCCGTGGTGCCCTCGCCGGTACAGCTAAAGTTCCGTGGAAGTTACTGTAAAACACTCAAATCACATGTATTTCTCTTAGAAATAGCATTTTTAAGCGTTTGAAAGCGAGAGAAACAGTTTTTTACATCATTTTGGCCGTTTCACGGTCTGAAACGAACGATTTGTAAGAACATCTCGGATACATATTCTACGTGATGTATCGATTGATTAGGGCATAAAATCATCAGATGCACTGAATTTTAGTGCATACAAGGTTTTGGGGGCCCTCCGTGGTGCCCTCGCCGGTACAGCTAAAGTTCCGTGGAAGTTACTGTAAAACACTCAAATCACACGTATTTCGCTTAGAAATAGCATTTTTAAGCGTTTGAAGGCGAGAGAAACAGTTTTTATATCATATTTGGCCGTTTCACGGTCTGAAACGAACGATTTGTAAGAACATCTCGGATAAATATTCTACGTGATGTATCGATTGATTAGGGTATAAAATCATCAGATGCACTGAATTTTAGTGAATACAAGGTTTTGGGGGCCCTCCGTGGTGCCCTCGCCGGTACAGCTAAAGTTCCGTGTAAGTTACTGTAAAACACTCGAATCACACGTATTTCGCTTAGAAATAGCATTTTTAAGCGTTTGAAGGCGAGAGAAACAGTTTTTACATCATATTTGGCCGTTTCACGGTCTGAAACGAACGATTTGTAAGAACATCTTGGATACATATTCTACGTGATGTATCGATGGAAATCGATTGATTAGGGCATAAAAGCATCAGATGCACTGAATTTTAGTGAATACAAGGTTTTGGGGGCCCTCCGTGGTGCCCTCGCCGGTGCAGCTAAAGTTCCGTGGAAGTTACTGTAAAACACTCAAATCACACGTATTTCGCTATGAAATAGCATTTTTAAGCGTTTGAAGACGAGAGAAACAGTTTTTGCATCATATTTGGCCGTTTCACGGTCTGAAACGAACGATTTGTAAGAACATCTCGGATACATATTCTACGTGATGTATCGATGGAAATCGATTGATTAGGACATAAAATCATCAGATGCACTGAATTTTAGTGAATACGAGGTTTTGGAAGCCCTCCGTGGTGCCCTCGCCGGTACAGCTAAAGGTCCGTGGAAGTTACTGTAAAACACTCAAATCACACGTATTTCTCTTAGAAATAGCTATTTTAAGCGTTTGAAAGCGAGAGAAACAGTTTTTTACATCATTTTGGCCGTTTCACGGTCTGAAACGAACGATTTGTAAAAACGTCTCGGATCCATATTCTACGTGATGTATCGATTGATTAGGGCATAAAATCATCAGATGCACTGAATTTTAGTGAATACAAGGTTTTTGGGGGCCCTCCGTGGTGCCCTCGCCGGTACAGCTAAAGCTCCGTAAAAGTTACGGTAAAACACTCAAATCACACGTATTTCGCTTACATATAGCATTTTTAAGCGTTTGAATGCGAGAGAAACAGTTTTAACATCATATTTGGCCGTTTCACGGTCTGAAACGAACGATTTGCAAGAACATCTCGGATACATATTCTACGTGATGTATCGATGGAAATCGATTGATTAGGGCATAAAATCATCAGATGCACTGAATTTTAGTGAATACAAGGTTTTAAGGGCCCTCCGTGGTGCCCTCGCCGGTGCAGCTAAAGTTCCGTGGAAGTTACTGTAAAACACTCAAATCACACGTATTTCGCTATGAAATAGCATTTTTAAGCGTTTGAAGACGAGAGAAACAGTTTTTGCATCATATTTGGCCGTTTTACGGTCTGAAACGAACGATTTGTAAGAACATCTCGGATACATATTCTACGTGATGTATCGATGGAAATCGATTGATTAGGGCATAAAATCATCAGATGCACTGAATTTTAGTGAATACGAGGTTTTGGGGGCCCTCCGTGGTGCCCTCGCCGGTACAGCTAAAGTTCCGTGGAAGTTACTGTAAAACACTCAAATCACACGTATTTCGCTATGAAATAGCATTTTTAAGCGTTTGAAGACGAGAGAAACAGTTTTTTACATCATTTTGGCCGTTTCACGGTCTGAAACGAACGATTTGTAAGAACATCTCGGATCCATATTCTACGTGATGTATCGATTGATTAGGCCATAAAATCATCAGATGCACTGAATTTTAGTGAATACAAGGTTTTGGGGGCCCTCCGTGGTGCCCTCGCCGGTACAGCTAAAGTTCCGTAAAAGTTACGGTAAAACACTCGTGTATTTCGCTTAGAAATAGCATTTTTAAACGTTTGAAGGCGAGAGAAACAGTTTTTACATCATATTTGGCCGTTTCACGGTCTGAAACGAACGATTTGTAAGAACATCTCGGATCCATATTCTACGTGATGTATCGATTGATTAGGCCATAAAATCATCAGATGCACTGAATTTTAGTGAATACAAGGTTTTAAGGGCCCTCCGTGGTGCCCTCGCCGGTGCAGCTAAAGTTCCGTGGAAGTTACTGTAAAACACTCAAATCACACGTATTTCGCTTAGATATAGCATTTTTAAGCGTTTGAAGGCGAGAGAAACAGTTTTAACATCATATTTGGCCGTTTCACGGTCTGAAACGAACGATTTGCAAGAACATCTCGGATACATATTCTACGTGATGTATCGATGGAAATCGATTGATTAGGGCATAAAATCATCAGATGCACTGAATTTTAGTGAATACGAGGTTTTGGGGGCCCTCCGTGGTGCCCTCGCCGGTACAGCTAAAGTTCCGTGGAAGTTACTGTAAAACACTCAAATCACACGTATTTCTCTTAGAAATAGCATTTTTAAACGTTTGAAGGCGAGAGAAACAGTTTTTACATCATATTTGGCCGTTTCACGGTCTGAAACGAACGATTTGTAAGAACATCTCGGATCCATATTCTACGTGATGTATCGATTGACTAGGCCGTAAAATCATCAGATGCACTGAATTTTAGTGAATACGAGGTTTTGGGGGCCCTCCGTGGTGCCCTCGCCGGTACAGCTAAAGTTCCGTGGAAGTTACTGTAAAACACTCAAATCACACGTATTTCGCTTAGAAATAGCATTTTTAAGCGTTTCAAGGCGAGAGAAACAGTTTTTACATCATATTTGGCCGTTTCACGGTCTGAAACGAACGATTTGTAAGAACATCATGGATACATATTCTACGTGATGTATTGATGGAAATCGATTGATTAGGGCATAAAATCATCAGATGCACTGAATTTTAGTGAATCCAAGGTTTTGGGGGCCCTCCGTGGTGCCCTCGCCGGTACAGCTAAAGTTCCGTGGAAGTTACTGTAAATACTCAAATCGCAGGTATTTCGCTTAGAAAAAGCATTTTTAAGCGTTTGAAGGCGAGAGAAACAGTTTTAACATCATATTTGGCCGTTTCACGGTCTGAAACGAACGATTTGCAAGAACATCTCGGATACATATTCTACGTGATGTATCGATGGAAATCGATTGATTAGGGCATAAAATTATCAGATGCACTGAGTTTTAGTGAATACAAGGTTTTGGAGGCCCTTCGTGGTGCCCTCGCCGGTACAGCTAAAGTTCCGTGGAACTTACTGTAAAACACTCAAATCACACGTATTTCGCTTAGAAATAGCATTTTTAAGCGTTTGAAGGCGAGAGAAACAGTTTTTACATCATATTTGGCCGTTTCACGGTCTGAAACGAACGATTTGTAAGAACATCATGGATACATATTCTACGTGATGTATTGATGGAAATCGATTGATTAGGGCATAAAATCATCAGATGCACTGAATTTTAGTGAATCCAAGGTTTTGGGGGCCCTCCGTGGTGCCCTCGCCGGTACAGCTAAAGTTCCGTGGAAGTTACTGTAAATACTCAAATCGCAGGTATTTCGCTTAGAAAAAGCATTTTTAAGCGTTTGAAGGCGAGAGAAACAGTTTTAACATCATATTTGGCCGTTTCACGGTCTGAAACGAACGATTTGTAAGAACATCTCGGATACATATTCTACGTGATGTATCGATGGAAATCGATTGATTAGGGCATAAAATCATCAGATGCACTGAATTTTAGTGAATACAAGGTTTTGGGGGCCCTCCGTGGTGCCCTCGCCGGTACAGCTAAAGTTCCGTGGAAGTTACTGTAAAACACTCAAATCACACGTATTTCTCTTAGAAATAGCATTTTTAAGCGTTTGAAAGCGAGAGAAACTGTTTTTTACATCATTTTGGCCGTTTCACGGTCTGAAACGAACGATTTGTAAGAACATCTCGGATCCATATTCTACGTGATGTATCGATTGATTAGGGCATAAAATCATCAGAAGCACTGAATTTTAGTGCATACAAGGTTTTGGGGGCAGTCCGTGGTGCCCTCGCCGGTACAGCTAAAGTTCCGTGGAAGTTACTGTAAAACACACAAATCACACGTATTTCGCTTAGAAATAGCATTTTTAAGCGTTTGAAGGCGAGAGAAACAGTTTTTATATCATATTTGGCCGTTTCACGGTCTGAAACGAACGATTTGTAAGAACATCTCGGATAAATATTCTACGTGATGTATCGATTGATTAGGGTATAAAATCATCAGATGCACTGAATTTTAGTGAATACAAGGTTTTGGGGGCCCTCCGTGGTGCCCTCGCCGGTACAGCTAAAGTTCCGTGTAATTAATGTAAAACACTCGAATCACACGTATTTCGCTTGGAAATAGCATTTTTAATCGTTTGAAGGCGAGAGAAACAGTTTTTACATCATATTTGGCCGTTTCACGGTCTGAAACGAACGATTTGTAAGAACATCTTGGATACATATTCTACGTGATGTATCGATGGAAATCGATTGATTAGGGCATAAAATTATCAGATGCACTGAATTTTAGTGAATACAAGGTTTTGGGGGCCCTCCGTGGTGCCCTCGCCGGTGCAGCTAAAGTTCCGTGGAAGTTACTGTAAAACACTCAAATCACACGTATTTCGCTATGAAATAGCATTTTTAAGCGTTTGAAGACGAGAGAAACAGTTTTTGCATCATATTTGGCCGTTTCACGGTCTGAAACGAACGATTTGTAAGAACATCTCGGATACATATTCTACGTGATGTTGTAACCCGCCTTTATGAGGCGAATTAACAAATAGTATTTAATATGGGTTCTTGCCAGACTGGAGGTACAATTTAGTAATCGCCAAAAATATAATAAGTAATAATAAATGCTCTTACCGTTGTGACGTTGCTCGTAGAAGAGTAAAGGTTCGAAATAATAATAATGATTTATTATAACTAAGTTTATTGACTAGTATAAAGATGAGTTGATATATTTACAAATGATGGATCCGACTGTATGGATGAATGGTCTTCTTCTGGTCTCTCTCTTAATGGACCTCTCGATGGACTCTCACCGGACTCTGTTCTTCCCATCGTCCATACAGTCTTTTATATTACTGTTATGCTAAGTCAACAAACAATTGAGGTGTCAACTAATTACCAAATAAAGAAACAATATTATAATTGTTTCGTATTGCTTATTCTGCAATATTAGTGATTACTACTACAGAGTTATGATGACCTCAATTGTGTGGTGACCTAGTCTTACATACCTCCGTTCTTTAAAAATTTGCGTCCGGAGGAGCACAATTTTTCTTACAACTACACTTAAAGTCTCTATATTCACAATATTTCATAGCATGTCATGTTTGATGAGGGAAATTACTGCATACCGCTGGTCATGTGCTGGATGGTGTATCCATGGCTGTAGATGAGTTTGAGGGGAGACGATTGGCCGGTCGTCATCCCTTGGACGGTTCATCTGCTTCCTGTGGTTTGATGCGGTTTCCTCAACATGCATGGCACTGACGGTTGTTCTTTCACTCTTAAGATCAACACTTACACACATTTTAAATACCATATTTCTAAATGACTGATTTTCCATATAACACACATAATTATTCTATAACTTGTTTTCTGTATTTACCATCTTAACGTATTTCCTGCAATTCTTATTAATGGTATGGCTAGCACATCCCACAAATAAGTTGCTAATTGAAGTTCAAAGCAATTTACAATGAGAGAAGTGAAAAGAGAAAAAAATGATAATATTTAATAATTTTGAATACGTTATGAATGCTTTTTAAATTATTCACTTACAGACCTAAAATGGAGAATCAATTACATACACATATTATTTTCCTTATTTCCTTGGATCCGTGTACCGATCTCTAGTCCGTTTATTTGGTTCCTGGTATTGAACACTAACTAACGCATAATCCATGAGTGCCGTGGTGCTGGTCCTTTACTACGAGTATGGTACGGTGTTACTACAGTGGGAGTGGTGGTAGTATCTGATTGTCTCTGTCGTACCAATGCATCCATTAATAGACTGTCCTGAGTTATCCTATGTATCATCTCTGAGTCTATTTCATTTTTATTTCGCTCTTCTGTGCTGGCCATTTCTTCATCTTTTGATGTACTTGTTTTTTCGCTGTCATCTTCTTGATCCAAAAGGCTCTCATCTCTAAATGGTTTTAAACGGTTGACATGTACCGTTTGAATTTTTTTGGACTTCTGTTGTTTAATTTTATATCACGGGTCCCATTATTTCCGTTATGAAGTACGGTCCTGTCCATGGCTTGTATAGTTTTCGTGACGTACCTGCGTGTATTGCTGGGTTATGCAAGTATACTGCGTCACCGATTTTGTAGACTGCTGACTTGGTGTTTTTGTTAAATTGTTTATGCGTTTTCTCTGTTGCCTTGTTGATGTTTTGCTTTACTGTGTTGAAAGCAATTTGTAATCTTTGTTTTAATTCGGACGCATAGTTATCTGCATAATCATACCGTAGATCTTGTGGTCTGGTTATATCGTCATAAGGTAACTCTAGGTCACGACCATGCATTAAGAAAAATGGAGTTTCGTTTGTACTGCTGTGTACACTACTTCTGTATGCCAATAACACATATGGTAGCCACTCATCCCAATCGGTTTGATCTCGATTCACGAAATGAGATAGAATGTCCTTGAAGACGCGATGACTTCGCTCTATCATCCCATTCGTTTGTGGTCGGTATGCCGTTGTTTGTAATTTTTCTACGCCAAATATTTTACAAACTTCTCTAAAAACTTCAGAAGTAAAATTTGCGCCTTGGTCTGTCAGCAGTTGTCTTGGAGCCCCGTGTCTTGAGATGATTTCTTGTGACAATCTTTTCGAAATTGTTGATGCCTTTTGGTCCGGTATAGCGAATGCTTCTGGATATTTCGTGAAGTGGTCCTGGAAGGTTAAGATGTATTTGTTCCCTCTCATGCTTGTTGTTAATGAACCGACAATATCCATTGAGACCCTTTCCATTGGCCTACTAACTTCATTGAACTTTTGAAGTGGCACAGGCTTGTGATGCGGTGACGTTTTCCTCTCATTGCATGAATGACATTTTTTTCTTGCAATAGTCTTCAATGTCCTTAGCCATTGCTTTCCAAAAAAAATTTTTCTTGATTCGGCTGTATGTCTTCTCGAACCCCTGATGGGACATACGGTAGGTTGTGGTAATCGTGCATTACCTTGAATTTCATGGATACTGGAACTACGAGTTGAGTTGATGATGACGTTCATTATTTGATTTTTCTTTGAAGATTAACCCTTCGTCATCCGTGAAATACCCTTCTTTAGTGGAGAGCTGCTGCACTGCGGCATCCTGACTTTGTTTATTTACTATCATATGTCTATCCCATATCGGTTCATATGTTCCTTCAACTTCTACAGCATTAATTGGTATTCTTGAGAGTACGTCTGCGTTCACATGCTTCTTCCCCGCTCTATGTTCAATCTTGTACTCGTATTCTTGGAGAGTAAGCGTCCATCTTGCCAAACGTGATTGTGGATTGCTGATCGAAAATAGCCATTTCAGTGGTTGATGGTCAGTTATTATTGTGAATTTTCTTCCATACAGGTAGCATCGATAGTATTTTACACCCCAGATTATCGCAAGACATTCTTGTTCGGTGGTAGTGTAATTTACTTCAGCTTTGTTTAACTGACGACTTGCAAAAGCTATTGGCCTCTCGTATCCATTGCATTTTTGACTCAATATGGCACTTATAGCTTTACCGCTGGCATCGGTTGACAAGATGAATTCCTTGGTGAAATCTGGATGGGCTAAGACTGACTCGGAACAGAGTGCATTCCTTAATGAATTGAATGCTTTTTCGCAGTCTTCGGTCCAGATGAATGGCTCACTTTTTTGTGTCAATTTTGTGAGAGGTTTTGATGTTTTTGCGAAATCCTGTATAAATCTTCTATAAAATCCTACTAGGCCGCAGAATGCCCTAATCTCCTTGACTGATTTTGGTTTTGGATAATTTTGAATGACTGTAATTTTTCCTGGATCCGGTTTAACACCCTCACCATTTATGATGTGTCCTAAATACTTCGTTTCAGTCTTCAAAAAATTGCATTTACTGGGTTGCAATTTAAGGTTCGCCTGTCTTAGTCTCTTGAACACCTCCGTGAGTCGTTTGAGATGATTGTCCGCTCCATTCCCATTGAACACGATGACGTCATCCAGGTATACTAGACATTGTTCTCCTCTTAACCCAGATAACACACTGTTCATGAGTCGTTGAAATGTGCTTGGTGCGTTTACGAGTCCAAACGGCATCTTTGTGAATTGATAATGCTCTCCATTTGTCGTGAATGCTGTCTTCTCTCTATCTAGGTCATCTAGTTGCACTTGCCAGTAGCCGAATGCCAAATCTAGGGTAGTGAATAGATTTGCATTTCCTAACTGATCCAGGGTTTCTTGCATGTTGGCCACAGGAAAGTAATCCTTCTTTGTTACTTTGTTCAGGCCCCTGAAGTCGATACACACCCTTATTTTTTCTTCCCCGTTTTCGGATTTCTTCGGTACGATGACTACTGGTGCTGACCATGGTGAATCGGAGGGTTCTATTACCCCTGCTTCACGCATTTTCTTTAATTCATTAGTCAATGGTTCTTGTTGGCTGTGAGGAACTCGATACGGTGCTTTAGCTATAGGCGGTACATCTTCAGTGATTATTCTGTGTTTCACTTTATGTGTGCAGCCTAGCTTAGTATCCTCCCATTGAAAAATGTCTTCATATTCCACCAATAAATTCAATAATTTACTTTTTACCTCTTCTGGTAAATATTCCAAGTTGAATTGCTCTTCAACGCACCTGTTTCCTTGAACTCTTACAGTGCATACGGCCTGTTGCCTCTTATTCTCAGCTGCCCTGATTTTTCCAGCTTGCTGACTTCTTTCTTCAATGGACCTGTGCTGTCCTTTCTTCTGTTGAGCCTGTCGATTTCCAGCGCTCTTAACTTGCGAATTTTTCGTTTCAATTCTTCTGTTTCCAGCTGTCCCGTCTTTCTGGTATTGGGGTCCAGATGACGTGGAATACTGTACTTTTCCATTTTTCTGAGCCTGTTGGTTTCCAGCGCTCTTCCCTTGAGAATTCTTCCTCTTTCCGACTACAGCTGTCTCGACTGGTCCTCTTGACGTGGTCGACGAATGCTGCTCGTTTTGAGCCTGTTTATTTCCAGCGCTCACCCCTTGAGATTTCTTCCTTTTTCCGACTACAGCTGTCCCGACTGGTCCTTTTGACGTGGTCGGCGAATGCTGCTCGTTTGGAGCCTGTTGACTTCCAGCGCTCCCCTTCTCAAGTACGGCCGATTTGCCGATTACCATATTCTTCCCTAATAGAAGCTCTTGATTTGTGAAGTTCATCAACTTCACCGGTACCTCTTTTTCTGCTTTTGTTATGACTCTTGCTGCCATAACCCCATGGGTCTTCAGTTCTTCAGGTTCAACCACAATGTCTTGCCCTGGATTAATCAGATCCTGGACTGCTGTACACACGAATTCACAATTTGGAGGAATCTTCACGGCGCTCTTCAATCTAACCAATCCACTGGTTTGTGTGACTGATTTTTCTTGATTGAGGAAGCCATTCCCCGTATTTTGAACTTCTGTGTCCCTATCTTGAATTGTGATGGTCGCCTTCTGAGTACGTGCCTGTACATTGTTTTGCTTATCTTGCAGTACTACCTCTTGACCTGCCCCGCTGACGTCATTGGTTCGTGTTTCGCAATTTATGACGTTGAGTGCTACGGTGTCCATGTTTTCTAAGTCGTGATTGCTCAGCAGTTTTAGGCATACGTTTTTAAAACGAACCTCCTCTCTTGATATGTGCACATCAAATTTACGTATAAAATCTCTACCCAATAAACCGTCGGCATCCAAATCTAAATCATCTGAGCAAATAAATGTTTTAAGGCGAAAACTAGAATTTTGACATTCATATTTTAATTTACTTGTGCCGTAATATGATACTGGTGCGCCTGATATATATTTTAATCGCCCAACATCTCCTTTTGTAATCAAATGCCCCTTAGCAAATCGTTTTTTAAGGATTGATACTCTTGATCCCGAATCTATTAATAATTTTACTAAAATACCTCTAATTTTGACTAAAATAAAATTTGGATCGTCTCTATTTAAATCTTCCAATGTTCGAATATTATTAATTTTGAAAATTTTATTTCTTACTGATACCTCCCGAGACGGAGCACTCGCGAGAGGTAGTTCCTGTTTAAATTCTGGGGTCTTCGTCCTTCCTTCGTCCTATGAATGTCATTGTTGTGCCTGTAACCCGCCGCTGCGTTGTTGGCGTTGTAACGATTGCCTCCTGGTGGACCTCTGTACCTGCTATGATTTCGACTTCGCTTCTGATTAGTACATGTTTTACAATACTTTGTATAGTGCCCTTTTTTCGCCCAATCTTTACGCGGAAATTTTATCCTATAATCCCGTTCCGTATTTTTGCAAACACCGTTTATTCTTGTATATGCCGATTGATTTGAATTTTTACTTACAGTCCCTATATCTGAACAATTATTTTTTTCCATTTCTAATTCCCATTCCTCCTGTTCTGCCAATTCGACAGTTTCTTCAAATGTTAAGTCGGTCCGACACTTCAGTATTACCTTAATACATTCTTTAATTTCTGCTCTTAAGCCTTCTTTAAATCGAGATAAAATTTGATAATTTATATAACTTTCATTCGCACATTCTATTTTTAATAATTCTACCTTTAGATCCCTTAAACGTTCTGCAAAATTTTGTACTGATTCCCCTACATTTTGTGTACAATTCCAAAATTCTCTGTTAATTTGGTCTTCATATCTACGTTTAGCAAATCTTTTTATAAATTTTTGTCTAAATTCTGCAAATGATATAGTTACAAGATGTAAGTAGTAAAAAAATCTTCTACATTGTCACCATTAAATTCTGGTATTTCTGCTATTACAGCACTTTTTAACGATAACATTTCTGCTTCTGATTTAATCGTTGTTGGCAGATTTAATTTATTTGAACTACCCGCCGGGCTACTACCCACAATACTGCCCGCTGGCATGTTTATTAAATTCTAAAAAAATTATTTTGTTACAAAATCGTACTCCGCGAGTGGACCAAATATATTAGCCACCCTGGGCTGGCAAACTACCCCAAAACCGCTGCCACCAATTTGTAACCCGCCTTTATGAGGCGAATTAACAAATAATATTTAATATGGGTTCTTGCCAGACTGGAGGTACAATTTAGTAATCGCCAAAAATATAATAAGTAATAATAAATGCTCTTACCGTTGTGACGTTGCTCGTAGAAGAGTAAAGGTTCGAAATAATAATAATGATTTATTATAACTAAGTTTATTGACTAGTATAAAGATGAGTTGATATATTTACAAATGATGGATCCGACTGTATGGATGAATGGTCTTCTTCTGGTCTCTCTCTTAATGGACCTCTCGATGGACTCTCACCGGACTCTGTTCTTCCCATCGTCCATACAGTCTTTTATATTACTGTTATGCTAAGTCAACAAACAATTGAGGTGTCAACTAATTACCAAATAAAGAAACAATATTATAATTGTTTCGTATTGCTTATTCTGCAATATTAGTGATTACTACTACAGAGTTATGATGACCTCAATTGTGTGGTGACCTAGTCTTACAATGTATCGATGGAAATCGATTGATTAGGGCATAAAATCATCAGATGCACTGAATTTTAGTGAATACGAGGTTTTGGAAGCCCTCCGTGGTGCCCTCGCCGGTACAGCTAAAGTTCCGTGGAAGTTACTGTAAAACACTCAAATCACACGTATTTCTCTTAGAAATAGCTATTTTAAGCGTTTGAAAGCGAGAGAAACAGTTTTTTACATCATTTTGGCCGTTTCACGGTCTGAAACGAACGATTTGTAAGAACATCTCGGATCCATATTCTACGTGATGTATCGATTGATTAGGGCATAAAATCATCAGATGCACTGAATTTTAGTGAATACAAGGTTTTGGGGGCCCTCCGTGGTGCCCTCGCCGGTACAGCTAAAGTTCCGTAAAAGTTACGGTAAAACACTCAAATCACACGTATTTCGCTTAGAAATAGCATTTTTAAACGTTTGAAGGCGAGAGAAACAGTTTTTACATCATATTTGGCCGTTTCACGGTCTGAAACGAACGATTTGTAAGAACATCACGGATACATATTCTACGTGATGTATCGATGGAAATCGATTGATTAGGGCATAAAATCATCAGATGCACTGAATTTTAGTGAATACAAGGTTTTGGGGGCCCTCCGTGGTGCCCTCGCCGGTACAGCTAAAGTTCCGTGGAAGTTACTGTAAAACACTCAAATCATACGTATTTCTCTTAGAAATAGCATTTTTAAGCGTTTGAAAGCGAGAGAAATAGTTTTTTACATCATTTTGGCCGTTTCACGGTCTGAAACGAACGATTTGTAAGAACATATTCTACGTGATGTATCGATGGAAATCGATTGATTAGGGCATAAAATCATCAGAAGCACAGAATTTTAGTGAATACAAGGTTTTGGAGGCCTTCCGTGGTGCCCTCGCCGGTACAGCTAAAGTTCCGTGGAAGTTACTGTAAAACACTCAAATCACACGTATTACTCTTAGAAATAGCATTTTTAAGCGTTTGAAAGCCAGAGAAACAGTTTTTACATCATATTTGGCCGTTTCACGGGCTGAAACGAACGATTTGTAAGAACATCTCGGATACATATTCTACGTGATTTATCGATGGAAATCGATTGATTAGGTCATAAAATCATCAACTGCACTGAATTTTTGTGAATTCAAGGTTTTGGGGGCCTTCCGTGGTGCCCTCGCCGGTACAGCTAAAGTTCCGTAAAAGTTACGGTAAAACACTCAAATCACACGTATTTCGCTTAGAAATAGCATTTTTAAACGTTTGAAGGCGAGAGAAACAGTTTTTACATCATATTTGGCCGTTTCACGGTCTGAAACGAACGATTTGTAAGAACATCACGGATACATATTCTACGTGATGTATCGATGGAAATCGATTGATTAGGTCATAAAATCATCAACTGCACTGAATTTTTGTGAATTCAAGGTTTTGGGGGCCTTCCGTGGTGCCCTCGCCGGTACAGCTAAAGTTCCGTGAAAGTTACGGTAAAACACTGAAATAACACGTACTTCGCTTAGAAATAGCAGTTTTAAGTGTTTGAAGGCGAGAGAAACAGTTTTTACATCATATTTGGCCGTTTCACGGTCTGAAACGAACGATTTGTAAGACCATCTCGGATACATATTCTACGTTATGTATCGATGGAAATCGATTGATTAGGTCATAAAATCATCAACTGCACTGAATTTTTGTGAATTCAAGGTTTTGGGGGCCCTCCGCGGTGCCCTCGCCGGTACAGCTAAAGTTCCGTGGAAGTTACTGTAAAACACTCAAATCACAAAGTATTTCGCTTAGAAATAGCATTTTTAAGCGTTTGAAAGCGAGTGAAACAGTTTTTACATCATATTTGGCCGTTTCACGGTCTGAAACGAACGATTTGTAAGAACATCTCGGATACATATTCTACGTGATGTATCGATGGAAATCGATTGATTAGGGCATAAAATCATCAGATGCACTGAATTTTAGTGAATACAAGGTTTTGGGGGCCTTCCGTTGTGCCCTCGCCGGTACAGCTAAAGTTCCGTGGAAGTTACTGTAAAACACTCAAATCACACGTATTTCGCTTAGAAATAGCATTTTTAAGCGTTTGAAAGCGAGAGAAACAGTTTTTTACATCATTTTGGCCGTTTCACGGTCTGAAACGAACGATTTGTAAGAACATCTCGGATCCATATTCTACGTGATGTATCGATTGATTAGGTCATAAAATCATCAGATGCACTGAATTTTAGTGAATACAAGGTTTTCGGGGCCCTCCGTGGTACCCTCGCCGGTACAGCTAAAGTTCCGTAAAAGTTACATCACACGCATTTCGCTTAGAAATAGCATTTTTAAACGTTTGAAGGCGAGAGAAACAGTTTTTACATCATATTTGGCCGTTTCACGGTCTGAAACGAACGATTTGTAAGAACATCACGGATACATATTCTACGTGATGTATCGATGGAAATCGATTGATTAGGGCATAAAATCATCAGATGCACTGAATTTTAGTGAATCCAAGGTTTTGGGGGCCCTCCGTGGTGCCCTCGCCGGTACAGCTAAAGTTCCGTGGAAGTTACTGTAAACACTCAAATCGCAGGTATTTCGCTTAGAAAAAGCATTTTTAAGCGTTTGAAGGCGAGAGAAACAGTTTTAACATCATATTTGGCCGTTTCACGGTCTGAAACGAACGATTTGGAAGAACATCTCGGATGCATATTCTGCGTGATGTATCGATGGAAATCGATTGATTAGGGCCTAATATTGTCAGATACACTGAATTTTAGCGAATACAAGGTTTTGAGGGCCCTCCGAGGTGCCCTCGCCGATACAGCTAAAGTTCCGAGGAAGTTTCTGTAAAACACTCAAGTCACACGTATTTCGCTTAGAAATAGCATTTTTAAGCGTTTGAAGGCGAGAGAAACAGTTTTTACATCATATTTGGCCGTTTCACGGTCTGAAACGAACGATTTGTAAGAACATGTCGGATACATATTCTACGTGATGTAACGATGGAAATCGATTGATTAGGGCATAAAATCATCAGATGCACTGAATTTTAGTGAATACAAGGTTTTGGGGGCCCTCCGTGGTGCCCTCGCCGGTAAAGCGAAAGTTCCGTGGAAGTTACTGTAAAACACTCAAATCACACGTATTTCGCTTAGAAATAGCATTTTTACGCCTTTGAAAGCAAGAGAAACAGTTTTTACTTCATATTTGGCCGTTTCACGGTCTGAAACGAACGATTTGCAAGAACATCTCGGATACATATTCTACGTGATGTATCGATGTAAATCGATTGATTAGGGCATAAAATCATCAAATGCACTGAATTTTAGTGAATACAAGGTTTTGGGGACCCTACGTGGTGCCCTCGCCGGTACAGCGAAAGTTCCGTGGAAGTTACTGTAAAACACTCAAATCACACGTATTTCGCTTAGAAATAACATTTTTAAGCGTTTGAAAGCGAGAGAAACAGTTTTTTTACATCATTTTGGCCGTTTCACGGTCTGAAACAAACGATTTGTACGAACATCTCGGATACATATTCTACGTGATGTATCGATGTAAATCGATTGATTAGGGCATAAAATCATCAGATGCACTGAATTTTAGAGAATACAAGGTTTTGGGGGCCCTCCGTGGTGCCCTCGGCGGTACAGCGAAAGTTCCGTGGAAGTTACTGTAAAACACTCAAATCACACGTATTTCGCTTAGAAATAGCATTTTTACGCGTTTGAAAGCGAGAGAAACTGTTTTTACATCATATTTGGCCGTTTCACGGTCTGAAACGAACGATTTGTATGAACATCTAGGATACATATTCTACGTGATGTATCGATGGAAATCGATTGATTAGGGCATAAAATTATCAGATGCACTGAATTTAAGTGAATACAAGGTTTTGGGAGCCTTCCGTGGTGCCCTCGCCGATACAGCTAAAGTTCCGAGGAAGTTACTGTAAAACACACGTCACACGTATTTCGCTTACAAATAGCATTTTTAAGCGTTTGAAGGCGAGAGAAACAGTTTTTACATCATATTTGGCCGTTTCACGGTCTGAAACGAACGATTTGTAAGAACATCTCGGATACATATTATACGTGATGTATCGATGGAAATCGATTGATTAGGGCATGAAATCATCAGATGCACTGAATTTTAGTGAATACAAGGTTTTGGGGGCCTTCCGTGGTGCCCTCGCCGGTACAGCTAAAGTTCCGTGGAAGTTACTGTAAAACACTCAAATCACACGTATTTCGCTTAGAAATAGCATTTTTAAGCGTTTGAAGGCGAGAGAAACGTTTTTACATCAATATTTGGCTGTTTCACGGTCTGAAACGAACGATTTGTAAGAACATCTCGGATACATATTCTACGTGATGTATCGATGTAAATCGATTGATTAGGGCATAAAATCATCAGATGCACTGAATTTTAGTGAATACAAGGTTTTGGGGGCCCTCCGTGGTGCCCTCGGCGGTACAGCGAAAGTTCCGTGGAAGTTACTGTAAAACACTCAAATCACACGTATTTCGCTTAGAAATAGCATTTTTACGCGTTTGAAAGCGAGAGAAACTGTTTTTACATCATATTTGGCCGTTTCACGGTCTGAAACGAACGATTTGTATGAACATCTAGGATACATATTCTACGTGATGTATCGATGGAAATCGATTGATTAGGGCATAAAATTATCAGATGCACTGAATTTAAGTGAATACAAGGTTTTGGGAGCCTTCCGTGGTGCCCTCGCCGATACAGCTAAAGTTCCGAGGAAGTTACTGTAAAACACACAAGTCACACGTATTTCGCTTACAAATAGCATTTTTAAGCGTTTGAAGGCGAGAGAAACAGTTTTTACATCATATTTGGCCGTTTCACGGTCTGAAACGAACGATTTGTAAGAACATCTCGGATACATATTATACGTGATGTATCGATGGAAATCGATTGATTAGGGCATGAAATCATCAGATGCACTGAATTTTAGTGAATACAAGGTTTTGGGGGCCTTCCGTGGTGCCCTCGCCGGTACAGCTAAAGTTCCGTGGAAGTTACTGTAAAACACTCAAATCACACGTATTTCGCTTAGAAATAGCATTTTTAAGCGTTTGAAGGCGAGAGAAACAGTTTTTACATCAATATTTGGCTGTTTCACGGTCTGAAACGAACGATTTGTAAGAACATCTCGGATACATATTCTACGTGATGTATCGATGGAAATCGATTGATTAGGGCATAAAATCATCAGATGCACTGAATTTTAGTGAATACAAGGTTTTGGGGGCCCTCCGTGGTGCCCTCGCCGGTACAGCTAAAGTTCCGTCGAAGTTACGGTAAAACACTCAAATCACACGTATTTCACTTAGAAATAGCATTTTTAAGCGTTTGAAGGCGAGCGAAACAGTTTTTACATCATATTTGGCCGTTTCACGGTCTGAAATGAACGATTTGTAAGAACATCTCGGATACATATTCTACGTAATGTATCGATGTAATTCGATTGATTAGGGCATAAAATCATCAAATGCACTGAATTTTAGTGAATACAAGGTTTTGGGGGCCCTCCGTGGTGCCCTCGCCGGTACAGCGAAAGTTCCGTGGAAGTTACTGTAAAACACTCAAATCACACGTATTTCGCTTAGAAATAACATTTTTAAGCGTTTGAAAGCGAGAGAAACAGTTTTTTACATCATTTTGGCCGTTTCACGGTCTGAAACGAACGATTTGTAAGAACATCTCGGATCCATATTCTACGTGATGTATCGATGGAAATCGATTGATTAGGGCATAAAATCATCAGATGCACTGAATTTTAGTGAATACAAGGTTTTGGGGGCCCTCCGTGGTGCCCTCGCCGGTAAAGCGAAATTTCCGTGGAAGTTACTGTAAAACACTCAAATCACACGTATTTCGCTTAGAAATAGCATTTTTACGCCTTTGAAAGCAAGAGAAACAGTTTTTACTTCATATTTGGCCGTTTCACGGTCTGAAACGAACGATTTGCAAGAACATCTCGGATACATATTCTACGTGATGTATCGATGTAAATCGATTGATTAGGGCATAAAATCATCAAATGCACTGAATTTTAGTGAATACAAGGTTTTGGGGACCCTCCGTGGTGCCCTCGCCGGTACAGCGAAAGTTCCGTGGAAGTTACTGTAAAACACTCAAATCACACGTATTTCGCTTAGAAATAGCATTTTTACGCGTTTGAAAGCGAGAGAAACTGTTTTTACATCATATTTGGCCGTTTCACGGTCTGAAACGAACGATTTGTAAGAACATCTCGGATACATATTCTACGTGATGTATCGATGGAAATCGATTGATTAGGACATAAAATTATCAGATGCACTGAATTTAAATGAATACAAGGTTTTGGGGGCCTTCCGTAGTGCCCTCGCCAATACAGCTACAGTTCCGAGGAAGTTACTGTAAAACACTCAAGTCACACGTATTTCGCTTAGAAATAGCATTTTTAAGCGTTTGAAAGCGAGAGAAACAGTTTTTACATCATATTTGGCCGTTTCACGGTCTGAAACGAACGATTTGTAAGAACATCTCGGATACATATTCTACGTGATGTATCGATGGAAATCGATTGATTAGGGCATAAAATCATCAGATGCACTGAATTTTAGTGAATACAAGGTTATGGGGGCCCTCCGTGGTGCCCTCGCCAGTACAGCTAAAGTTCCGTGGAAGTTACTGTAAAACACTCAAATCACACGTATTTCGCTTAGAAATAACATTTTTAAGCGTTTGAAAGCGAGTGAAACAGTTTTTTACATCATTTTGGCCGTTTCACGGTCTGAAACGAACGATTTGTAAGAACATCTCGGATCCATATTCTACGTGATGTATCGATTGATTAGGGCATAAAATCATCAGATGCACTGAATTTTAGTGAATACAAGGTTTTGGGGGACCTCTGTGGTGCCCTCGCCGGTACAGCTAAAGTTCCGTGGAAGTTATGGTAAAACACTCAAATCACACGTATTTCACTTAGAAATAGCTTTTTTAAGCGTTTGAAGGCGAGAGAAACAATTTTTACATCATATTTGGCCGTTTCCACGGTCTGAAACGAACGATTTGTAAGAACATGTCGGATACATATTCTACGTGATGTAACGATGGAAATCGATTGATTAGGGCATAAAATCATCAGATGCACTGAATTTTAGTGAATACAAGGTTTTGGGGGCCCTCCGTGGTGCCCTCGGCGGTACAGCGAAAGTTCCGTGGAAGTTACTGTAACACACTCAAATCACACGTATTTCGCTTAGAAATAGCATTTTTACGCGTTTGAAAGCGAGAGAAACTGTTTTTAAATCATATTTGGCCGTTTCACGGTCTGAAACGAACGATTTGTAAGAACATCTCGGATACATATTCTACGTGATGTATCGATGGAAAACGATTGATTAGGTCATAAAATCATCAGATGCACTGAGTGTAAGTGAATACAAGGTTTTGGGGGCCTACGTGGTGCCCTCGCCGGTACAGGCTAAAGTTCCGTGAAAGTTACGGTAAAACACTCAAATCACACGTATTTCGCTTAGAAATAGCATTTTTAAACGTTTGAAGCCGAGAGAAACAGTTTTTACATCATATTTGGCCGTTTCACGGTCTGAAACGAACGATTTGTAAGAACATCTCGGATACATATTCTACGTGATGTATCGATGGAAATCGATTGATTAGGGCATAAAATCATCAGATACACTGAATTTTAGTGAATACAAGGTTTTGGGGGCCTTCCCGTGGTGCCCTCGCCGATACAGCTAAAGTTCCGTGGAAGTTACTGTAAAACACTCAAATCACACGTATTTCGCTTAGAAATAGCATTTTTAAACGTTTGAAGGCGAGAGAAACAGTTTTTACATCACATTTGGCCGTTTCACGGTCTGAAACGAACAATTTTATAAGAACATCTCGGATACATATCCTACGTGATGTATCGATGGAAATTGATTGATTTGGGCATAAAATCATGAGATGCACTGAATTTTAGTGAATACAAGGGTTTTGGGGGCCCTCCGTGGTGCCCTCCGCCGGTACAGCTAAAGTTCCGTGGGAGTTACTGTAAAATACTCAAATCGCGCGTATATCGCTTAGAAATAGCATTTTTAAGCGTTTGAAAACGAGAGAAACAGTTTTTACATCATATTTGGCCGTTTCACGGTCTGAAACGAACGATTTGTAAGAACATCTCGGATACATATTCTACGTGATGTATCGATGGAAATCGATTGATTAGGGCATAAAATTATCAGATGCACTGAATTTAAGTGAATACAAGGTTTTGAGAGCCTTCCGTGGTGCCCTCGCCGATACAGCTAAAGTTCCGAGGAAGTTACAGTAAAACACACAAGTCACACGTATTTCGCTTACAAATAGCATTTTTAAGCGTTTGAAGGCGAGAGAAAAAGTTTTTACATCATATTTGGCCGTTTCACGGTCTGAAACGAACGATTTGTAAGAACATCTCGGATCCATATTCTACGTGATGTATCGATGGAAATCGATTGATTAGGTCATAAAATTCATGAGATGCACTGAATTTTAGTGAATACAAGGTTTTGGGGGCCCTTTGTGGTGCCCTCGCTGGTACAACTAAAGTTCCGTGGAAGTTACTGTAAAATACTCAAATCACACGTATTTCGCTTAGAAATAGCATTTTTAAGCGTTTGAAGGCGAGAGAAACAGTTTTTACATCATATTGGCCGTTTCACGGTCTGTAACGAACAATTTATAAGAACATCTCGGATCCATATTCTACGTGATGTATCGATGGAAATCGATTGATTAGGTCATAAAATCATCAGATGCACTGAGTGTAAGTGAATACAAGGTTTTGGGGGCCCTCCGTTTTGCCCTCGCCGGTACAGCTAAAGTTCCGTGAAAGTTACTGTAAAACACTCAAATCACACGTATTTCGCTTAGAAATAGCATTTTTACGCGTTTGAAAGCGAGAGAAACTGTTTTTACATCATATTTGGCCGTTTCACGGTCTGAAACGAACGATTTGTAAGAACATCTCGGATACATATTCTACGTAATGTATCGATGTAATTCGATTGATTAGGGCATAAAATCATCAAATGCACTGAATTTTAGTGAATACAAGGTTTTGGGGGCCCTCCGTGGTGCCCTCGCCGGTACAGCGAAAGTTCCGTGGAAGTTACTGTAAAACACTCAAATCACACGTATTTCGCTTAGAAATAACATTTTTAAGCGTTTGAAAGCGAGAGAACCAGTTTTTTACATCATTTTGGCCGTTTCACGGTCTGAAACGAACGATTTGTAAGAACATCTCGGATCCATATTCTACGTGATGTATCGATGGAAATCGATTGATTAGGGCATAAAATCATCAGATGCACTGAATTTTAGTGAATACAAGGTTATGGGAGCCCTCCGTGGTGCCCTCGCCAGTACAGCTAAAGTTCCGTGGAAGTTACTGTAAAATACTCAAATCACACGTATTTCGCTTAGAAATAACATTTTTAAGCGTTTGAAAGCGAGTGAAACAGTTTTTTACATCATTTTGGCCGTTTCACGGTCTGAAACGAACGATTTGTAAAAACATCTCGGATCCATATTCTACGTGATGTATCGATTGATTAGGGCATAAAATCATCAGATGCACTGAATTTTAGTGAATACAAGGTTTTGGGGGACCTCTGTGGTGCCCTCGCCGGAACAGCTAAAGTTCCGTGGAAGTTACTGTAAAACACTCAAATCACATGTATTTCGCTTAGAAATAGCATTTTTAAGCGTTTGAAAGCGAGAGAAACAGTTTTTACATCATATTTGGCCGTTTCACGGTCTGAAACGAACAATTTGTAAGAACATCTCGGATACATATTCTACGTGATGTATCGATGGGAATCGATTGATTAGGGCATAAAATCATCAAATGCAATGAATTTTAGTGAATACAAGGTTTTGGGGGCCCTTTGTGGTGCCCTCGCTGGTACAGCTAAAGTTCCGTGGAAGTTACTGTAAAATACTCAAATCACACGTATTTCGCTTAGTAATAGCATTTTTAAGCATTTGAAGGCGAGAGAAACAGTTTTTACATCATATTGGCCGCTTCACGGTCTGTAACGAACGATTTGTAAGAACATGTCGGATACATATTCTGCGTGATGTATCGATGGAAATCGATTGATTAGGGCCTAATATTATCAGATGCACTGAATTTTAGTGACTACAAGGTTTTGGGGGCCCTCCCTGGTGCCCTCGCCGGTACAGCTAAAGTTCTGTGGAAGTTACTGTAAATACTCAAAACACAAATATTACGCTTAGAAATAGCATTTTTACGAGTTTGAAGGGGAGAGAAACAGTTTTTACATCATATTTGGCCGTTTCACGGTCTGAAACGAACAATTTGTAAGAACAACTCGGATACATATTCTGCGTGATGTATCGATGGAAATTGATTGATTAGGACCTAATATTATCAGAAGCACTGAATTTTAGTGAGTACAAGGTTTTGGGGACCCTCCCTGGTGCCCTCGCCGGTACAGCTAGAGTTCCGTGGAAGTTACTGTAAAACACTCAAATCATAAGTATTACGCTAAGAAATAGCATTTTTAAGCGTTTGAAGGCGAGAGAAACAGTATTTACATCATATTTTGCCGTTTCACGGTCTGAAACGAACGATTTGTAAGAACACCTCGGATACATATTCTTCGTGATGTATCGATGGAAATCGATTGATTAGGGCCTAATATTATCAGATGCACTAAATTTTAGTGAATACAAGGTTTTGGGGGCCCTCCGTGGTGCCCTCGCCGGTACAGCTAAAGTTCTGTGGAAGTTTCTGTAAAACACTCAAATCACACGTATTTCGCTTAGAGATAGCATTTTTAAGCGTTTGAAGGCGAGAGAAACAGTTTTTACATCATATTTTGCCGTTTCACGGTCTGAAACGAACAATTTGTAAGAACAACTCGGATACATATTCTGCGTGATGTATCGATGGAAATTGATTGATTAGGACTAATATTATCAGAAGCACTGAATTTTAGTGAGTACAAGGTTTTGGGGACCCTCCCTGGTGCACTCGCCGGTACAGATAGAGTTCCGTGGAAGTTACTGTAAAACACTCAAATCACAAGTATTACGCTTAGACATAGCATTTTTAAGCGTTTGAAGGCGAGAGAAACAGTTTTTTTACATCATTTTGGCCGTTTCACGGTCTGAAACGAACGATTTGTACGAACATCTCGGATACATATTCTACGTGATGTATCGATGTAAATCGATTGATTAGGGCATAAAATCATCAGATGCACTGAATTTTAGTGAATACAAGGTTTTGGGGGCCCTCCGTGGTGCCCTCGGCGGTACAGCGAAAGTTCCGTGGAAGTTACTGTAAAACACTCAAATCACACGTATTTCGCTTAGAAATAACATTTTTAAGCGTTTGAAAGCGAGAGAAACATTTTTTTTACATCATTTTGGCCGTTTCACGGTCTGAAACGAACGATTTGTACGAACATCTCGGATACATATTCTACGTGATGTATCGATGTAAATCGATTGATTAGGGCATAAAATCATCAGATGCACTGAATTTTAGTGAATACAAGGTTTTGGGGGCCCTCTGTGGTGCCCTCGGCGGTACAGCGAAAGTTCCGTGGAAGTTACTGTAAAACACTCAAATCACACGTATTTCGCTTAGAAATAGCATTTTTACGCGTTTGAAAGCGAGAGAAACTGTTTTTACATCATATTTGGCCGTTTCACGGTCTGAAACGAACGATTTGTATGAACATCTAGGATACATATTCTACGTGATGTATCGATAGAAATCGATTGATTAGGGCATAAAATTATCAGATGCACTGAATTTAAGTGAATACAAGGTTTTGGGAGCCTTTCGTGGTGCCCTCGCCGATACAGCTAAAGTTCCGAGGAAGTTACTGTAAAACACACAAGTCACACGTATTTCGCTTACAAATAGCATTTTTAAGCGTTTGAAGGCGAGAGAAACAGTTTTTACATCATATTTGGCCGTTTCACGGTCTGAAACGAACGATTTGTAAGAACATCTCGGATACATATTATACGTGATGTATCGATGGAAATCGATTGATTAGGGCATGAAATCATCAGATGCACTGAATTTTAGTGAATACAAGGTTTTGGGGGCCTTCCGTGGTGCCCTCGCCGGTACAGCTCAAGTTCCGTGGAAGTTACTGTAAAACACTCAAATCACACGTATTTCGCTTAGAAATAGCATTTTTAAGCGTTTGAAGGCGAGAGAAACAGTTTTTACATCAATATTTGGCTGTTTCACGGTCTGAAACGAACGATTTGTAAGAACATCTCGGATACATATTCTACGTGATGTATCGATGGAAATCGATTGATTAGGGCATAAAATCATCAGATGCACTGAATTTTAGTGAATACAAGGTTTTGGGGGCCCTCCGTGGTGCCCTCGCCGGTACAGCTAAAGTTCCGTGGAAGTTACGGTAAAACACTCAAATCACACGTATATCACTTACAAATAGCATTTTTAAGCGTTTGAAGGCGAGCGAAACAGTTTTTACATCATATTTGGCCGTTTCACGGTCTGAAATGAACGATTTGTAAGAACATCTCGGATACATATTCTACGTAATGTATCGATGTAATTCGATTGATTAGGGCATAAAATCATCAAATGCACTGAATTTTAGTGAATACAAGGTTTTGGGGGCCCTCCGTGGTGCCCTCGCCGGTACAGCGAAAGTTCCGTGGAAGTTACTGTAAAACACTCAAATCACACGTATTTCGCTTAGAAATAACATTTTTAAGCGTTTGAAAGCGAGAGAAACAGTTTTTTACATCATTTTGGCCGTTTCACGGTCTGAAACGAACGATTTGTAAGAACATCTCGGATCCATATTCTACGTGATGTATCGATGGAAATCGATTGATTAGGACATAAAATTATCAGATGCACTGAATTTAAGTGAATACAAGGTTTTGGGGGCCTTCCGTAGTGCCCTCGCCAATACAGCTACAGTTCCGAGGAAGTTACTGTAAAACACTCAAGTCACACGTATTTCGCTTAGAAATAGCATTTTTACGCCTTTGAAAGCAAGAGAAACAGTTTTTACTTCATATTTGGCCGTTTCACGGTCTGAAACGAACGATTTGCAAGAACATCTCGGATACATATTCTACGTGATGTATCGATGTAAATCGATTGATTAGGGCATAAAATCATCAAATGCACTGAATTTTAGTAAATACAAGGTTTTGGGGACCCTCCGTGGTGCCCTCGCCGGTACAGCGAAAGTTCCGTGGAAGTTACTGTAAAACACTCAAATCACACGTATTTCGCTTAGAAATAGCATTTTTACGCGTTTGAAAGCGAGAGAAACTGTTTTTACATCATATTTGGCCGTTTCACGGTCTGAAACGAACGATTTGTAAGAACATCTCGGATACATATTCTACGTGATGTATCGATGGAAATCGATTGATTAGGACATAAAATTATCAGATGCACTGAATTTAAGTGAATACAAGGTTTTGGGGGCCTTCCGTAGTGCCCTCGCCAATACAGCTACAGTTCCGAGGAAGTTACTGTAAAACACTCAAGTCACACGTATTTCGCTTAGAAATAGCATTTTTAAGCGTTTGAAAGCGAGAGAAACAGTTTTTACATCATATTTGGCCGTTTCACGGTCTGAAACGAACGATTTGTAAGAACATCTCGGATACATATTCTACGTGATGTATCGATGGAAATCGATTGATTAGGGCATAAAATCATCAGATGCACTGAATTTTAGTGAATACAAGGTTATGGGGGCCCTCCGTGGTGCCCTCGCCAGTACAGCTAAAGTTCCGTGGAAGTTACTGTAAAACACTCAAATCACACGTATTTCGCTTAGAAATAACATTTTTAAGCGTTTGAAAGCGAGTGAAACAGTTTTTTACATCATTTTGGCCGTTTCACGGTCTGAAACGAACGATTTGTAAGAACATCTCGGATCCATATTCTACGTGATGTATCGATTGATTAGGGCAAAATCATCAGATGCACTGAATTTGAGTGAATACAAGGTTTTGGGGGACCTCTGTGGTGCCCTCGCCGGTACAGCTAAAGTTCCGTGGAAGTTATGGTAAAACACTCAAATCACACGTATTTCACTTAGAAATAGCTTTTTTAAGCGTTTGAAGGCGAGAGAAACAATTTTTACATCATATTTGGCCGTTTCACGGTCTGAAACGAACGATTTGTAAGAACATGTCGGATACATATTCTACGTGATGTAACGATGGAAATCGATTGATTAGGGCATAAAATCATCAGATGCACTGAATTTTAGTGAATACAAGGTTTTGGGGGCCCTCCGTGGTGCCCTCGGCGGTACAGCGAAAGTTCCGTGGAAGTTACTGTAACACACTCAAATCACACGTATTTCGCTTAGAAATAGCATTTTTACGCGTTTGAAAGCGAGAGAAACTGTTTTTACATCATATTTGGCCGTTTCACGGTCTGAAACGAACGATTTGTAAGAACATCTCGGATACATATTCTACGTGATGTATCGATGGAAATCGATTGATTAGGGCATAAAATCATCAGATACACTGAATTTTAGTGAATACAAGGTTTTGGGGGCCTTCCGTGGTGCCCTCGCCGATACAGCTAAAGTTCCGTGGAAGTTACTGTAAAACACTCAAATCACACGTATTTCGCTTAGAAATAGCATTTTTAAACGTTTGAAGGCGAGAGAAACAGTTTTTACATCACATTTGGCCGTTTCACGGTCTGAAACGAACAATTTATAAGAACATCTCGGATACATATCCTACGTGATGTATCGATGGAAATTGATTGATTTGGGCATAAAATCATGAGATGCACTGAATTTTAGTGAATACAAGGTTTTGGGGGCCCTCCGTGGTGCCCTCGCCGGTACAGCTAAAGTTCCGTGGGAGTTACTGTAAAATACTCAAATCGCGCGTATATCGCTTAGAAATAGCATTTTTAAGCGTTTGAAAACGAGAGAAACAGTTTTTACATCATATTTGGCCGTTTCACGGTCTGAAACGAACGATTTGTAAGAACATCTCGGATACATATTCTACGTGATGTAACGATGGAAATCGATTGATTAGGGCATAAAATCATCAGATGCACTGAATTTTAGTGAATACAAGGTTTTGGGGGCCCTCCGTGGTGCCCTCGGCGGTACAGCGAAAGTTCCGTGGAAGTTACTGTAACACACTCAAATCACACGTATTTCGCTTAGAAATAGCATTTTTACGCGTTTGAAAGCGAGAGAAACTGTTTTTACATCATATTTGGCCGTTTCACGGTCTGAAACGAACGATTTGTAAGAACATCTCGGATACATATTATACGTGATGTATCGATGGAAATCGATTGATTAGGGCATAAAATTATCAGATGCACTGAATTTAAGTGAATACAAGGTTTTGGGGGCCTTCCATGGTGCCCTTGCCGGTACAGCTAAAGTTCCGTGGAAGTTACTGTAAAACACTCAAATCACACGTATTTCGCTTAGAAATAGCATTTTTAAGCGTTTGAAGGCGAGAGAAACAGTTTTTACATCATATTTGGCCGTTTCACGGTCTGAAACGAACGATTTGTAAGAACATCTCGGATACATATTCTACGTGATGTATCGATGGAAAACGATTGATTAGGTCATAAAATCATCAGATGCACTGAGTGTAAGTGAATACAAGGTTTTGGGGGCCTACGTGGTGCCCTCGCCGGTACAGCTAAAGTTCCGTGAAAGTTACGGTAAAACACTCAAATCACACGTATTTCGCTTAGAAATAGCATTTTTAAACGTTTGAAGGCGAGAGAAACAGTTTTTACATCATATTTGGCCGTTTCACGGTCTGAAACGAACGATTTGTAAGAACATCTCGGATACATATTCTACGTGATGTATCGATGGAAATCGATTGATTAGGGCATAAAATCATCAGATACACTGAATTTTAGTGAATACAAGGTTTTGGGGGCCTTCCGTGGTGCCCTCGCCGATACAGCTAAAGTTCCGTGGAAGTTACTGTAAAACACTCAAATCACACGTATTTCGCTTAGAAATAGCATTTTTAAACGTTTGAAGGCGAGAGAAACAGTTTTTACATCACATTTGGCCGTTTCACGGTCTGAAACGAACAATTTATAAGAACATCTCGGATACATATCCTACGTGATGTATCGATGGAAATTGATTGATTTGGGCATAAAATCATGAGATGCACTGAATTTTAGTGAATACAAGGTTTTGGGGGCCCTCCGTGGTGCCCTCGCCGGTACAGCTAAAGTTCCGTGGGAGTTACTGTAAAATACTCAAATCGCGCGTATATCGCTTAGAAATAGCATTTTTAAGCGTTTGAAAACGAGAGAAACAGTTTTTACATCATATTTGGCCGTTTCACGGTCTGAAACGAACGATTTGTAAGAACATCTCGGATACATATTCTACGTGATGTATCGATGGAAATCGATTGATTAGGGCATAAAATTATCAGATGCACTGAATTTAAGTGAATACAAGGTTTTGAGAGCCTTCCGTGGTGCCCTCGCCGATACAGCTAAAGTTCCGAGGAAGTTACTGTAAAACACACAAGTCACACGTATTTCGCTTACAAATAGCATTTTTAAGCGTTTGAAGGCGAGAGAAAAAGTTTTTACATCATATTTGGCCGTTTCACGGTCTGAAACGAACGATTTGTAAGAACATCTCGGATCCATATTCTACGTGATGTATCGATGGAAATCGATTGATTAGGTCATAAAATCATGAGATGCACTGAATTTTAGTGAATACAAGGTTTTGGGGGCCCTTTGTGGTGCCCTCGCTGGTACAGCTAAAGTTCCGTGGAAGTTACTGTAAAATACTCAAATCACACGTATTTCGCTTAGAAATAGCATTTTTAAGCGTTTGAAGGCGAGAGAAACAGTTTTTACATCATATTGGCCGTTTCACGGTCTGTAACGAACAATTTATAAGAACATCTCGGATCCATATTCTACGTGATGTATCGATGGAAATCGATTGATTAGGTCATAAAATCATCAGATGCACTGAGTGTAAGTGAATACAAGGTTTTGGGGGCCCTCCGTTTTGCCCTCGCCGGTACAGCTAAAGTTCCGTGAAAGTTACTGTAAAACACTCAAATCACACGTATTTCGCTTAGAAATAGCATTTTTACGCGTTTGAAAGCGAGAGAAACTGTTTTTACATCATATTTGGCCGTTTCACGGTCTGAAACGAACGATTTGTAAGAACATCTCTGATACATATTCTACGTGATGTATCGATGGAAATCGATTGATTACGGCATAAAATCATCAGATGCACTGAATTTTAGTGAATACAAGGTTTTGGGGGCCCTCCGTGGTGCCCTCGCCGGTACAGCTAAAGTTCCGTGGGAGTTACTGTAAAATACTCAAAACACACGTATTTCGCTTAGAAATAGCATTTTTAAGCGTTTGAAAGCGAGAGAAACAGTTTTTACATCATATTTGGCCGTTTCACGGTCTGAAACGAACGATTTGTAAGAACATCTCGGATACATATTCTACGTGATGTATCGATGGAAATCGATTGATTAGGGCATAAAATCATCAGATGCACTGAATTTTAGTGAATACAAGGTTATGGGAGCCCTCCGTGGTGCCCTCGCCAGTACAGCTAAAGTTCCGTGGAAGTTACTGTAAAATACTCAAATCACACGTATTTCGCTTAGAAATAACATTTTTAAGCGTTTGAAAGCGAGTGAAACAGTTTTTTACATCATTTTGGCCGTTTCACGGTCTGAAACGAACGATTTGTAAGAACATCTCGGATCCATATTCTACGTGATGTATCGATTGATTAGGGCATAAAATCATCAGATGCACTGAATTTTAGTGAATACAAGGTTTTGGGGGACCTCTGTGGTGCCCTCGCCGGTACAGCTAAAGTTCCGTGGAAGTTACTGTAAAACACTCAAATCACATGTATTTCGCTTAGAAATAGCATTTTTAAGCGTTTGAAAGCGAGAGAAACAGTTTTTACATCATATTTGGCCGTTTCACGGTCTGAAACGAACAATTTGTAAGAACATCTCGGATACATATTCTACGTGATGTATCGATGGGAATCGATTGATTAGGGCATAAAATCATGAAATGCAATGAATTTTAGTGAATACAAGTTTTTGGGGGCCCTTTGTGGTGCCCTCGCTGGTACAGCTAAAGTTCCGTGGAAGTTACTGTAAAATACTCAAATCACACGTATTTCGCTTAGTAATAGCATTTTTAAGCATTTGAAGGCGAGAGAAACAGTTTTTACATCATATTGGCCGTTTCACGGTCTGTAACGAACGATTTGTAAGAACATGTCGGATACATATTCTGCGTGATGTATCGATGGAAATCGATTGATTAGGGCCTAATATTATCAGATGCACTGAATTTTAGTGAATACAAGGTTTTGGGGGCCCTCCCTGGTGCCCTCGCCGGTACAGCTAAAGTTCTGTGGAAGTTACTGTAAATACTCAAAACACAAATATTACGCTTAGAAATAGCATTTTTACGAGTTTGAAGGGGAGAGAAACAGTTTTTACATCATATTTTGCCGTTTCACGGTATGAAACGAACGATTTGTAAGAACACGTCGGATACATATTCTGCGTGATGTATCGATGGAAATTGATTGATTATGGCCTAATATTATCAGATGCACTGAATTTTAGTGAATACAAGTTTTTGGCGGCCTTCCGTAGTGCCCTCACCGGTACAGCTAAAGTTCCGTGGAAGTTACTGTAAAACACTCAAATCACTCGTATTTCGCTTAGAAATAGCATTTTTAAGCGTTTCAAGGCGAAAGAAACAGTTTTTACATCATATTTGGCCGTTTCACGGTCTGAAACGAACAATTTGTAAGAACAACTCGGATACATATTCTGCGTGATGTATCGATGGAAATCGATTGATTAGGGCCTAATATTATCAGATGTACTGAATTTTAGTGAATACAAGGTTTTGGGGGCCCTCCGTGGTGCCCTCGCCGGTACAGCTAAAGTTCCGTGGAAGTTACTGTAAAATACTCAAATCACACGTATTTCGCTTAGTAATAGCATTTTTAAGCATTTGAAGGCGAGAGAAACAGTTTTTACATCATATTGGCCGTTTCACGGTCTGTAACGAACGATTTGTAAGAACATGTCGGATACATATTCTGCGTGATGTATCGATGGAAATTGATTGATTAGGACCTAATATTATCAGAAGCACTGAATTTTAGTGAGTACAAGGTTTTGGGGACCCTCCCTGGTGCCCTCGCCGGTACAGCTAGAGTTCCGTGGAAGTTACTGTAAAACACTCAAATCATAAGTATTACGCTTAGAAATAGCATTTTTAAGCGTTTGAAGGCGAGAGAAACAGTTTTTACATCATATTTTGCCGTTTCACGGTCTGAAACGAACGATTTGTAAGAACACCTCGGATACATATTCTTCGTCATGTATCGATGGAAATCGATTGATTAGGGCCTAATATTATCAGATGCACTAAATTTTAGTGAATACAAGGTTTTGGGGGCCCTCCGTGGTGCCCTCGCCGGTACAGCTAAAGTTCTGTGGAAGTTTCTGTAAAACACTCAAATCACACGTATTTCGCTTAGAGATAGCATTTTTAAGCGTTTGAAGGCGAGAGAAACAGTTTTTACATCATATTTTGCCGTTTCACGGTCTGTAACGAACGATTTGTAAGAACATGTCGGATACATATTCTGCGTGATGTATCGATGGAAATCGATTGATTAGGGCCTAATATTATCAGATGCACTGAATTTTAGTGAATACAAGGTTTTGGGGGCCCTCCCTGGTGCCCTCGCCGGTACAGCTAAAGTTCTGTGGAAGTTACTGTAAATACTCAAAACACAAATATTACGCTTAGAAATAGCATTTTTACGAGTTTGAAGGGGAGAGAAACAGTTTTTACATCATATTTTGCCGTTTCACGGTATGAAACGAACGATTTGTAAGAACACGTCGGATACATATTCTGCGTGATGTATCGATGGAAATTGATTGATTATGGCCTAATATTATCAGATGCACTGAATTTTAGTGAATACAAGTTTTTGGCGGCCTTCCGTAGTGCCCTCACCGGTACAGCTAAAGTTCCGTGGAAGTTACTGTAAAACACTCAAATCACTCGTATTTCGCTTAGAAATAGCATTTTTAAGCGTTTCAAGGCGAAAGAAACAGTTTTTACATCATATTTGGCCGTTTCACGGTCTGAAACGAACAATTTGTAAGAACAACTCGGATACATATTCTGCGTGATGTATCGATGGAAATCGATTGATTAGGGCCTAATATTATCAGATGTACTGAATTTTAGTGAATACAAGGTTTTGGGGGCCCTCCGTGGTGCCCTCGCCGGTACAGCTAAAGTTCCGTGGAAGTTACTGTAAAATACTCAAATCACACGTATTTCGCTTAGTAATAGCATTTTTAAGCATTTGAAGGCGAGAGAAACAGTTTTTACATCATATTGGCCGTTTCACGGTCTGTAACGAACGATTTGTAAGAACATGTCGGATACATATTCTGCGTGATGTATCGATGGAAATTGATTGATTAGGACCTAATATTATCAGAAGCACTGAATTTTAGTGAGTACAAGGTTTTGGGGACCCTCCCTGGTGCCCTCGCCGGTACAGCTAGAGTTCCGTGGAAGTTACTGTAAAACACTCAAATCATAAGTATTACGCTTAGAAATAGCATTTTTAAGCGTTTGAAGGCGAGAGAAACAGTTTTTACATCATATTTTGCCGTTTCACGGTCTGAAACGAACGATTTGTAAGAACACCTCGGATACATATTCTTCGTCATGTATCGATGGAAATCGATTGATTAGGGCCTAATATTATCAGATGCACTAAATTTTAGTGAATACAAGGTTTTGGGGGCCCTCCGTGGTGCCCTCGCCGGTACAGCTAAAGTTCTGTGGAAGTTTCTGTAAAACACTCAAATCACACGTATTTCGCTTAGAGATAGCATTTTTAAGCGTTTGAAGGCGAGAGAAACAGTTTTTACATCATATTTTGCCGTTTCACGGTCTGAAACGAACAATTTGTAAGAACAACTCGGATACATATTCTGCGTGATGTATCGATGGAAATTGATTGATTAGGACTAATATTATCAGAAGCACTGAATTTTAGTGAGTACAAGGTTTTGGGGACCCTCCCTGGTGCACTCGCCGGTACAGATAGAGTTCCGTGGAAGTTACTGTAAAACACTCAAATCACAAGTATTACGCTTAGAAATAGCATTTTTAAGCGTTTGAAGGCGAGAGAAACAGTTTTTACATCATATTTGGCCGTTTCACGGTCTGAAACGAACGATTTGTAAGAACATCTCGGATACATATTCTGCGTGATGTATCGATGGAAATCGATTGATTAGGGCCTAATATTATCAGATGTACTGAATTTTAGTGAATACAAGGTTTTGGGGGCCCTCCGTGGTGCCCTCGCCGGTACAGCTAAAGTTCCGTGGACGTTACTGTAAAACCTCAAATCACACGTATTTCGCTTAGAAATAGAATTTTTAAGCGTTTGAAGGCGAGAGCAAGTTTTTACATCATATTTGGCCGTTTCACAGTCTGAAACGAACGATTTGTAAGAACATCTCGGATACATATTCTGCGTGATGTATCGATGAAAATCGATTGATTACGGCCTAATATTATCAGATGTACTGAATTTTAGTGAATACAAGGTTTTGGGGGCCCTCCGTGGTGCCCTCGCCAGTACAGCTAAAGTTCCGTGGAAGTTACTGTAAAACACTCAAATCACACGTATTTCGCTTAGAAATAGAATTTTTAAGCGTTTGAAGGCGAGAGCAAGTTTTTACATCATATTTGGCCGTTTCACAGTCTGAAACGAACGATTTGTAAGAACATCTCGGATACATATTCTGCGTGATGTATCGATGAAAATCGATTGATTACGGCCTAATATTATCAGATGTACTGAATTTTAGTGAATACAAGGTTTTGGGGGCCCTCCGTGGTGCCCTCGCCAGTACAGCTAAAGTTCCGTGGAAGTTACTGTAAAATACTCAAATCACACGTATTTCGCTTAGAAATAGCATTTTTAAGCGTTTCAAGGCGAGAGAAACAGTTTTTACATCATATTTGGCCGTTACACGGTCTGAAACACACATATTACGCTTAGAAATAGCGTTTTTAAGAGTTTGAAGGTAGTAGTATGTGGGGGCACTCCCGGCAGCCCCGTCGGTCAGCGGCGTCCGTGAAAGGGGGTAATAAATTATTTTAATTGCTTTGCGGCGACAGTTAATGGGGTAATAAATTTATGTTATTTGCTTTACGGCAACAGTCACTGGGTAATAAATTATTTTAATTGCTTTTTCGGTGATAGTCACCGGGTAATAAATTTATGTTAATTGTTTTTTTTAAAAAATATCCATTATTTTACTTTTAAGAATCAGTTTTAAAACTGAACACCTGCATAATTTTAAGGGAGTCTGTGATATCTGAACTTTTTGAGGAATAGTATTCATTAAAAGATCCATAAAAAATATTTTCCCACCGTTCGTGTCGGCGTCTGACGCAATATATAAGACAAAGTTATATTTTGTATTTCATTCTTATCGAACTGTCTGTTGAAAACATCTTCAGCTCCCTAGCTAGGTAAAAAAAATATTTTAAATCCTATTTATTAATTCTATTCATTTTTAAAATTAGTTCTTAGATGTGGATTTTTCGAAACTAAATGAAAGGGCCAAGCTGACCAATATTAAACCACGGAAGAAATTAACCGATTTGGAGGTGGGCCGGGCATATAAACTCACTGTTATTAAAGCTGTAAACACTGGTTTTGGAAGAAAAATAATTGCAGAATGTGAGGAGTTTATAATTTATCTTCCTTCAAGATTCGACGACCTAACGGATGACGAGATATCCCAGCTGAAAAAATCTGTTGCCAAGTGGAGTATAATATATACAGGAATAATAGATTATGGTAACGGTAAACAAGCTAGATTATTAGAATTTGTTGAAATATAAAATGTATATATATATATATATATATATATATATATATATATATATATATATATATATATATATATATATGTTCTTATTAATAAATATGATGTATAAATTTATGATATTTTAGTATTATTTCATACTCCTTACCGACAACATGTCTTATAAATTTCAACATCCATTTTCGGCAATAATAGCAGGCCCCTCAGGTAGCGGGAAATCTTACTTTGTTAAAAAAAATTTAACGAATATTATAGAAATGAGTGATACCCGTTTTGTGAAAATATCTTGGCATTATGGAGCATGGCAAAAATTATTTAGTACAATAAAGGGAGTAGACTTTGTTGAAGGGTTACCCGATATCGAGAACATAGACGGACATGATCCTCATTTAATTATAATTGATGATCTGATGTCTCAAGCAGATCAAAGAGTTGTGGACATATTTACAAAATGGTCTCACCATAAAAATCTGTCTGTTTTTTTTTTCTAACTCAAAATTTGTTTCATCAAGGAAAAGGGCAACGAGACATATCCCTGAATGCTAATTATATAGTTTATTTTAAAAATCCTCGAGACAGAGCACAAATATTACATCTGTCACGACAAATATTTCCAGAAAACATAAAATTTATACAAGCAGCGTACGGTGACGCAACCTCGGAACCACACGGTTATATAATTTTTGATCTTAAGCAAAACACACCTGATTGGCTTGCGTTTTCGTACGTCACATGACGGGTTTACATGTGTGTATTTACCTAAAAATAAGTATAAATACAACTGCAAACACATGCCTACAATTATTTCACAACAATGAGCAAAGCGGTAATAAACAACGCTGAATATATGCGTGCACTGCACAAGCTGAAATCAAAGGATAGATTAGCGTTATTAAAAAACGCTGATTGTAACTCTATTCAATGTATTTGTGAATGTATTTATAATATTTTACACGGCACAGTTCCTCTCAGTCGAAAACAGCAAGCTTCACTTGTAAGACATAAAAACATTTTAAGGAAACTTACAAAACGTGGCGACAGTTGGAAAGCTAAAAAGCGAGTGTTAGTACAATCTGGAGGAGCATTCCTACCTTTCTTATTAGCACCTTTGTTAACCGGTGTTCTAAGCAGTTTATTTAAAAATTAAAATGGAACATGCTAGAAAAATGGTCTTAATATCACCAGAAAATTTAAATCGCTTACATAGTAATATTAGTGAAAAAGAAACTGTAACTAGTCAAATGAACAAAGACATGAAAAATATTTTAAGTTTACAATTATCAGAATATGAAAAATGGATGAAGTATCAAGAAATATTGCAGAGATATTTATACTTTCAAAAACAAAATAGAGAACCTATAAAATTACCCATCGAACATGAAATTACTTCAGATTCAAAATTAGTTTTAGAGAAGAAAGACGCTCCTGCAGACTGTATAATAGAGTCAGAATCAAAACTATTTGAAGAAAAGAAAGTTGATACGAAAAATATAATAAATCTTAATCCAAAGTCTCATCAAGAAAAAGCTCATGTAATAGTTGAAAAATTAATATTAGACGGTACAGTTACATGGAATAATAGTGGTTTAGTTTCAATACACGAAAAACAAATTCCAAATTCGAATATAACAGATTTAGTTGCAGATATTATTAGACGTCGAAAACGTAGTAATCCCCCGGGTTAGGAACAATTTTTAGATGCACTAAAAGAAATAAACATTCCAGCAGAATTAATTAATAATCCTCGAAGAAAAAAACTTTTTACACCTGTATCAGTTATTCAAACTAATACGAAAAATAAAAGAAAACGAAAAGACGATTCTTTTGAAACAGCAAAAGTTAAAAAAATTGAATGGAAACGATTTACGTTGTAAAATGCATAAAAATTTATCTAAAATTTATTTTGATGTGTCAAATCCGGCAGGTTTTTCAGGGGTAAATAATCTTATAAATTCTATGAAAGGTAAATATGAAGCGAAAGATATTAAAAAATGGATTAGCTCACAGGATGCATATACGCTACATAAATCATCCCGTAAACATTTTCCACGAAATAAATATAATATTTCAAATATAAACGATCTGTTTCAAGCAGATTTAAACGATATGCGCAAATTAAGTCGATACAATCATAATTATAAATACATTTTAACAGTCATTGATGTCTTCAGTAGATATGCCTGGGCTATTACATTACAAAATAAGAAACCATGTTCAGTGGTTCAAGCATTTGAAAATATATTTAATGAGAGAAAACCAATTTATCTACAGATGGATAAAGGCTCGGAATTCATTGCAAAATCAGTACGCTCATTTTTAAAGGAAAATGATGTTAAATTCTACGTGACGGATAATCCCGATGAAAAAGCTTGTCTTGTTGAAAGATTCAACAGAACTTTGAAAACAAAAATGTATCGTTATTTTACTTATAAAAATACATACAGATATGTAGATGTATTACAAAATTTGGTTACTGCTTATAATAAAACAAAACATCGATCAATAAAAATGGCCCCGTACGAAGTAAATGATTGTAATATATTAGAAATTTGGAGAAATCAAAATAATATTAATCAAAAAATGAAAGATAATCAGAAAAAATTTAAAATTGGAGACACTGTACGTATATCCAAATATAAAAATTTGTTTCAAAAGGGATTCAAATTAGAGTGAGGAATTATTTAAAATATATGCAATTAGTAATAGAATTCCTACAGTTTATAAATTAAAAGATTTAAATAATGAGGCTATTAGAGGGCACTTTCTACAAAACCGAATTGCAGCGAGTATATATAGAATCTGATACATTGTATAAAATAGATAAAATACTATCTACAAAAGGCACAGGCAACAGAAAGAAATTACTTGTCAAGTGGAAAGGTTACAGCGACAAGTTTAATTCCTGGATTTCTGCAAAATCATTGCATGTATTAAATCATGAATGAGAAAGAATTTTTTATAACACTGCCTAGTAATAATTCTATGCAGTATTTTCCTGATAATAAAAATACAGGTTATACAACACAATTGCCTCAAAATATAAAATTAACCGGCTCTTGGGAAGTGGCATTATCAGAAATTATTTATCCATGTTCAATCTACAATGTCAATGAAAGAGAAAATAAAGTTAAAATCATATTAGAAACTACAAAGGGGGCAAATGTAATAGTACATGTTGTGCATGCCAAAATTCCTACAAAAAATTATGAATCTATTGGAAGCGTATTAGCTGAAATGCGTAAGAATGAAGATATTTGTAAATATGTGACATTTTCTTATGATACAATAGAAAAACGTGTTCAGGAAAATTCAATCATGCAGATGTCTGTTATATAAAATTATCTCCTCGACTAGCACTACAACTTGGCTACCCCCCTTTTACTGATATATATGAACAGGTAACTGAAATTAATTTACCTAATTTAATATTACGTGTTCCACCACAAGTATATATATATATATATATATATATATATATATATATATATATATATATATATATATATATATATATATATATATATATATATTGTGACATTATCGAGCTTGTTGGCGATGTTGTTAGTCAACTGTTAAGAATTGTACATATTAAAACTGAAAAACATATTTTTGGATCTAATGAAATGATATCATATACGCAGCCCCATTATGTTCCTGTTCTGAGAAGAGCATTTTCAAATATAGAAATAGATATAAGGACTAATGATGGTCATATAACCCCATTTCAATTTGGGACGCTGTGTGTTAAACTTCATTTCCGACGAATATCGTCATGAAAGCTTGTCCATATCAAGAATACTACAATTTACAGGCCGGAAGTGGAATTGGGCGGGTCTACCGAGGAAATCAGTATCAGCGTGGCTACGGGATAGGAAGTTTATTTAGCGGTTTGTTTAGAAATATTTTACCGTTAATAAAGAAAGGTGTAGGGACAATTGGTAAAGAAGCACGGGAATTAATTTTCTTGGTGACCTGAGTGAAAAGCAGCCTGTTAAAGAATTGTTCAAGAAGCGACTCATACAAGCGGGAGTTAATTTAAAACGGAAAGCCGAAGATAAAATTGAAAAAATTATGGAGGGATCTGGTTGCTATAAAAAGCAGCGTAGGGTTAAGAAACCTACTCATTTTAAAACTTTACGTGCTACTGTAAAGAACAAAAAAAAACGTTCTAAACACTCTGACATTTTTGATTAAAAAATGGTATTCCTACATGCGCAGTCTTGCGAGTATGTGAAAACGGAATTAGATTTATTTAGTTTACATCCTACACAGACAAGTATTGAGAGCGGTCAATGGGTCAATTATAAGCCCTTATCCTCCATTACTGAAGACGGACCTCTTGAATTTGTAATACCGGGCCATGGAGAAGAGATTTTGATTTATCTCAAACCATGATTTATATAAATGCGAAAATTGTTAAATTGGATAATTCTCTTCTGGGTGACGACGCTAATGTGGCACCTGTTAATAATTGGCTTCATTCGATTTTTAGTCAAGTTGACATATATTTAAATCAAAAACTTGTATCTCCTCCTAACAATACTTACGCCTACAGAGCATATCTTGAAACTTTATTGAATTATGGGAAAGATGCTAAAAGATCACATCTTACTTCAAGTTTATGGTATTCTGATGATGCTGGAAAAATGAGTTATACAGATATAGCTGCCAATTCAGGATATAATAAGCGTCAAAAATTTACAGAGAAGAGTAAAAATGTTGATATGATTGGACATCTTCATGCTGATATATTCAATCAAGAAAAATTTCTGCTTAATGGCGTTGAAATGAGAGTAAGACTAGTTCGATCAAGAGATAGTTTTAATTTGGTGGCAATGGACTCACACTACAAAGTACATATTAATGAAGCTACTCTCCTTGTCCGCCGCGTGAAATTAAATCCCAGTATTTTACTGGCACATAATAAAGCTTTGGAAATGTCTACTGCTAAGTACCCAATTACCAGAGCTGTAAGTAAAAGCAGTTACCATACCGGTAGGGGTTCAAGGAAAATCTATGGATAATATTTTCTTAGGCCAGCTTCCTAAAAGATGCATAATTGGATTTGTATCCAATAAAGCATTCAATGGAGATTACAAAGTCAATCCTTTTAACTTTGAAAATTTTAAATTAAATTACTTATCACTATGTGTAAATGGACAGCAGTTACCTTCTAAACCGTTGCAGCCTTCATTTAACGATAGAAAATCGTACATTCAAATGCCGGTAATGAAATAGACAGAAATAGTTATTCAGATGGTTATTGTCTGGCAGCTTTTGATCTAACTCCTGATCTCTCAGCTAATTCGATGATGCATTGGAACTTAACCCGTCATGGCTCGTTGCGAATCGAAGTAGGTTTTGAAGCTTCTTTAACAGAGACAGTAAATTGTGTCATTTACTCAGAATTTGACAATATTATTGAAATTGATAAAAATAGAAATGTAATAGTAGATTATGGTAGTTAAATATATTTGTATTTACGATTCTTTAATAAACTTCATTAAAATGTTAATACACTGTTTCATTTCAATAATTCCTTATAAATTCCTACAATTTTGAAAAACAAAATTACTAAGACTCCAGCGTTCATACAGTTCAATAGAAATGAATGCTGCATTTATACAAAATATATTTAGAAAATACTTTAAAAGTTCATGTCATTATGGAGTCTATGCTGCAAATACGTTACCCAGTCATGTTAATTTTCCATGTACTCTTATTGTAAACACGGATCCTGATACCCTGCCTGGAACTCACTGGGTAGCAATTTTTATAGACGGCGAAGGCATTGGAACATATTTTGATAGTTACGGCCGACCACCACTCGTGAAAACACATCTGACTTTCCTAAGTAGAAATACAAAAAAGTGGACTTTTAACACTACAGGATTCCAGGATTATACATCATCAGTGTGTGGTTATTATTGTTTAGTATACTTATTGTTTAGAATTAATTATTACATTACTAATGATTTTATGAAATTGTTTAGTATAAATAACAAATATGAAAATGATCAGTTTATTAGGTATATGTTTTGTCGGTATTTCATTAATACCTTCTGAATAATTTATATGAATTATTTTATTTTATAAAATATAACATGTACAACCTCTTATAAAATAAATGATTATAATACTATTCTGTTTTATTTTTTAATTGTTTCCACCTTTTTCTTTCCTGAGCATAGAATGTATTCTTATCTGCTCTGCTTGCATTAATGGGTGGCGGAATTAGGACTCGTTTTTGTTGAATAGCGAGTGGTGGGTTGTATGCTGAATCGCCGCACGAGTCCCAATTTCCCCCTGTTTCTACCTGACACCTTCGAAAATACTCAGGTAGTCTGAATCAGGGCTGTATTTGGAAACTGCATAATCTGCGTTAGGCGTTTTTACGAAAACAAACCATTAGCTGAAACGTTTTTCCAGGTACTTCTTAATTTCATTCAACAGTAATACCTACCTGTAACTATACTTCAAAAGATTTAATGTAGGAAATAATTTTAAAACTTTAGGTGTATTAAAAATTTTCCCACGCACATAGAGAAAATGAACTGAATACAATTCTTGTTCAATGCCATATTTACAATTGACCGCTGTTTATTTGACAAAGACCCTAAATTAATACACTGTGATTATAATGAATACTTAACGTTTATTCCAATTAGATTCAAACCTGAAATATTTGACAATCGGGAAAATGATTATTGAAACAAAACAAAATTATTTTAGAACATGTATTTATTTAAATAATAAATTATGTAAACTAAGAATTCATTCATTATACTACAATGCAATTAAGAAATATTATGTGCCGAAATGCTGTCACGACTTATGAAGAATTTTTTTGTGTTTTTCTATGTATTATAATTTGTTAAATGTTATTTACATACCTATTTTTGTACTAATTATTTCCTAGTAGTTGTTTTTATCGGAAATAAAATTATTATTATTATAAGAAATAAAAACAATAAATAATCAAAATGCCTAAATAAATAAATTAACTGCTCTATTTTAATAACCTATGTAACATAAAGTAGTTCAATTGCGCTCCGCACTACCCTTCACGCGTACGCCAGTATCGCTCCCTAGAGATGCGCCTCACACCCCAGCGCAACCCCCACCCTCATGCGCTTCTCCCACTCGTGCGGACACAGTTTAAAGGGCCGTGCTGAAGGCCCTACAGTGTTGCCAACCGTACGATAATTATAGTAGATGAACGATATTTTGGTCATTTGTACGATGTACGATAGTCACTTCATTATCGTACGCAATTGTACGATAATTTTGTCATCCAGAAATTTTATTTTTATGTTAAACGACAAAACCAAATTTTAATATTCTTGTATTTTGCCGCGTAGTTTTTTCGTTTTATGTACGAGTATGTCGTGTATCAACTCGGAGCTTCGTACAGTTTCGTGAATTCATAGTTCGTTACCATGGCAACTTGTTTACTTGGGACGCAAGGCAAGACACGCTTTGCTGCGATCCCCCATGGTGTAGACGTAGATTGTAGATATTTGGGAATTGTGTACATGTTATAAGGAGTTGCGTACTTTTATAGTTATAACCACCACCGTAATATTTCTTTATGGTAAAGACCCGTTCCTTATTCGAATAATCATTATTATTTAATTTACTTCTTACAAAAAAAAATTACATTAATAAAATATTGTTTTTTATGTCATAAGTCATGGCCTTTGCTACTAATTGAAGGAACCTTTTAAATTTCTTTTTAAAATTGTGAAGAAACCAAACACAATAAAACATTTAAAAAGTTTCGTATGCAACTCTGTAAAACTTTGTCCTCCACAGTTTTGCCGAAAAATGAACAGGAAAACAGGAAATTGCATAAAATTAAATCCCACCATTCTGTATATTTCATATATATGTGTACGATAATTTTGTGGCAAATACGATAATTTTGAACCAATTGTACGATAATTTGTTTCTTTTGGGTTGGCAACGCTGAGGCCCTAAGATCAGAGTTTTTTCTGACTCCCAAACTTGTTTGCACCTCGGCACCTGGATTGGTCCACTGGTCTAGCGAGTCGACTGTGTCACGTAAAACAACAAGTGTACTTCGCCGCCGTCGTCTACGCGTGTGCTAGTTAGTGAAGTGCGCGTCAGTGATTGTCTAGCCCTGTGTGTTTTTTTTATTTTCTCCTGTACATTTTTTGTGTGTAAATTTTGTATATAGTTTGGCTAAATAAATATATTTGTTTCAACAACATTGTAACACCTATATTTATTTAAATAATAAAAAAAATACAAACTAAGAAAACATACATTATGCTACAATTAATAAATAAAACAAATAAATAATCAAATACATAAATAAATACATTAACTATCTAATTTAATCTTTTTTACTCCGTAAGGTACACTATTTATATCATCTATTAATCTACGTTTCATGAAATTAATACTGAATGTCTTTTTATTTTTTTGTTAATACACTATGTTCGAGGGTACATTTTATACTATTAAATTGCAGGACGGTATGTTGTTCTTTATTACTAAATATCAATTTTTTTAAACAATTAAAATTGAGTATCTTTGAATTTTGATAATTTAAAGTAAAACCTTTTACTTTGCAAACCTCGTTTACTTCACCCGTTGCCGGTGAAAAAACTTTGTATGCATAATTTTTGGGACCCCCGCAAACAAATTCTGTTATAAAACTGTCTGGACCATAACACGTCAATTCATCTGTGAGATCACCTAGGTAATTTCCTGTAGGTGGTTCATACTCGCCAGGAAAATGAGAGTATATAATAGAATCTGTGTCGTAGTAGAGAACCCTACGATCCAGGGGTTCCAAAAATTCATGCAATCGTAAACGAGCTTGAGCCGTTTTATATTTTGCAATTACAACATTTACCGTTTTCAGCTGCTCCATTGCTTCTTCTTGATGCACCCAGTTTACGTACATCATTTCATCTCCTGCTGGTATAATCCTATTTACTTCAACTGCAGGATTTGCTAGCAGCTCGTACAGTTCTGCGGCGGAAGAAACAGTTGATGTACGCGATCTGTTTGCGGCTTGTGCGAATTTACCTGCATGAAAAATAATAATTAATGTTCTCTATGTAACAAAAACCTATACTTTAGCGTACCCCAAAATGAATTAAGCATAAGTTTCGCATTTGAACGTCTGCCGGCATTCTTCTTTATTTGTATTGGATCCAGCTGAACACCCTCGTTTACCTCGTACAACCGAATGTATTCTGCTTTAGCTACGTCATTAATGCAGTCTGTGGGATAACCACTGGCTTCTTGCTTCATTTTTAAAAAAGTATTTATGTAGTCCACAAACAAACCACCTGTTTTAGTGTCTCTATTATAAACAGTCACTTTGTATTGCCATACCTCGTAGATTTTTAAAATTTTATATCCGACTGAAACTGCGCGACGCACCTCATCAACAACCCAGGTCCCTTCAAATTGTCTCTCTGCATCACTATGGCAACAATCAGTTTGCTGTAACTCATCGCAGCATGTCCGACATAAAACAAACATGAGTTTACCATGAGCCTTTCTCGGTAGTATAGGATGAAAAATATCCCAGGGTGGTAAAACAATACATTTAATTAAGCCCGCAACTTGATCAATATTATTGTTAGGACACAATATGTTACATTCTGAACCTACAAAAATTTTTGGATGGCCTACCGGATATTTACCATATTTACAAACATACGGGTAAAGAGAGCAAACATCTACATATCTAATTTTTTCATTAATTTCAACTTTTTTATATAAGATTGTATTGCCTGTTCGTCCACCGAATAATGCATCGCGAGGTTGCAGAGGTAAATTATTTAAAAATGTCATGGTCATTAAGCATTTTTTCTAAATATTTATCTTGTTTTAATTGTTTCCGAAATTCACATTCCCAAACTAATTACGGTATACCCCAAATTTTCAATTTTTTGTAATTTTTCATTGGTCCTTTGGTATCTATCCTCCAATGTTTCTTTTGTTGTATTAAAAAGTGGTTTATTTCTATTTGTTTTATAGCATAATGTACACCCGTGCCAAAAACAACCCAAAAATTCGAATACTAATTTACCCGCTGCATTATAACCATCAACTTTAAATATATTACCAATTACTGCTTCTGTACCATTCCCCGCATGTTGAATTTGTATTCCCAGTATGTTTTCTTGGTGTATTAACCACTTCAAGGCAATTTTTGATTGATTATCTTTCAACCGATAGCCTTTTTGTGGAATAATACCGATTGAATTGGGTTTTAAAAACAAACGATGAAATACGCGATTACAGCTGGCTGCGATTGTAATACATTCTGTGAACGGGCAAACTTTACAATCTTGCGTGAAAGTTGTACGAAACTTATCGCACACCTGCCGCAAAATATTCACATCAGACACACAGTACTCAATGATCTCTTTCTCCATATTAAATATGGGATTCTCCTCTTTTTGTTTACTATACCATTTTAAAAGTAATTGTCGTTCAGAGGTAGACATATTGTCTGCCCCAAAATATTCAGTAGAAGGTAGTGGGCCAATATAATTTTTATTTTCTAATTTATTATAAAAATGAGGAAAGTAGCCTTTTTTTAATGATGGCGGCAAATCCATAGCTTTGGGTAAAGCAGATAAGGGCATAGGTAGATAATTAAGTGAATCTAAAAATTTTATATGATTAAATTGAATCATCATTATTTTCGAACCGTTCAAAATTAATTTGGGTTTAATATTTTGTTCCTCTACTAAATATTTTAAAATAAATTGACAATCGAAGGATTTGGCATTGTGTGCAATACATATAACTGACGCAAAAGAGGTTCTAGGTAGAATTTAAAAAAAATTTAACAGGATCATTCGTAAAAATGTGTTGTCGAATACCACATGAACTGCAAAATTGTTTTATGTCGGGTATGTTACAGCACGTAGAACAAGACTGTTGTGCTACACATAAATTAACTTCATGTTCTAAATGTTCACCCACAGTTTTTTCCTGACGTGTTTCAAAATCGTAATAAATAAATAAACTATTTTCTTTAAATTTTGAATTGTCTTTCTGCATATAACACAAATGTCCGGGATTTTTATAATTTTCACATAATTTACAGTACCTTTCGCCACATACGTGTAATCGATTTGGTTTATTACACAGATGTACTTTCAAACATTTAACACATTTTTTTAGTTTTTTACACACTGATTTTTTATGGTTATCAAAACATTGCTGTCCGCGAAACTTTCTTTCACAAAGAGCACATTTAATTAGTTCAAGAGTGTGAGAGCAAGGTGGCGAACATTTACAAAAATAACAAGTATTTTCACAAGAATGTCTGTTTCTTTCCTTGTATGGGACGTGACATTTTTCGCAAAAATAACTACATGAAAATGCAGCCGTTAAACTTTTAATCACTGAATAATGATTTTGATGGTACAAAAGATTCAGTCTCGGTAGATTTTTCTCTTTTGCACCTTCAAATATCACATTTCCACGTGTATTATACATATACACATATGTTATATTGAGTAAAATAGCGTTGAAATTCAGTGAGCTCAGGAATACCGGCGCCATTTCCGCTTATTTGCACATTTGCTTTTAACAATAAATCGCGTACTCTCGCACTCTGGATACCGCATTTATCATTAATTATATCTTTTAAACACTGTTCGTTCTTTCGAAAAGAGTCTGCAATCACAAGTGCACGAGGTAAGCATAAATTGTCTTTATTCGCTATGTCTATAATGCCAGTTTTTTTGCGGCAAAATTCCGCAAATGATAATCCATGTCCACGCATTCTGCTACGTCCTGCAGTACCGTAAATTTAGTCATTTCTATAGAGAATTGGCCGTCTGAAAATATTTCTCTGTTACTCTGTAGGATCTTCTCCAGGGCTTCCCACACAACATCAATATGCAATTTATCTCCCCTTCGAAAACTCAGCCACGCCGGCCTGTTTTCAAGGACCGGTGTTTGAAATATAAATCCTACGTAATCCGAGGGCTCTACAGTGGCCATAACGTACTCAGTAACACTTTTAACACTATTATAAAACCAGTTCACTGAGTTTTGACCCTCGGGTGGATCATTCATGTAAAACGTGATTTTTCTTCCCGTAATATTAAACCGCTTTGCATGCGATTCAATGTCCGAAACAATGGTGAAGCGAGGTAAATCGATGTCACCGTGACCCGCTTGGTCCAGATCGTCATCTATCAAATTTGTGAAAATTGCGTTATAATTATCTTCTTCTTTTGTCAGAGAAGAGTCAATGATCTCTTCACAAATACTAAAGAAGTTATCAAAATGTTGTTGATCCATTGTTCATTCACTAAGAAACTGTACAGGCCTAGAGTGCAGGTATACTAACTAAATTTTCTTTTACCTGGTCCTTTTATAATAGTCAGCCTTCAGGCACGCCCCAGTGAGATATCTCTAGGTTTGAACTGATTTTTAAAATATTGTTTTAAATCGAATTTTATAAAATAATACATTTTGTCAAAAAATAAATCAAATTTTTATTCAAATTATCTTAGATACATAGTTAATAAAAGGTTTAAAATGATTATAATTAATGATTACGTCTTTATTTTTTCCAATCCAAGCTGTACTTCAAATTATTTGTGTGAGGCGGGTATCAAATAAAAAATCCAGGTAAACAAATAATGAAAAATAAGGAAAAATAAGATTTGCTTTTTAAATTATATATTTTTTTTTCTCTATTTATAAATACATTCACACACTTTATATCGTTTACCGTCTTATTATAATAATAAATAAATAATTCACTTAATAATCTAATACATTTTACATTTTCTTTATAAATATTGTCGAATAAACTAGTTTCTAAATCTAAATTATATCTAAAACTATATATACATACATTTTGTACAATTTTTTTATGAATTTCATTAATATTAAAATATTTTATCTTATATTGTAAAATTGTCTTTTGTATTACTAAATCTAAACTAATTATCATGTCTATATTTTCACTACTTAAAGCTAAATATCTATTTCCTATTTTGTATTTCAATTGTTTCTTTGTAAGTACTGTAAATTCTATATTAAACATATTATATTTTTTTCCTACTGCTACATACTTACTTTTACTAATTTTTAAAAAACTAATAAATTGTTTATGGTCACTAATATCTATAAATAGTTTATGCACTACATCACTCACTAAACGCACAGCCACTCGCATACAGGGATTCGGGTCCACACCTATGGAGATGAACGCTTTTCTATTGTGCAAAATTGGAAAAGCAAGGACGTCCAGCAGCCTATCATTGTTGTCTCGGGGGTGTTTGTTCCTCGGAAACGCGAAACTCGATACCTCTGCGGTCCCCAACACCAAACCGAGCTGGACGTCCTCTCCAAGCTGCTCATCTCCTTCCCACGCTTCATTCACTTCCTCCTCCTCGCTATAAACGAGTTGCTGTCCGTACGGCTCACTAATTTCGGAGCTGGTTGAAGTACGCCGCCGTTTAGAGGCTATTTCCTCCTCCTCTTCTTGAATTTCTCTCTTTAACGGCATGTTCACCAGCTCCGTTGCTGCTTCCTGGACCATATTGTCTAGGGTTTCATTTTTGTAGTCCTCAATCAACACTACATCATCGTCATAATCTAGGAAGGTTGCGTCGCTGTCATCAACCCTCCTAGACGCGTCGGCTTCGTCGTCATCCTCCACGATCACCACCTCATCAGCCGCTTTTATTAGAACATCATCTAAAATAATGATCTTGTTCTTCTCGACTGCTGCTGATGGTGTCGGTGATGTGCATACGCCCGAAAGAGGCAAATAGTCGTCGTCATATTCTCGTATTATGACATTAGGATAAATATGATGAGGCGGTGGTGAAGATACCCTTGGTTGATCACTGTTTGCGTTGAATGCAGACATAACTAATAGCACGAAACTGTATAAATACTAAACGAATAGCACGAAGCTGTATACTGAAGAAATAATTTTTAAAACTCTCCTATATATACCCCCACATATCTTGTATTCATTTTCAGGAACTACCCCTAAGATCATTACCAGAATACACGACTCAGTTTTAAAACTGAATCTTGGTAGTAAAATAATGGATATTTTTAAAGTCAGGCAATAAATTTTGTTTTTAAAAGCAAATCACATAACATAATTTATTTTTTTCTCTGCCATACAGGGTTTAGATATCATTAAAAGTAATCACCGATATCTTAAATTTTCTACAAGTGTATAAAGCAATTACCACAATTCATTACCCATTGAAGGCCGGCGCTACCGAATCGGTCACTGGAAACATTTTGCCAGGTATTGAAAACGAAATTTATTACCCCAGTGACGGTCAGCGGTGCAGAAGTACCAACCCCCTGTTGTTGAGAAGAATTTTTAAGTATCTTTTGATGAAGAATATTCCACAAAAATTTCAGATATCACAGACTCCCATAAAATTTTGCAGGTGAACAAACAATTACCATAATTTACCCATTGACGGGCACCGCTGACAACACAAACGGTGGGAAAAGAATTTTTATGTATCTTTTGATGAAGAATATTCCACAAAAGTTTCAGATACCACAGACTTCCCCTAAAATTTTGCAGGTGTACAAAACAATTACCATAATTTACCCATTGACGGGCACCGCTGACAACACAAACGGTGGGAAAAGAATTTTTATGTATCTTTTGATGAAGAATATTCCACAAAAGTTTCAGATACCACAGACTTCCCCTAAAATTTTGCAGGTGTATAAAACAATTACCATAATTTACCCATTGACGGACACCGCTGACAACACAAACGGTGGGAAAAGAATTTTTATGTATCTTTTAATGAATACTATTCCACAAAATGTTCAGATATCACAGACTCCACTAAAATTTTGCAGGTGTTCAGTTTTAAAACTGATTCTTGGAAGTAAAATAATGGATTTTTTTTTTAAAAACAATTAACATAAATTTATTACCCAGTGACTGTCACCGTAAAGAAATTAAAATAATTTATTACCCAGTGACTGTCGCCGTAAAGCAATTAACATAAATTTATTACCCCATTAACTGTCGCCGCAAAGCAATTAAAATAATTTATTACCCCGCGTTGCAAGATGCATAAGTCAAGGTCAGCCGACGGGGCTGCCGGGAGTGCCCCCACATACTACTGAAGGCGAGAGAAACAGTTTTTACATCATATTTGGCCGTTTCACGGTCTGAAACGAGCGATTTGTAAGAACATCTCGGATACATATTCTGCGTGATGTATCGATGGAAATCGATTGATTAGGGCCTAATATTATCAGATGTACTGAATTTTAGTGAATACAAGGTTTTGGGGGCCCTCCGTGGTGCCCTCGCCGGTACAGCTAAAGTTCCGTGGAAGTTACTGTACAACACTCAAATCACAAGTATTTCGCTTAGAAATAGCATTTTTAAGCGATTGAAGGCGAGAGAAACAGTTTTTACATCATATTTGGCCGTTTCACGGTCTGAAACGAACGATTTGTAAGAACATCTCGGATACATATTCTGCGTGATGTATCGATGGAAATCGATTGATTATGGCCTAATATTATCAGATGCACTGAATTCTAGTGAATACAAGGTTTTGGGGGCCCTCCGTGGTGCCCTCGCCGGTACAGCTAAAGTTCCGTGGAAGTTATTGTACAACACTCAAATCACAAGTATTTCGCTTAGAAATAGCATTTTTAAGCGATTGAAGGCGAGAGAAACAGTTTTTACATCATATTTTGCCGTTTCACGGTCTGAAACGAACGATTTGTAAGAACATCTCGGATACATATTCTGCGTGATGTATGGATGGAAATCGATTGATTAGGGCCTAATATTATCAGATGTACTGAATTTTAGTGAATACAAGGTTTTGGGGGGCCTCCGTGGTGCCCTCGCCGGTACAGCTAAAGTTCCGTGGAAGTTACTGTAAAACACTCAAATCACACGTATTTCGCTTAGAAATAGCATTTTTAAGCGTTTGAAGGCGAGAGATACAGTTTTTACATCATATTTGGCCGTTTCACGGTCTGAAACGAACGATTTGTAAGAACATCTCGGATACATATTCTGCGTGATGTATCGATGGAAATCGATTGATTAGGGCCTAATATTATCAGGTGCACTGAATTTTAGTGAATACAAGGTTTTGGAACCCCTCCGTGGTGCCCTCGCCGGTACAGATAAAGTTCCGTGGAAGTTACAGTCGTCAGCTCAATGTTCGTAATATAAGGGAGCGCAATATCACAAGTAACAATATAAATATACTCTATAATGAGAATTCTCATTTCCTCTTATTCTTTAAATATTGAGACAATAATACTATATAATATTTTATTTATGTGCATATATAAATAAAATAATAAAATTATTTTACGTTGCATTAAAATTACTACCAAAGCATTTTACTATTTTTCTATATTTTAAATAATAAATATTTTTATTTTATTATATTTCATTTGATATGAACTTTTCGGTGAATTGCATTGTCTCTTTTGTAACTATATAATATTTATCGATATCGAAGTTATCATATTATTCGCAGTTAATTTTGATTATATGAAATATTAATAATTTTTTAACCTTGGAACGACCAAGTGAAATTTTGAAACACGAACGACGGAACGACCACGTAGGGTCATTAAGTGACCCAAGTTTTAAATAGTGATTTTACTTACAATATGAAAGAAAATCATGTTTTTAGTTTCATACACTTTTAATTACACATTAACATACATTTCTATAAAAGAAAATAAAATGTCTTACTAAATAATAGGACAATAAAATTTGGGCTACAGACATGAAATGACAAGTTCACTTATTACTTCCATTCTATTATAAAACCTTGTTAATGTTATTATAAGTTCTTGTATGTATTGTCAGTATTTATAATAATTAGCTGGTAATATTCATATATTTGGAATTTGGAATAATATTTAATATTTTCAAAGTATATTTTACATACGATAGAAAGGAAGGTGTAAAACTCGACTAGTGAAAAAAACAAGTCCCTAAACATTTTTTTGCACGAAATAAATAAAAACCGAGTTGGGAACATTCCTTGTCATCCGAAAGTTAACAATGTATTATGGTTTATTTCTTTCCCACTGACATAAACAATTTTACAGTCACACCTGCATTAGGGATGTCGACGAAGTGGGTGTAGTATTTCTTATTTATATTTTTATAATGATTAAACTGATATTTGAAATAAAAGGCACTATCACTTTTAATATCGTTTATTGACACACGTTTTTTTAAATCTCCATTACAATATTCTGTCTGTGTTAACCGCTATGTACTGTCTGTACTATTTAAATCTTGTCATCTATGTTTTATAAAAACCCAAACAATTTCAAGTATAAAACATAGATGACACTATATGTTACATCTCCCTTTTTTAATTATAATATACAAATGAACACCTTAACCCTTAACTAATATTTAATCTTTGTGGTGGTTTAACAATTCGACCACTACGTGTAGTGTAAAACTTATCATTAATTTGAACATCATTTTTACTGGTACTACTGTTCAAAGTTTGAGAATCTGCATTATTGTTTATTAAATTATCTTGTACAAAATTATTTATTAGTTCATCTTGTGGCTCAAATGTGGAATCTTTAACATAATCATTCTTTGATTTTCTTAAATGAATTGTGTTACGTCTCAATATATTTCCTTTATTGTCTTGAACTATATATGATCTTGGTGTATTATACTGATTTACAATTTTTGCAGGTTCCCATACTTTATTTTTTTGTATAACTACATTTTCGCCCGGTTTAAATATATCTCTTTCTTTAACATGTAAGTCATAATAAAACTTATTTCTACTTTGACATTGTTCAACTAGTTCTTTGACATTTGTGACAATTTCTGGTTTTAATAATTTTAATGTTATTGGCATTTTGGTTTTGGCTCTACGTGACATTAGTAATTGAGAAGGAGATACATTTAGTCCAGTTATTGGAGTATTTCTATATTCTAACAATGCATAATATATGTCTTTATTTTCTCTATCACATTTCTTAAGAATATTTTTAGCAATTTGTACTGCTCGTTCTGCTTGTCCATTGGACTGGGGATATCTTGGGGAACTCGTAACAAATTCAAAATTCCATGCTTTGGCAAATAGTTTACATTCGTAAGAATTAAATGGCATATTGTCAGCTACTATTTGTTCTGGGATACCATGACTTGAAAAGATTTGTTTTAATTTACAAATTATTTCATGTGATGTTTTACTTTGTAATGGAATTATTTCTATCCATTTAGTTAAATAATCTTGAATAATTAAATAATTCAGTCCTTTAAACTCACATATATCAGATGCTAATTTATTAAAGGGTAAATCAGGAATTTTGTGCGGTATCATAGGTTCTTTAGTATTGGAGGACCTATAATGCTCACATATTTTACATTTTTTAATTAAATTTTCAATATCGAAATTGATTCTAGGCCAGTAAACTAATTGTCTGGCTCTAGCCTTAGTTTTTTCTATGCCTAAATGTGATTCATGCAACAATTTAAGTACATAGTTTCGTAGTGCACTTGGAACTACAACTTTAAAATTTAAAAAGACTAGACCATCTTCTACAGTTGTCATTTTTATGCTGATGGAAACATTTTAAATCATTATTTAACAATTTTACATTTTTGGGCCAGCCTATTTTACAATAATTACTAACTTGGATGAGGATGGGGTCAGATGCAGTGGCTTTAACAAATTGTTGTTTTTTATCACATGAAATTTTTAAATTTGTACTTACTGAATGTACTATATCTGTAATCCATTTACTTTCTTTAGTATTTTCGTTTTTCAAATAAGCTCTAGATAATGTATTAGCCAAATACAAATATTTTCCCGGTTTGTAATTGACATTTAATGAATATTTAAATAATTTTATTTTCATTCTTTGCAATCTACTTGAAGCAATATAATTGACTTTTTTACGCATAATTCCAAGCAATGGTTTATGATCAGTTATAACTGTTACATTACGACCATAAATAAAATTATGAAACTTACGTGTTGCGAATACAATACCTAGCAGCTCTTTTTCTATCATAGCATAATTTTGTTCAGTTTCCGTTAAACTTCTAGACGCATAATATATTGGTTTCCCCTCCTGCATCAGACAGCATCCTAGTCCATGTTGTGAGACATCCGTTTGAATTGTTATTTCCTTTCTGGGATTAAAAGTACCTAAAACAGGCGCATTTATAATTGCTTGCTTAATTTTGTTTAAAACCTCTGTGTGTTGAGGCAACCACGTAAAACTAACATTATTTTTTAATAATAGTCTTAGGCTTGTAGTGATTTCAGAGAGTTTTGGTAAATATTGGCGTAAATAGTTAATCATTCCCAAAATTCTCTGTAATTCCACTTTACTATTTGGGTTTTCCATGTCTAAAATAGCTTTAACTCTCTCATTATCTGGTTTCATGCCTTTAGGAGTGAATATGTGGCCTAAATACTTCACTTCTTGAACACAATACTGCAATTTATGTTTGTTAAATTTAATATTTAATTTTCTAGCTCTCTCAACCACTTTTGAAAGAATTTCATCATGCTCCTTTTTATCTTTTCCTGCAATAAGTATATCATCAAAATATATTAAAACACCTTTTATATCACCAAAGTTTTTTGTATTAATTTTTTGAAAATACTCTGGAGCCATGGATAACCCAAAAGGAAGTCTGTTAAATTTGTAACAACCAAAAGGACTACTAAAAGTACATAAATTACTAGATTTTTCATCTAATTCTATATGCCAAAAGCCGTCTTTTAAATCTAATACAGAATAAAATTGTTTATCATGTAGTTGTGATCTGATATCATCTAAAGTAGGTATTAGTACAAGTTCTTTTTTGATACATTTATTTAAGTCTTGTGGATCTAAACAAAGCCTCAATGATTTATCTGTTTTTTCAATAATTACCAAGTTATTAACCCATTCAACAGGATAATCAACTTTACTAATAATTTTCCTAGATTCTAATTCATTTAGTTTACATTGTAGTCTTTCTCTTTCCTAGGAGGTCTTATAACTGGGTTATAATTATTTACAAGTTTTATGCTACATTTGTCATTCAGTTTACCTAAACCTTCAAATAAATCTTTATTTAAATTTAGAAGTTTAGTTTTTTCTTTTTGTACATCAATTGTTTCTACTCTTTTAATTAACTTTAATTTTGTGGAAGTAGTTAATCCTAATAATGGCTTGGCATTATTGTCAACAACAATAAATTCTTCAATACTCTCACAATTTCTTACTTTACATTTCAATTGAATAACTCCACACGGTTTTAATTTAAAGCCTCCATATGCTTCTAAAATGACTTTAGTTTTTTGTAAAATTTTATTACAATTTAAACTTTCGAATAAGTTTTTTGAAATTATATTTACTTCTGCACCACTATATGTAACATATAGTGTCATCTATGTTTTATACTTGAAATTGTTTGGGTTTTTATAAAACATAGATGACAAGATTTAAATTGTACAGACAGTACATAGCGGTTAACACAGACAGAATATTGTAATGGAGATTTAAAAAAACGTGTGTCAATAAACGATATTAAAAGTGATAGTGCCTTTTATTTCAAATATCAGTTTAATCATTATAAAAATATTAATAAGAAATACTACATGGCGCAGCCGGTAATACAAATGTGTATAATTTTTTTTAAAAAATAATAATCCTGTGTGGATGATCTTTGATAAATAAAATTATAGTGATTAAAACGTGTATAAAAAATGGATACAACATTTAAACCACCTACTGAACTTAAGTTATCTGGAAACGTAAGTGAAAATTGGCGTCGATTTAAACAAAATTTTTCAATATTTATGATAGCAACCGGATTTAATACTAAACCAGATGAAATAAAAGTCGCGATGATGCTCAATGTTATAGGTGAGGAAGCAGTTGAGGTATTTAATACATTTAATATTAGTGATACAGATAAAAAAGACTTTGTTCTAGTTCAAAAACAATTTGAAGACTATTGTGTACCGCTTAAAAATATCGTGTATGAAAGATATCTTTTTTGTAAACGTTCACAAGATGAAAGTGAAAATTTTGATCATTTTTACACTGAAATCAAAAAGTTAGTTAAATCGTGTGAATTCGGAGCACAAGAAGAGTCAATGTTACGCGATAGAATAGTTTTAGGCATTCGCGATCCAGAATTACAAGAAAAATTATTGAGAATTAAAGATTTGACGCTCATTAAATCAGTTGAACATTGCAAAGCAGCAGAAATCATGAAAACTCGAACTAAAGAACTTCAAGATAAACTTACAATTAATAAAATTAAAATAAAAAGTGAGGTGAAACCCTATAAAAAAAGTGATAGAGAGCCTAAAAAATCTACAAAAGAGATAAAATATCGGTGTAAAAAGTGCCTCCAGAAACATGAACCAGCAAGCTGTCCAGCGTACGGGAAGGTTTGCTACAAGTGCAAGAAACCAAACCATTTTGCAGTGGCCTGCAAATTCAGGGAGGTGAGAGAAGTACAGGACCAAGGCCAACACGACAACGATGCAGATACCGATACCAGCGAAGAAGAAGAATTCGCCATTGATGTGGTAGATGTTAAAGAAGAGGAGCCTATGATAAAGGAAGTAGAAACAATAAATTACTGGACACAAAATATTTTAATTGAAAATAAAGTAGTTAAATTTAAAATAGATACTGGTACAGACAGTACATAGCGGTTAACACAGACAGAATATTGTAATGGAGATTTAAAAAAACGTGTGTCAATAAACGATATTAAAAGTGATAGTGCCTTTTATTTCAAATATCAGTTTAATCATTATAAAAATATTAATAAGAAATACTACAGTGGGGGAGGAGGGGGTGTTGCTATTACATCTTGCTTTCATTGTTTCATTATACTGTATCTGTGCATCGTGATAACATATTGTAATATTTGTTTCTCACTGTTTATACGAATATACGATTATTGGCTTTGTTTAAGGATTTTGTTTTTGAAACTTTATTTTATACCATGTTTTGAACCGTTTTCGGACATTTAATTTAATTTTTACTTTGGTACCTTCTATAACAATTTCATTTTGTACTTTGTCTTTGTTTTTGGATTTTGGGATCTTTTATTACTTTTTTTCTGTTTTGGATATTCTGATAATTCTCTGTTGGGTTTCTGGATATTCTGTTTCGATTTATTTTATGACTTTTGACTTTGTTTTTGGATTATGATATTGGTACACAACTTTTTTTTCTATTTTGGTTATTACAATAACGAGTTCTGCTGTGTTTTGTTCAGTATTTGAATGAGTACCTACTTGCAAAAAAATTCACAGCACAGTGTTTCGTACAATTTTAAACTTCTCTATCGGAATACATGAAGGTAATTTTCCTTTCAAATTAAAATGATTGTAAAGTGAAAAGTATGAAAAGAAACCACATCTATAGAATAATTTAAACATCAACTTTCATTCGCTGGTCATACTAATTACATTACAAAATAAGCCGATTGCCCTTTATGGGACTACCTAAGAGGTATATAGGTATACTTTCTGCTATCGTGTTAGCCGATGGTCCGTATCCGAAATTTACGTTCAAGATTTTCTCTAATTAAGTACTTTTAAATCTGGTGTATAGTATTCAATTAATAATGCGCTTTAAATGTACTTTTTCTAATATAAATTCGTAAATTGAACAAAGATTAAAAAATATGCGTTACTGAAAATAAATTTATATAAAGTAACTGCAGTATGAACTTTTTTAATACGGCCCATTTTACCCTACAAGTGTTGCCCACAAGAACGAAAAATTTATGACGGATGGTGTCAGTTTCAAAAATATCGTGCCATAGGGCGATATTTTGCAACTTCTGCTCGGACAGCTAGCAAATAATTTTATTAAATAATAAAATATGAAAAGGAACAACAATGAGAATTGAACTTCGCTGGCTCAATTAGAAGTCACACCAAATACTACCACTGCACCACAATATTTAAACAATTTACATCGTGTAATTGTATATATTACAAATTACAAAAATTTTGTCGACTGAAAATTTCTCTATAAAATGTAAAAATTACATTTCCATTTTTCTGTTTTTAATTAATTTGTAGTATATACAAACAAAATATATAATTTGTTTAAACATTATTACGTTCAGAAAATATGTAGAATTTTAAATGTGAAAGAATGATTATTATATCTTTATAAACTAAAAAGATAAGTTTAAAAATGTGTGAAAACACATAAATTTCATTTTTTATTTAAAATGTGGATTTATGACCCAGATCGATAATAGAAACTACCATCATTAAATTTGTCGGAAAATTTCTTATAAGAATATGTATGTTTCAACTTTATAATCAAAAGTCCAGTGTAAGTCAAATGAATAAGCCAGCGAAAGAGATCTGGATTTCCGACTATTTATTTGACAACACTGTACGCTCAACATCTGGCTTCTCATAGTTCTTGGAGTGAGGGATAGATGCCGACGTCATTCTCAAGGTTTTAACTTAATACATTTGGTTGCCGTTCTTTAGGGGTATTATAAATTCAATGTCCATACTAACATAACGGTATTTTTCGTTGTCTACCTGGAAGGCACAAAGCGAATAAGCCGACCGCTAACTTTTACAAATTTCGTCCAACGTCCGTCTTGGTCAGATGCTGGCTAGATTTTCAATTTGTTCAGCTACACAGAAAATAGCTATTTTGCAGGAATTTTTTTTATTTTTTTGTATAAAGTATGTACATTAACATGTCCTAACGCAGTATTCTCAAATATTAAATGATATAGTATAAAAAATGATAATACAAAAAAATATAAATAAATACTCGGTTAGTTTCAATAAGTGAAATTTTATTTCAATACGTATTTCGGCTTGTTCGGCCATCATCAGGAAAGAACTAAACGAGACGAAAACATGATACAATTTAAATAGCAGGTATAATTACAAGAATAGGGATCAAAGTAGACAAATCAATGGAGATTTATAAAGGTCTATTTGTTCGTTCCTAAGAACTTTACCGTCTTTCAAAGCCTTTTGGATTTCTATTGATTCTAAATAGTCCATCTTTAATCCTTTAGAACACAAATGTTTAACAAATATTTTTTTTACGTTAACGTTTTTTCCAATATACAGTGTTTGGCTACATTTAATGTACATTTATTTTTCGAAATTGCACTAATATGTTGTATGAATCTAAGATTAAAGCTACGACTCGTTTGAATTAAAAAATAAGAAACACTTTAGTAAACAATAAAATGATCCATAAAAATATTCTTGAAAAAAGCGGAATATATGAAATAAAATGCTCATACTGCTACGCCATTTATGTAGGTCAAACGGATCGGAGTTAAATAAATAAATGAGTAATTTATTATATTTATTTAGTTTTTTAACTGTTAACGTCCTACATGTATTGTCATGGTTTTTGTTATTATTTTAATGTGTCTATATTTTAATGTGTTCCTCTTCATACAAATGTAAAAAAATTCTCACGTAAGCAAACGACGTATTTACAAGTTTTTTCAAAATTTTGTAACAATTTATAGCTCCTGAAGAAGACACAAGGGATGCCGAAATCGGTTGAGGCCTAAAATAAAATAATTTTGACAGCAATCCAGAAATTTACTTATTTCCATAAAAAGGGATATTATTCCTCAAATAAATATACATACGGGTGATTCAGTCAAATGATTCTCTATTATAATTTCTGTATTTGAAGAAATAGAGAGGAGGTTAATGAGCAAATTAGTAGTATTTTATCCAACTATTTTAATGAAAAATAAATGAAAACAATTGAACATAAAACACACGAGTAATTTATGAAACTAATATTCTATTCGCGACTCTTGGTTATAGCGGAAATACTAGATGCGGACACTCTGATCTTGGTTATTTTTTTCTTTATAAAAACTTATCTGATGATGTTATATTGATGTAGTGACAGTTGATGTAATTGCAAATAAATATAGAAAAATCTACAATAAAAAAGAACCAAAATGAATCTGGAATGACTGCAATATTGTAATAAAAATGTTATTAAATCAAACAATTTCTTTCACTGTCCTTGCAGTACTTACATATGATTCTATAATGTACCATTGCCGCCCTGATGTGGCTGCGGTAAGGGCTGCGTATAGCTAGCAAGCCCATGTCAGCAGAACCTAATGAAAACTAGTGCATATTTTTTTGCTATTTATTTGCCAATTAATTACCACAATGCCAATTTAATTGCCACTTTTTTTAAAAAGATACGGGGGGACTGCTAGCTTGGCAATCAAGTTAGCAGTCCCCTGGACTGTAATGCGTTACATTATAAAATATTAGTGTGTAGGAATTAATTGCCATTTAATTGCCACTTATTCATTGAAGATTTAAATAAATTCAGGCAAAAAAGTAAAAAAAAATAAAAAAATACTACGATTAACATAAGACTTATAAATTCCATATCCAACTGATTATAGCAGAACCCAACAAAATGTATTCTACCATAAAGTTTAGACGTTACTAAACCAGTATAAACTATATCCCTTTTAATTACCGCATATTAACCGATTAAAACAATATTATATGAGAATGAATCAATATAACGTACTTTCATTCTAACATTGAGATTTCTAAATTAATTGCTCTAGCAGACCCCAACAAAATGCATTCTACCATAAAGTTTAGACGTTACTAAACCAGTGTAAACTATATCCCTTTTCATTACCACATATTAACCGATTAAAACAATATTATATGAGAATGAATCAATATAACGTACTTTCATTCTAACATTGAGCTTTGTAAATTAATTGCTCTAGCAGAACCCTACAAAATGCATTCTACCATAAAGTTTAGACGTTACTAAACCAGTATAAACTATATCCCTTTTAATTACCACATATTAACCGATTAAAACAATATTATATGAGAATGAATCAATATAACGTACTTTCATTCTAACATTGAGCTTTCTAAATTAATTGCTCTAGCAAATCCCAACAAAATGCTTTCTACCATAAAGTTTAGACGTTACTAAACCAGTATAAACTATATCCCTTTTAATTACCAAAAATTAACCGATTAAAACAATATTATATGAGAATGAATCAACATAACGTACTTTCTTTCTAACATTGAGCTTTCTAAATTAATTGCTCTAGCAGACCCCAACAAAATGCTTTCTACCATAAAGTTTAGACGTTACTAAACCAGTATAAAACTATATCCCTTTTAATTACCACATATTAACCATTTAAAACAATATTATATGAGAATGAATCAATATAATTTCCTTTCATTCTAACATTGAGCATTCTAAATTAATTGCTGTAGCAGACCCCAACAAAATGCATTCTACCATAAAGTTTAGACGTTACTAAACCAGTATAAACTATATCCCTTTTAATTACCACTAACTAACCGATTAAAACAATATTATATGAGAATGAATCAATATAATTTCCTTTCATTCTAACATTGAGCTTTCTTAATTAATTGCTCTAGCAGACCCCAACAAAATGCATTCTACCATAAAGTTTAGACGTTACTAAACCAGTATAAACTATATCCCTTTTAATTAACACATATTAACCGATTAAAACAATATTATATGAGAATGAATCAATATAATTTCCTTTCATTCTAACATTGAGCTTTCTAAATTAATTGCTCTAGCAGACCCCAACAAAATGCATTCTACCATAAAGTTTAGACGTTACTAAACCAGTATAAACTATATCCCTTTTAATTACCACATATTAACCGATTAAAACAATATTATATGAGAATGAATCAATATAATTTCCTTTCATTCTAACATTGAGCATTCTAAATTAATTGCTCTAGCAGACCCCAACAAAATGCATTCTACGATAAAGTTTAGACGTTACTAAACCAGTATAAACTATTTCCCTTTTAATTACCACATATTAACCGATTAAAACAATATTATATGAGAATGAATCAATATAATTTCCTTTCATTCTAACATTGAGGTTTCTAAATTAATTGCTCTAGCAGACCCCAACAAAATGCTTTCTACCATAAAGTTTAGACGTTACTAAACCAGTATAAACTATATCCCTTTTAATTACCACATATTAACCGATTAAAACAATATTATGTGAGAATGAATCAATATAATGTACTTTCATTCTAACATTGAGCTTTCTAAATTAATTGCTCTAGCAGACCCCAGCAAAATGCATTCTACTGTAAAGTTTAGACGTTACTAAACCAGTATAAACTATATCCCTTTTAATTACCACATATTAACCGATTAAAACAATATTATATGAGAATGAATCAATATAATTTCCTTTCATTCTAACATTGAGCATTCTAAATTAATTGCTGTAGCAGACCCCAACAAAATGCATTCTACCATAAAGTTTAGACGCTATTAAACCAGTATAAACTATATCCCTTTTAATTACCATATATTAACCGATTAAAACAATATTATATGAGAATGAATCAATATAATTTCCTTTCATTCTAACATTGAGCTTTCCAAATTAATTGCTCTAGCAGACCCCAACAAAATGCATTCTACCATAAAGTTTAGACGTTACTAAACCAGTATAAACTATATCCCTTTTAATTACCACATATTAACCGATTAAAACAATATTATATGAGAATGAATCAATATAATTTCCTTCATTCTAACATTGAGCATTCTAAATTAATTGCTCTAGCAGACCCCAACAAAATGCATTCTACCATAAAGTTTAGACGTTACTAAACCAGTATAAACTATATCCCTTTTAATTACCACTAACTAACCGATTAAAACAATATTATATGAGAATGAATCAATATAATTTCCTTTCATTCTAACATTGAGCTTTCTAAATTAATTGCTCTAGCAGACCCCAACAAAATGCATTCTACCATAAAGTTTAGACGTTACTAAACCAGTATAAACTATATCCCTTTTAATTACCACATATTAACCGATTAAAACAATAATATATGAGGATGAATCAATATACCGTTCTTTCAATCTAACATTGTGCTTTGTAAATTAATTGCTCTAGCAGAACTCAACAAAATGCATTGTACCATAAAGTTTAGACGTTAATAAACCAGTATAAATTATATCCCTTTTAACTAACTAACCGATTAAAACAATATTATATGATAATAATAATAATCAATATATTCCTATCCCCACTCAAAAATTCAAAGGGAAGATGCGGCAGGTATAGACAAATCTTGTCTCTCATTTGTGAATTGCCACACAAGTGGACATAATTATCAATTGCAAATAAGTTGATTTTTTTATTTTATACAAATATTACTAAAATTATACAAATCTATATAAATATTTTGTTTTTCTCAAATATTGTTAATTGTATATTTATTGTATTTTTTTATCTTTCAAGGAGATTTCAAATTTATTTCAGTTTCATTAATTATTTATATAACTTTACAAAATAAAATATTTTCCTTTTTTGTCAATTAAAAATTAAAGATCTAGAATTAAACAGTTGACATTCTAATAAATAACTGTTCGTATATGAAGAAAAATTATGAGGTTAATCTGCAGGAGAACTACTTCACCTCCGATTTGCATGAAACTTTGTGAAAGGATTCCTCTCAGCGAGCAGAATATGGGAAAAAATACTAACAATTGGCGGTCGGAATGATTTAACCGCAAAATCGGCTTTTGCCAAATTGAGTTTTTTGTGTTAGGTATCGTTATTGTATATATTTTTTTATAAAATTACATAAAAAGTGAACAACGCAACCACTCACTTTTGCCAAATTGAGTTCTTGCGTTAGGTAAGGTTATTGTCTACATTTTTTTTTATAAAATCACAACAAATAAGTAACGTAACCACTCGGCTTTTCTGCGCGCGCGTGATAAATTTCATAGATATGTAATAAATACGCATAAAAACAAAAAAAAAAACGATTTTAAGATTAAATCATTCCGACCGCCAATTGTTAATATTTTTCCCATATTTTGCACGCTGAGAGGAATCTTTTCACAAATTTTCATGGAAATCGGAGGTAAAGTAGCTCTGCAGGTTTACCAATTATGATTCTAAACATTTGTTTCGATTTCTTTGCCTACACGACTTCATTAAAACTTCTCTGAAATAATGCAAATAAAATATTTTTTACAATTATATTAGTTTATATGAAGAATACATATATTTTTTTAGATTAATAATGTAAAAAGTATTCCATTTATTGCAATTAAAATAAATATTATTATCAATATTATATTTTGTCTCATTTTAAATTTGCCACGCTTTACTCTATAATATCGACACACGAGGATAGACATCTATAGAAAATAATGTGAACTATTTTACGAAAACTTTTGCTATTGAGGCCAATTATTTCACCATATATTTTGTCACCAATTTCTCAACATCCAGCAGAGCAATAAAGTTCAAATTTAGTATTACTAACATATTTTACAAACTTTATGGTTTGAGATAAATTTGGCGCGATTTTATCATTTAGTTCGAGAAATATTTTTTTTATTATTGTCAACAATAACGTAAAATAACTAAAATTTATTTCATTTCACAAACAAAAAAATATGTATTTTAATTATGTATGTTTAAGAGAAATGTCATTACACAGAAAAAAGAAATTGTTGACAAAAAAATCACTATTTTGTTTATGCGACCCGCAATACGTTAACGCATCCTTAAACTAGACACTCTCACGATTTGCTCGTTACTAAATAAAAATGGCCAGATTTCGTTTGTTGCTATCGATTACTGATAAACGTCAAGGTCAAGTAAGGTCAAAAAATATAAAAAGAACCACTATTACAACACTTACAAACAAAAAATATTATCACATCATCAAATATACACATAATGTAATCAAATATACAGATAATGTACTATATTTCCTGTTTTCTCAAAGCTGATAAATTCAGATTTATATAGCGTAATATTTTTAAAAATATTTTAGACTTACTAGTCTAGATATAGAGGTGTCAAATATGGAAAACCTAGAAATTTTTAGTAAGAAGCGCACTATATTTTAAATAATTCACAAGTAGATTTGCAACTAAAATTGCTTCCCCAGTGGTGCTTTTTCAACGACAGCTTTGAGAGTCCATAATATGACGCCTGGTATGAGCTCTTTGCCCAGAGCCGTAAAGTAAAAAAAAATGTAGACAATGATAAACTTGGAAATGTTTGAAAACCTTTTAATTAACTTAAAGCCTAAAGACTCAATAGCTCTTGATATATTACATTTAATGCAAACATTTTCAATTTTAATTTGTCGATCAACATATCTTTGTTGTTTATAGTCATCATGTAAAAAGGTTTTAAAATACTTGTCCATTATGGGATAGGCTTTTAAAGCAGTATTATTTATTAATTACCACACAAAATTTAAAAAAAAACTTGTTTAAAAAATACTAATTCGAAGTCAAAGCAATAACTAGTTAACAGAGAGTAACAGCTAAGTTACATCACTGCATTAAAGCACTTGAACTTTTTGATGAACACGAGAGTCCCTGACATGGTAAAGCAGTTTTTTTTTTAAATATCTGTCCCGTAAAACTTTATGGGATGATTTATACATATTACAGTTTTAGAGAATAAAATTCTGATATTTTTAATATTATTTTTTTATATTTACGGCTTAAGTGGACAAGTAAACTTAATTTAAAAACGGATATGGTATGCGTATGCATTTTTTCAAGAAATAAGCGTTAAACTGTCAAATACATTTTTCTGACATATATTACTCGGTTTAACAGTTTATTCGATATTCATTTTTTTTAAATAGTAGTATACTAAATCCATTCTAATAGGTACGTCTTTAAATTAGGATTACTTGGGCACCCAAAGCGTAAAATTAATAATTATGGTACACAAAAATTCAAAATTTTATTCTCAAAATTTCCTTAATTTAGTGGTGGGGTTCTTAAAAGTTTCATTCGTCGATAATTTATTTATTGAAGTAGAAAAAATGACGTTTCGGTTATGATTATAACAATTTTCAAGTCTAAATATAAAAACTACGATAAAAATACCTATGTACACATTTTTGAGCCTAAACTAATTTACCCAATGAACAAATTGAAAATGGAAATTTAGTTACATATGTAATGGTTTTTGAATTTATAACAACAAGTGGTCGAAAATAGTTTTATTGAAGTGAGTGGTACAATAATGTCGATTAGTTTGAACAGAGATGTAGTGTAATCTCGGCTAATGTCTAAGATCTGAGAACTTCTAACTTCTTTTACATAATTCTTACCCTAGCTTATATTACGGATGTTATCTAATTGTCAATAATGAATAGAGTAATGGTTGCCAAAGTCTGAGCTCGTGACATGAGAATTATTATCTTTTGGGAAGTTAAATATTGTTGAGAAAAAGAAGTTTTATAATTATACAAATATAATAGCAGACAATTAGAAAACATGATAACGATATGAGACACAATATATGATAATACTAAAACTAAGACACACAATTCTAATATCAATAAGTAATAACATTTTGAATATATATAGGCTGATCACGCAAGAATTAACCAGCAATTATCTCCGTTATTAAGGGAGATAGGGATCAAATAAGCAAATTTACTATGAGCAATATGAGCAATAACATGTGATACCAAAAATACGGATGCATTCGTATCGAAGCGAGTTAGCGTACAAAATCAAGAAGCTGAGATAAATATATACCTGTGTGAAAACAGCAATATCCAAGCCAGCAATAACTTTTATGTATGCCTACCGTTCTATAAACTTGCGTTCACGTTTCGATCCCTACGAACTACACTGTTAAAATTTATTTTTAACATTTATAGTTGCTGAAATGTAATGAAATAATCAATAGACATCGGTAATGTAGTCGAATTATAGAATTTGAGCAGTGGATATGTAAACTACATTGAATAATGACTGTCAGAGAAAAAAATCTTAATAACATTACATTATGATATTAATTATTAAAAATATAAGTATTAAATTATTCATTGCTTAATACTATTAATTTAAAGACCCGGATTTTGTCATTGTCATTCTTAAAAAAGCCATTATTCTATCCCATTGTTAATATTGCCGATTTTAATTAATTAATTTAATTAAAATAAATAGTGAAATTTAATATATCATACCTTATATATGATTGGAATTGGAAGTACCCAACGCTTATGATATTTTTAACAAAATTACTCATAAGAATGGCCTTTCAGCGACCATAATCCCCCCCAGTCCGTAGAGGGCTGAAAATTAATATATGGTAGAATTAAACTTAACTTATACGAGCCCTTTCGCATGTGAATTCGACAAACAAGTTGTACAAAGGCAATTAATTTTTTTAAATTTAGTAAAATAAATAAATTGTAGACACTAAAACTATGTTTATTGTATATTGTCTCTTTGTTAGCAACTAAATGATATATTTTTGAGATTAAACAAATTATAGACATATTCAAACAAACTGAGAAAATAATAAGAATATAACCGTGTACCACTTGGTCATGCATTACAAGAACGCACAAAATTAGTTAAAGACTTATAAATAACATTAAACGCGAACATGTTAAAAAAATAAGTCCAATTGATGAGCCAAACATAATTTTTTTGTAAACAATGTATTTAGAATAATAATTAAATATTGTTAATTAATTCTTAGCAGTACAGTGTATTTCAAACACTAATTTGTATTTCTGAAAATTATATTATTTGCTAAATCTTAATTTTAATTCTAAAAAATAAATTCGCTTCACATTTTAAAATAATTTATATACAATTGGATGTAACCTCGTGATATTCTTGTTCAATTTAGTCATAAGAATGCCCTTTCAGATACCGTACACAATATCATCCCCTAGTCCGTAGGGGGCTGAGAATAAATTATTATACTTGTAATCAATATATGCAAAAATTAAAAATAACACAACTTATATAAGATTGGATGTACCCTCGTGATATTCTTGTTCAATTTAGTCATAAGAATGGTTTTTCAGATACCGTACACAATATCATCCCCTAGTCCGTAGGGGGCTAAGAATAAATTGTTACACTTGTAACCAATATATGCAAAAATTTAAAATAACACAACTTATATACGATTGGATGTACCCTCGTGATATTCTTGTTCAATTTAGTCATAACAATGCCCTTTCAAATACCGTACACAATATCATCTCGTAGTCCGTAGGGGGCTGAGAATAAATTATTATACTTGTAACCAAAATATGCAAAAATTAAAAATAACACAACTTATATACGATTAAATGTACCCTTGTGATATTCTTGTAAAATTTAGTCATAAGAATGCCCTTTCACCTACCGTACACAATATCATCCCCTAGTCCGTAGGGGGCTGAGAATAAATTATTATACTTGTAACCAAAATATGCAAAAATTAAAAATAACACAACTTATATACGATTAAATGTACCCTTGTGATATTCTTGTAAAATTTAGTCATAAGAATGCCCTTTCACATACCGTACACAATATTATCCTCTATTCCGTAGGGCGCTGAGAATAAATTATTATACTTGTAACCAATATTTGCAAAAATTAAAAATAACACAACTTATATACGATTGGATGTACCCTCGTGATATTCTTGTTCAATTTAGTCATAACAATGCCCTTTCAGATACCGTACACAATATCATCCCCTAGTCCGTAGGGGGCTGAGAATAAATTATTATACTTGTAACCAAAATATGCAAAAATTAAAAATAACACAACTTATATACGATTAAATGTACCCTTGTGATATTCTTGTAAAATTTAGTCATAAGAATGCCCTTTCACATACCGTACACAATATTATCCTCTATTCCGTAGGGCGCTGAGAATAAATTATTATACTTGTAACCAATATTTGCAAAAATTAAAAATAACACAACTTATATACGATTGGATGTACCCTCGTGATATTCTTGTTCAATTTAGTCATAACAATGCCCTTTCAGATACCGTACACAATATCATCCCCTAGTCCGTAGGGGGCTGAGAATAAATTATTATACTTGTAACCAATATATGCAAAAATTAAAAATAACACAACTTATATACGATTGGATGTATCATCGTGATATTATTGTTCAATTTAGTCATAAGAATGCTCTTTCACATACCGTACCCAATATCATCCCCTAGTCCGTAGGGGTAGCCAATGTATGCAAAAATTTAAAACAACTTATATATGATTAGATGTACCCTTGTGATATTCTTGTTAAATTTAGTCATAAGAATACCCTTTCAGATACCGTACACAATATCATCCCGCAGTCCGTAAGTAGGGGTAGCCAATGTATGCAAAAATTTAAAACAATTTATATATGATTAGATGTACCCTTGTGATATTCTTGTTAAATTTATTCATAAGAATACCCTTTCAGATACCGTACACAATATCATGCCGTAGTCCGTAGGGGTAGCCAATGTATGCAAAAATTTGAAACAACTTATATGTGATTAGATGTACCCTTTTAATATTCTTGTTAAATTTAGTCATAAGAATACCCTTTCAGATAGCGTACACAATATCATCCCGTAATCCGTAGGGGTAGCCAATGTATGCAAAAATTTAAAACAACTTATATATGATTAGATAGATGTAGGTACCGTCGTAATATTCTTGCTAAATTACTTATACGTTGAAGGAGTCACTAACTGATTGAATATAATCTACATTATTCTTATCATTACGCATCAGTACAAGGTCAAATATGTTATTTTTATATCTATTGTTTCTCGAATATTCAGTCATGCTATAATATCTTTTCATTATTTTACTATCCTATATTGAACGTACTAGGCAGTTGTAATCTGTGGAAACTTTCTCGCCAGGAAAACATAAAAAGATAAATGATACATTCTCTTACTTGAAAGAAGACGGAAACAATTTCACATATCGTACACGGGGAAACTTGAGAGAGCTGTCGTTACTAGATTCATATCGTAGCAGGAAAAGCGCACGCGTACGAGTATTGGGGAGGTACGTTCTTATATATTCGGCCAACCAAAAACCCATCTCCTCTCCCATCCCAATTCTTTTCACGTTTAGGTGTGCGTTAGACAGGTTGTTCTCTTGAAAAATATATAACAGTTTATCTAGTGTTGTTTTTGTCTTCTATTTTTTTTATTTATTAGATTATTGCTTTTTCTGTTTATTGGATTTTCTCATTGGTAATTTGTGCGCCCATTTGGGTCTGTCTTTTGTGTAATATCCGTATTTCATATTTTTTATCTGTGTTTGTAAATAAACCATTCTCTTGTATATACAGTATATATTATAGAATTGGTTTTTTACTTCAATTTAATTTTTTTCTTACATTGTCGTTGCGTTTCTCATTGGTAATTTATGCGTTCGTTAGAATTGCGTGTGAGCAATAATACTATATTTTTTTCATATTCGTATTTCATTTATTTGTCTTTGTAAATATACCACTCTGCCGTGTATATAGTATATATTTCAGTATTGTTTTTTTACTTCATTTTTTCTGCCGTTACTTACTGTTGTGTCTCTCTTGATCATTTTTGCTCCCGATTTGGGCTGCGTATGACCAATAAGACTATTTTTGTTTTATATCCGTATTTTTCATTGTGTTCGGAAATAAACAATTATCTAGTGTAACAGTATATATTTAATACTGATTTTTTGTCTCATTTAATTTTTTTGTTACATTATTTTTCTTGTAATAAGGTTATTTTATTATATCTAGTTGCCTTGTAAATAAGCGATTCTCTTGTGTAAAATATAGTATTTAGTTCAGATTGTTCTTTATCTCATTTTTTTTGGTAAAACTATTGTGTCTTTCATTCATAATTTGAACGTCAGTTTAGGCTGCGCGTTTATTGGTCACAATAAATTATTTTATTTTACATCCGTATTTTATTTATTTAATTTTAGTAATAAGGTTACGTTATTTATATTTTACCTATCTGCCCGTGGTACTTAAGAGTACATTAGCTTAAGCCGTTTTCGTAAAGTTTAGATTTTATTTTCAAAATGAAGGCAAAATGTAAACGTGAAACGTTCCACACCAATCCAAATAGGACATTATTATTTGACGCTGTATTTATTTCTGGATATGATTTGTCTTCATTGGAAGAATCTTACAAGAGTTGTACATCAGTTTATAATGATTTATGTCTTTATTTAAAAATTAAAAATAATATAAGTAATAGACTTAAGCTATTTATGATTTGGAAAAGAAATAATTTGCTGTATAATGATTATATATCACAAAAAATTGTCGAGAAAGAAAAACCGCAATCACCTGCTATTGAACTCCCCCATGAACAATATACTCCATTATTTTCTAATTCCAAAAATGATTTTATTTCTTCAACGCCTCTTGAAAACTCAATTACTCCAAAGGCGTATTCAGAGTGCGCTGTTAAATATATATATATCAAATAAAAAGAAATTTATTTCAAAGCTTTGACGAAAATTCAACACCGGTGACGTCAAATCTAAATTCGCCAGAAATAAAATCTGATGATTCTCCTTCTAAAGGAAATTTATTTCAAGAGCTACATTCATCAAAATTAGTAGAATCTATTGACTCCCCATTCAATGTTACTGGGGTATGAGTCGAAAGTGAGGATATTCCTATTTCAGCAATGACAATGAAAAGTAATATTTTAAAATATCGTGGAAAAATTTTGCCAGCTAATTCAATGAACGTTGAAAATTTAAATGATAAGAAAATATATTCCAGTTGTAAATTTAAGGAAGGTACTTTTATATTATCTACAGAAGAATGGAAGGAAATAAGTTGTAAGAATCGGCTAATTGCGAGCAAATATACTTATATATTGAAAGAAAAATTCACAGAGGTTAATAATACCTGTATATTGAACATTAGAAACATTAATCATATGCGTCACTGCATTGTAATTTATGCTTATTGTGCTCACAAAAATTGTAAAACTTTTAAACTTCTTCTACGAAAATTAACTGACAGAATAACAGTAACTGTATACAGTTCGTCTTTGAATTATTGCCACCAGTCTAAATTGACAAGATATGTAAAAGGTATAGAACGCAAAATTTTTCGTAACGAATTAAAAAAGTCAAAACCTATTAATTTTCGAACCAAATGCGTTACTCAATGTTCACCAAATGTCATAAAGCGAGGTAATTTACAGAAAATAAAATCTGACTCCGTTTATAGAAAACTGCGTTCCGAAAGCCTCGCGGTAAACGATAGACATAAAAATGACATATTTGACCTTGTACTGATGCGTAATGATAGGAATAATGCAGATTATATTCAAACAGTTACTGACCCCTTAAATGTCCATATCTTCAGTAAGGAACAAATAATTATTTTAAAAAGTTTACTGAACTCAGGGCTTCTGATGCCATGGGCGTACGCAAGGTGGGGCAGTTGCCCCCCCCCCCTAAAGTTTCCATATAAAAAGTAAAATGGAAAATTTACTGTATATATGTATATAAAATAAAAGTATTATACATTTTATATTGCGCATGTATCATACATACGTAAAATACTGTATAAAAATATAATATACGTGTATGAAATGATATATGTAATATGATCAATACTAAATATTTTTAAACTGCTCAAAAGGAATAATACGTTTTATACAGTGTGAAATGTATAATACATGTGTATTGTACAGGTATAATAACATACAGCATTTTTTTTAAAGATGTCCGATCAAGGTCATCTGTATCATGACCGAATTAATAAATTGGCATACATTTATTTCTTTCATTTACATAACACGAAGCGTGTGCGATAAGGGTGGATACAATACGCTTGTCTTTCAAAAATTAATATTGTTTCGACTAAGTTAGGGCATTCCATTTTAAAACGATGCTCGTTGTTGACATTACTTTCTCTGTAACGCAAGTTTATTTCTTAACTCAGATATATTACCTTGATTCAAAGCCGTACGAATAACTTTATTTTCTATCAGTGTCACTGACACTACCAGAGTGTCAGTATCATATTTTTCACATTTTTGGTTTCACATGTATTAGTCCATTTCCGTTTTGAATTTTAAATGCTTTTGCATTAACATATGTTGTTATAATAATAAAATAACAGTAGTATCTTATGGATCCACATAAAAACTAAGTGAACAACACTACTGTATTTATCGGAATAGGCGGAGCTAAAAATCCTAATTCATCCAATTTGTTGATCGGACATCTTTAAAAAAATTACAGCACATTTTCTAATAACCAAGAACATAATTATACTTTTATACGTATAGAGGTAGAAGTGACACAAAGATTTTCTGAAAATCCACTACGATTAATATTTTAGAAAATTTAAATTCACTAAATATATTATTAATTTTTATTTGTTCTTTTTTAAATAAAACGATTATCTTTGGTATTTACTTTAAGTAAACCTTTACCTTTAACAAAAGCATTTTAAACATAATTTCTTCTTGCCCCCCCCCCCTGAAGAAATTCCTGCGTACGCCCATGTCTGATGCTCCATATAGATGCAACAGGTTCGGTAGTACGACAGCCAGCTAACATTAAGAAAAGAATTTATTATTAAATTTAATGAGAGAACATGTCCTCTATTTGAAATGGTTAGTGGACAACACGATGCCACAACAATTGGTTTATGGTTATCCAAATTTAAAACTTTCTGTATAAACAATAATTGCAAATGGCTACCATTTCGACAAGTAGTGACAGATTTCAGTTTCGCACTAATAAATGCTGTAACATTTTTTTGGAATAATTTTCCAGACCTTAAGTCTTATTTACATTTTTGTTTCAATGCTGTGACTACGGATAATAAGCCTGAACATTATTGCAAACTAGTGCCAATTACCATATGTTGTGCACATTTCATGAAAATTGTTACAACGGATATAAACAAAATGGTTCCCAATAAATACTGCAAGAGATTTACCAAAGAATGTATAGCATCTGCATGTAATTTTACTCAATTTTCCCAATTTGAACATTGGATAAAAAATCTCTCTGTAGTTTTATTAAGTCCTACAAAATCTGTAGAATTTGACACAGCATTTAAACATCTTCTTTCTGTATGTACATCGAATGTCAAAGAACTTGTGAAACTTGAAGAAGATATCTCACAAAAAAATAGTGATTTGCCTCGTGACTTGCCCACATATAAGGCAAGTCCATTCTATGGCCATTGTTCCAAAATTATTGACGACATTAAAGATAGCTTGGTATTTCATAGTGAAATAATTTACGATAATAATGAATTTCAATGCTCCAATATGTTAGACATCATATTAAAGAAATATATTCCGTATGCTCCATTATGGACGTGCCTTATGGATTCTTATACAGTTGTAGAACGCTCTAGCAATTCAGTTGTAGAAAACTGGGTTGGCTTAGTGAAAACCCATGTTTTAGAACGTCTGCCAAATTTAAAGTGTAGTCGATTTATTAGAAAAGTTAGAGCACAAGTATTAAGTATACATAAGGAAATTGGATTAAACATCAACAAGCATCGGTGCGCCAGAAACCGTAAACGTACAATACACACTCATAATAATGTAACAGATCAGGCTGCTTCTGCTGAAGAAATTTGGGGAAAGCGGAGAAAAATCGCATTTAATCAATGAAAAAATATTCCGCAAACTTATTTTGGTTTAGAGTTTATAAAAAATCTTGAAAAAAAAATGCCATCAAATAATTTAGCTATCTCAAGTTCACCTCTGTCTTGCAACGAAGAATCTGGTTCTGATTCAAAATGCCTTATTCCTTCTGATTCAGGGAACAGTATAGCAATATCTGCACCGGCAATAAATCCGAAACAAGTATTAGCAGAAGTGTCAAATTTGTACCAGGAACGGAAATCTTTATCGGATACAAACGAATTACCTTGGGTACCTTTATTTAATAATGGATTGGTAAATAACATATTACATTATACAGAAGAACCTGGACGCCGTTATTTAGTAGCTAAATTTAAAGAAGCTACTTGTGCTGTGAAGGAAATATATATCGATGATTATCTCTCTCTAGAAGGCCATAACTGGGTAACAAATTTTGCAATCGAAATTTTATTTTATTTATTTTCCAAACAATTCTCCGGTATTTCCGTGATACCTGCTGAAGTTGCCACTGAGATATTTATTAAACAAAATTTTAAATGCAGGTTCAAAGCAAATTCTTCCAAAATGTTGTGTTTGCCTGTAATAATAAATAACAATCACTAGTGTGTATCAATTGCAGATTTTTCATCAAATTTATTTTATTTCTTCAATCCGATAGGGAGTACGTTCAAAGAAACTTCCAAATATCTCAATATTTTTCGTATATTCTTAAAACAGGCTCGTTCAATAAGACTTTCAGGAGATCAGCAGTACAACATCCAATTGAAAAGGATGGTTTTAATTGTGGCATATTTATTGTTAAATTCTTTTTTAATTTCATTAACGATATACATACGTTAGAATTTGATCCTAATGAATATAGATTAGACCTTCAAAAGTTAATCATTGAGAGTTCTGATAATATGGTCAACTCATGCTTAAATTGTGGAAGACAGTATTCTGAAGGGCAAAAAATGGTGCAATGTAAGTGCTGCCATAGATGGGTCCATTACACATGTGCTCCGTCAAATCAAAGATATAGCTTACCCAATGTAGACTTTTTTTGCTTCCTATGTGTTGGAAAATATCAAAATAATTAAACGATAACTGCATTTCCGCTTAATTATAAGTGCAGATTAGGATTAAATCTAATACTGCCTCACACGATTTTAGTGCCATTCCACTACTTTTGTTTGTCAAGTCTACCCTTCTGTGAGATGGGATGATTATCAATTTCAGAATTAAATGCGCGTTCTTAGACTTTATCTTCCTCACCGAGTACTTTCAGTCTATATACGGCTCAGTAAGTTCTTCCAATTTCACCGCTGTGCTAAATGCATTCGAAGCAAGTATAATAAGATTTTCACAGTTGACTTTGGAATATTATCTGTAATTCATAAACTGTAACTCATAGAGTAAATATTCTGCTTAGTTTATTCTTACAGTATAGTAGCAGTGTTCTTTGAAATCAGCCAAAATAGACAAATTTTACCGACAATAACCAGTCCATTATCTAAAGTATAAGTATTTGTGCTGTTGTCGAGTAGATTTACTGCATAGGCGTTTGGATACTTTTCAAGTTTAGCTAAGTATTTGTCGCTGGCGTTGATAATTTTCTCTTTGAGTGTTTTCATATGTAGGTCTTCGTGTATCAATATGTTTGTCACATACCACGGTGCATTCACTATGGTTATTAAGGTTTTACTTTGGAACCTTTGAATTATTTCTATATTGGCAACACTTGCTGTGTCCCATAATTCGGTTCCATAGGGCCATATTAGGTTTAGGACCACTTTATACAAAAGAAGTTTATTTTCTAGCGAGAGTTTGGAGTTGGGACCTAACATCCAATATATTTTTCTTAGTTTTAGGCCAAGCTGTTTCCTTTTGGTTTGGATATGTTTACGCCAGGTCAGTCCTCTATCTAGGAGTAGACTAAGGTATTTGGTGTTGTTTGCTTGAGATAGAACGTTGTTATTTAAGAATACAGGTGAGCAGGTTTTTCAACGGGTTTTGAACGTTATATGCGTGGACTTTTCCTCGTTTACTTTTATTCTCCACGTGTCTAACCATTTTTGTCCTTGGAGTATATCTGATGCCACAGTGGGTTCTTCATGTAACACTAAGCTCGCGGTGCCATCAGCAATGTGGCTACTGTTACTTCTAGCTGAGTTGGGAGGTCTGATGTGTATAGTACATATAGGGTCGGGCCCAGCAAGCTTCCTTGTGGGATACCTGCTTCAACGGGTTTTAGTTCGGAAAATTTATTCTGATATTATATTTGGAAAAATCTACTAGTTAGATATGATTTATTAGGGAATTGTTTTTTAATTTCCTTCGTGTCATACCTTGTCGAAGGCCTGAGATACGTTTAGAAAGGCTGCCGAACAGTATTTCTTTTCTTCGAGCTTTTTTTATTCCTTTTACTATTCTATGCAGTTGCTCGATGATAGAATATTTCTGTCTAAACCCAAATTGGTGATACAGTAAAAGGTTTTTTTCCTGTATTATTGGTCGCAGTCTTCTAAGAAGTAGTTTTTCGCTTCCTGTGGGGGCTTTCCAGGTTTAAGGATTAGTATTATCTGCATTTTCTCCATTATGGGGGGTAATTACTAAGTCTGCTGATGGCGTTGAAGACGAAGGTTATGAGCTTAAGTGCTTTTTCAGGTAATTCTTTGAGTACTTTTCCTGTAATGAGATCATATCCACGAGCATTCTTGGCGTGTACTTCATTTTGAACAATTTGGGTAACCTCGTTTACACTAATATTTTTTATATGTAGACAAAATTGAACCGGGGTATTTAGATATTCGGTTATACGTTGTTCTTCTTCCTCATTTTTGCCAGGGAAAGGTTAGAATACTATGGTATAGTGCTCTGCAAAGACGTCGCATTTTTCTAGATTACTGTTAATATTTTTATTTAAAATAAATTATCAAACGAGAATATTTTGACCTGTTTATTTTAGTAATGGTTATACATAACTACAAAAATATATGATCTATATTTTTGTTAAACTATCAAAGTAGGACATAGATCAGTGAGTGACATAAATAAATGACATAATTTTGACATATGTCAGCATTTTCTTCAAACAATTACTTCTGACCCAGCTATTATTTGCTTTTCTTATAGGCGGAAGTGTTTGTATTAGAGTTTTAAGATATTTAGTCGTTTTCCATAAGGAATAGTCTGTTGTTTTGGTAGGTGTAACAGTTTTAAGATGTTCTTGTACTTGTTCGTTTTCCCTGTCTTGAAGAGTTGTTTTGAGATTTTTTTGTGCTTGGATTGCGACTAATCTGCCAACTTTTTCGTATACGTCGTTTTTCTGCTATTAGACTTTTTATTAAGTTTGGGTATGCTAGTGTATCTTCTTTTTGTGTTATTGTTGGTGTATTTTTTATAATTCGTGTTAAATATTCAGTAGCGTTATCGATGTTTTTTTCTTTGCTTTTTAGAGGTATTTTTAGATTAATTTCATTTAGTATGTCCCAGAAGGAGTCTCAATCGGTGTGCTTATTATGTATACATGGGGGCTTATTATTTTATTTATTTTTGTGTTTATTGTTAATATTATTAGCGTATGATCTGAAGATAACTCAAGGCTGGATTTAACACGAATATAATTTTGTGAGATATTCCGTTATGCAGAAGTAGGCCAATACGTTGGTTCACCAGTTGAGATATGTGAGCAGTATTTGCTTTGCATAGTTTTTAGTAGCCCTCGGCCTTTCGTCATAATAAGTCGGGAGCCCCATTCTGTATACTTCGCATTGGAGTCTCCTGCTGCGATAAATTTAGGTCCAAGATTATCGAGAAATATTTCGTCTTTTTTGATGTTGTGTTTTGATGGGCAGTACACAGATGATATACTGTAATTGGACCAGTTCTATTACTGAAGTAGCTTGTAAGTGATTCATAGTGTACTCTGGGAGCATATAATGTTTGATTGAGTTTTTACTTATAATAGCTGTTCCCCCATGTGCAGTGCCATCTTGGTGTTTGGTATCATGTATTCCGTATTTTGGTATTTTAAGGTACGATCGGTCAGTAAAATGAGTTTCGCCTATGAGCTTGATATATATTTGATGGCTATTGATGAACGTTTGTAACTCTTGGCTGTGCTGAGCTAAGCCATTGATATTCCAGAACGCAATTTTTAAATTCAGAGTCATTGCGGAATTTTTAAGACGAGGGTAGTCAGAAGATTCAGGATCGTGTCCATTCTGTCCAATAGTTTAATCATCAAATCTTCTAATCTTTTGTTTTGTGAGGGTAGTTCTGGAGTATATTGTGTTACATTTAAATTTTCTTCTGCAGCGTGAGCTTGGTTGACGGGTTGTGAATTAATGGGTTGTGAGTTGATAGGTTGTGATAATTTGCGTTCTTTCAGTGGGGGAATTTTATTTTTTGAATTTCTTTAAAGACTAAGACTATGCATCTCTTGTAATTTGCTGGGTGGTTCCCTTGGCACAGGGCACATTATATAGGAGTTTTATCATTTTTCTTGCAGTCTTTTGTTAGGTTTTATTTATTCAAAAATAAAAATAAATAAATATTTCATCACGGCATATTACCCATTTCTGGGTGTGCCAATCTGCTTTGTATACGGATATCGGTAATGATGGAATATTTGTACCGTGTGGGCGCTTACCAGGCGTCACCTCACGGGCACTCATAGCTGGCGTGGAGAGTGTACCACAGGGGTCAATTTTGTGCCATTAAAATTCGATATAATTTTTGGCGTCGGTCCGCAGATTCGCGACCAGACACTCAGGCAGACGGTCACGAGACCCATTATTTATTCGATGTTTTATATTATATTTGCTGGCAACAATATGGCATTTTTCTTCTATTTCTTCTTTTAGTTCCTCTATGTCTGTCGAGTTGTGCAGGTTTTATATAATAACGCGGTAGGTGCGATCTTTTTTAACTGAAATGCATGAAACAATACATGTTTTTCTGATAAGGTTGCGATTGTCTTTCTATACTTTCCTTTGCTATTTATTTGTACTTTAAATTGGTTATGATTGGTGAAGTTTGTTTATTGTAATTATTTCCGAGGCCCTAAGGATCGCTTTTTCACTTATTTATCACATCTTATCACTATTTGTTTTAGGTATGGGATTTTATATTAATATATATATATATATATATATATATATATATATATATATATATATATATATATATATATATATATATATATATATATATATATACAGAGCGTTAATACTAACTTTTCTTAATACAAATTTTTGATTTAGAGCCCCAGTTCATAGTTATTGGCGTTCTTTTGTTTTTCGAAATATCGTCATTACTCCCTTATTTTAAGGAATATTTAAAAAATATAAAAACTTTCAGCATTTGCTTTCGGTTCTCTAAAACATTTGTATTTACAATTAGTTTATACTTTATCAAATAACAAAATGGCGACCAATCAAAAATTTCAAAACAAGATATTTTGAAAACCACTCGATCGATTTGTGAAAATAAAACATTTATAAAATCCATAAACTATCTACTATAACATTTGTCTGAAACATTTTTTTCGATCTGTCCAAAAAAAGTTTTCAAATTGAATTACAAGATAAATTTTGACAAACTGCAACAATCATTTAAAACAAAGTAGCAGTGGCGGTTTGTCTGGGTAGGCAGGTGAGGCAGTGCCTCACCAGAAAAGAAATAAAGCTGCAAGTAAAGTAATATATATATATATATATATATATATATATATATATATATATATATATATATATAATTTTTAACTTATTCCGTTGATTCTTGTCTTTATAAATATCAAAAGAATAATTTAAGCCACGAGCATAACTAATATGTAATGCAGTTCACTTACTTTACACCCTATAAAGTGCTTCTCGAAATGAATAGTATAACTGCCTAATGTTTTTGATAAAGCATTCATTCCGGTAAGAAATACATGCGCTAGACAAAGAGCTGTTTGAGGCACTGCTTCAAATGCTAAATGCAATGAGTGCGTAAAGGATAAAAGATAGTCCCTTTACCTTCCAAGCGGCCCTATAGAGGTCGTTACTATATACAATCAACGCCACGTACTGATAAATTTTGTAAGTAGGTTCCACGACATTACTGCATATTTTAGCAAGCAAGATTAAATAACATTAGCTGCAAATTGCATTCGATAATAAACAAACATAACCTGTCTAGTCTAGCATAATAGGCTCTGGTTTGCGATTGATACGTATTGCAGTAAATATTTAATTCTTTTATTTTTTTTCCTTGTTTTTATAGTTTACCCACGTAGTGTTTTTGTAATTTGAATTTTAGTTGAAAACAAAAACAAATAATGGCTTCGACTTCAACTTTAAAAGAATTGAGTGATATATATATTGGTTACAAGTATAATAATTAATTCTCAGCCCCCTACGGACTAAGTGTTGATATTGTTTACAGTATCTGCAAGGGCATTCTTATGCGAATATTTAACAAGAATATCACAAGGGTGCATCTAATCATATATAAGTTCAAATTTTTGCATACATTGGCTACCCCTACGGATACATCCAATCGTATATAAGTTGTGTTATTTTTATTTTTTGCATATATTAGTTACAAGTATAATAAATCATTCTCAGCCACCTACGGACTAGGGGATGATATTGTGTTCGCTATCTAAAAGGGCATTCTTATGACTACATTGAACAAGAATATCACGAGGGTACATCCAATCGTATATAAGTTGGGTTATTTTTAATTTTTACATATATTGGTTACAAGTTTAATAATTTATTCTGAGCCCCCTACGGACTAGGGGATGATATTGTGTACGGTATCTGAAAGAGCATTCTTATGACTAAATTGAACAAGAATATTACGAGGGTACATCCAATCGTGTATAAGTTGTGTTATTTTTAATTTTTGCATATATTGGTTACAAGTATAATAATTTATTCTCAGCTCCCTACGGACTAGGGGATGATATTGTGTACGGTATCTTCAAGGGCATTTTTATGTATATATTTAAGATGATTATCACGAGGGTACATCCAATCGTATATAAGTTGTGTTATTTTTAATTTTTGTATATATTGGTTACAAGTATAATAATTTATTCTCAGCCCCCTACCGACTAGGGGATGATATTGTGTACGGTATCTGAAAGAGCATTGTTATGACTAAATTAAACAAGAATATTACGAGGGTACATCCAATCGTATATAAGTTGTGTTATTTTTAATTTTTGCATATATTGGTTACAAGTATAATAATTAATTCTCAGCCCCCTACGCACTAGGGGATGATATTGTGTACGGTATCTGAAAGAGCATTCTTATGACTATATTGAACAAGAATATCACGAGGGTACATTCAATCGTACATAAGTTGTGTTATTTTGAATTTTTGCATATATTGGTTACAAGCTCGGTTACAAGTATAATAATTTATTCTCAGCCCCCTACGGACTAGGGGATGATATTGTGTACGGTATCGGAAAGGGCATTTCTATGACTATATTTTACAAGAATATCACACGGCTACATCCATTCGTATATAAGTTGTGTTATTTTTAATTTTTGCAAATATTGGTTACAAGTATAATAATTTATTGTCAGCCCCCTACGGACTAGGGGATGATATTGTGTACGGTATCTGAAAGGGCATTGTTATGACTAAATTGAACAAGAATATCACGAGTGTACATACAATCGTATATAAGTTGTGTTATTTTTAATTTTTGCATATATTGGTTATAAGTATAATAATTTATTGTCAGCCCCCTACGGACTAGGGGATGATATTGTGTACGGTATCTGAAAGAGCATTCTTATGACTAAATTTAACAAGAATATTACGAGGGTACATCCAATCGTATATAAGTTGTGTTATTTTTAATTTTTGCATGTATTGGTTACAAGTATAATAATTTATTCTCAGCCCCCTACGGACTAAGGGATGATATTGTGTACGGTATCTGAAAGGGCATTGTTATGACTAAATTGATCAAGAATATCACGAGGGTACATACAATCGTATATAAGTTATGTTATTTTTAATTTTTGCATGTATTGGTTACAAGTATAATAATTTATTGTCCGCCCCCTACGGACTAGGGGATGATATTGTGTACGGTATCTAAAAGACCATTGTTTTGATTAAATTGAGCGAGAATATCACAATGGTACATCCAATCGTATATAAGTTGTGTTATTTTTAATTTTTGTATATATTAGTTACAGGTATAATAATTTATTCTCAGCCCCCTACGGACTAGGGGATGATATTGTGTACGGTATCTGAAATGGCATTCTTATGACTAAATTGAACAAGAATATCACGAGGGTACATCCAATTGTATATAAATTATTTTCAAAATGTGAAGCGAATTTATTTTTTAGAATTAAAATTAAGATTTAGCAAATAATATAATTTTCAGAAATACAAATTAGTGTTTGAAATACATTGTACTGCTAAGAATTTTTTTTTTTTTTATTTATTTAACACTTTAACTACAAGGTCATAGTGTGGTTAGTGGTGGTATGTTACATTGTGTTGTTAGTTATATAGTGTTATTTACAATTGTATAGTGGTATAGTTATATCAGGGTATATAAGTTCGTGTTTTTCAGGAAGTTTATGATGTTCTTTGCTTTCTCTGGGTTGTTCTGTAAGGCGTCTTCGAGGTTGTCTGGGATGTTGTTGGCTGCTCTCTGCTGGTTGAATTTGGTGCAGTGTAGTAATACGTGTTTCACGCTTAGTGTAGTGTCACATGTGTCGCATTTGGGTGGTGGTTTTTTTTCAAATAGGTGTTCATGGGTCATTCGCGTATGTCCGATTCTTAGTCTTGTTAGGGTAATTTTTTCTTTTCTTGTTTCTCCTGTGCTCCAGCATTTTAAGTCACTTTTGATTTCTCTTAATTTATTGTTTGTTGTGTTTATCCATTTTTCTTTTTGTTCTTCTACTATTTTGTTTTTAATAATGTCTTTTAGGTCATCTTTCGAAGTTGGTATCAGTGTAATTTCTTCAGCGTCATTTATTTGCTTGGCTTGTTGGTCTGCCTCCTCGTTTCCTCTTATGCCCATGTGTGAGGGAATCCAAATTAGCGTGATGTCTATTTTCTTCTCTATATATAATTTCTGGACTAGTTCACGGATTTGTGCTATTATTGTGTTTTTGGGGTACAGTTCTTGTAGTGTTCTTAGAGTTCTGGCGGAGTCTGTGTGTATGATATATTTGTTATGGGTGTTGTTTTGTTCATTGTATATTACGTCTAGGGTATGTATTATAGCATAGCTCTCCGCCGTGTATATGCTTGTGCTCGGTGGAAGTCGTCGTTTTATTATTTTTTCTTCTGTTTTTATAGCCACACCTACGATATCTTCTATTTTGGCAGCGTCTGTATATATTTTTTTGTAGTTACTGTAGAGATTCATAGTTTTTTGTAGTTCTGTTTTGTACATATCAGCTGTCGTTTGATTTTTAGGGAAGTTTAATAGATGTAAAAGTATTGATGGACTTCGAGAGGTCCAGGGTGGGATGATAGGAATATATTTAGTTGCGATGAGTGTCTGGTTTAGGTTGTTTTCTAGGAATGCTTGTGTTTGATTTAGGAGTGGAAGATGTGGTTTAAGTGAAATGAAGGGAGAATTGTTTATAAGTTGTTTATATGTAGGGTGGTCTGGTTGTGTTGCTATTTGTGTTATATAGTTTGCCATAAGTTGTTTTCTCCTACTTTCTAGACTAGGTTCTCCTACTTCTGCCAGTATACTGGCAGTTGGACTTGTACGATATGCTCCTATTATGGTTCTTATAGCATTATGGTGTATAGGGTCGATAAGTTTGAGTACATGTTTCTTTGCGTTTCCATAGGCAATGCATCCGTAATCCAGTTTCGATCTTATCACTGCTTTATAAATTGTTAGCAGCGATTTTCTATCGGCTCCCCAATTATGGTGTGACAGGGTTTTAATTAAATTTAACCGTCTATAGCATTCTGCTTTTAAACCTAAGATATGTGGTCTCCAAGTGAGTCGATGGTCAAAGGTAACCCCTAGAAATTTAACTTTCTTCTCGCTTCTTATTTCGCTGTTATCGATGGTAAGATTTGAGTGGTTTTCAGCGTGGCGTAGTCTACAAATATGTATAGATTTTGTTTTGGTAGCTGATATTTTAAAACCTGAGTTTTTGGTCCAGTTTTGGAGTTTGTGTATTGTTGACTGCAAGTTAGCTTCTATTGTGTCTACGTTTTTCCCTCTACTATATATGATAAGATCATCTGCAAACAGGGCTGCTTTGACTGGTGTTTTGCATTGTTCAGTGACTTTGTTAATGGCTATTAGGAATAGTGTCACACTTATTATGGCACCCTGGGGGATTCCGTTTTCCAGAGTATATATTTCTGATAAGTATCCGTTACATCTAGTTTTGAAGGTTCTTTTAGTCAGGAAGTTTTTGACGAAATGCAGCATATGACCTTGAACTCCGTATTCTTGCAGGGTCTTAAGTATGTGATACCTCCATGTTCTATCGTATGCTTTTTCCATGTCGAATAGTACTGCTATAAGGTGTTGATGGTGTTGTATGGCTTTCTGGGCTTCAGATGTAAGGTTCATTATGTGATCCATAGTTGACCTTCCTCCTCTAAATCCACATTGACTCTGCGTTATTATGTTATTCTTCTCGAGAAACCAGATTAGTCTCTTGTTGATGATTTTTTCAAAAATCTTGCATAGTGAATTTGTTAATGAGATAGGTCGGTAGTTTTCTGGGTCTGCTTTTGGTTTTCCTGTTTTATGTATCGGGATAAGAATTGTTTCTCTCCATTTTTCTGGGAATTTATTATGTTGCCATATATAATTAAAGAGGTCTATGATATTATTTATTATTTTCTCTGGTAAATGTTTGATAAATTCAAATGGAATGTTGTCTGGTCCGGGGCTGCTATTGTCTTTTGTTTCTTGTATAGCTGTTATTAGTTCTTCTTTTTTAATATCATCGTTGATTGGATTTTCCTTGTTTTCATCTATGTTTAATTCGGTTTCTTCTTCTTGGATTTTTTTGGTAAGGAATTCAGGATCGTACTGTAGATTACTAGAGTTTTTCTCGAATACTTTGCCCATTGTTTCAGTTATTTCCTTTGGAGATGTGATTGTTTTGTTGTCATACTCAAGTGTTTTAATTCCTACGGCTGGTCGATTTATTTTTAGTTTCCTTATTTTCGACCATATTTCTTTGATTGGTGTTGACGTATTAATTGAAGAGACGTATTCTTCCCAGGACGTTTTCTTACTTTGTTTGATTGTCCTTCTGTTTATGGCTTTTTTCCTTTTGTAGTCTATTAGGTTTTCTAGTGTTTTGTTATTCCTGTATTTGTTTAGTGCTCGTTTTGTATCTTGCAGGGTTTTTTGGCATTGGTCGTTCCACCAAGGTACACATTTTTTGATTGCCTGTTTTTTAAATCCAATTGTATTTTCTGCTGTTTTTGTAATTTGGTCTATTATATGCTGTAACGTAGTGTTGCAGTCTGTGATATTTTTTGTATTGATGTAAATTTGGTTCAATTCCTTTGTAAATTCTTCCCATGGTGCTTCGTTTAGTTTCCAATTTTTTATTTCGATTTTTGGATTTGTGTCAATAGTGTCGTTTAGCGATATTTTAATTGGGAAGTGATCGCTCCCATATAGATGTGGTAGTGTTTCCCAATTTAATATGGAGGTTATACTGGGATAGCAGAAGGAGAGGTCGATGGTTGAGAAAGTTCCGTTTCTTGAGCAGAAGTGGGTGGGTGAACCATCGTTAAGCAGTGTAAAATTGTCCATTGTGTCTTCGATAGTTTTGCCCTTATTATTTGTGTAACCGGAGTCGTTGTAGGCCCACATGGGATTGTGGGCGTTAAAATCTCCTATAATTATAAATGGTGTTGGAAGCTGTTGTGTTAGTCTTCTTATTTCTTGTTGTGATGGATTGATGTCGGGTGGTAGATATATATTGCATATTGTTACATCTATGGGGAATTGAGTTTGTATTGCTATTGCTTCTAATTCTGTTTGGAGTTTTATTTCTTTAACGTCTATCGAATCTTTCACGAGTATCGCCACTCCTCCTGCCGCATGCGTTGCATCTTCTCTATCTTTTCTATAAATATTATAATGTTTGATGTTAAAGGTTTTATTTACCTTTAGGTTAGTTTCTTGGAGTCCTATAAAGTCTGGATTGTGTTTATGGATTATTACTTGTAGTTCTTCTCGATGGGTGTTTATGCTATTGCAGTTCCACTGTATTATTGACATTTTATTTTTGCAATAAAGTTATGTTTTCTTCCGATTGTGTTAAGTAGGTTTTTTTGAATAAGTTGTTGGTTTTTTTTTTGCGTGAATTGTTGTATAGCTCTTAGTTTTAATTTTTTTAGTATTCTGGATATTCTATTTTTAATTTGTCTCCCTTCTAGTTTAGTTTGCATGTGGGTGAGCATTTTTATTGTTTCGTTTAAGTCTTCCGTGTATTCCTCCAGTATTTCATGTGGTTTGTTTGTCCCTAGTGCATTTTCTAGAAAATATTTGAATTGGCTAAAATCCATTGGATACTTGCCTGGATTTTTTTCTATTTCTTCTTTTGCTGTGTTTAGAGAACTATGATATTTTTGTGTTGCGGTTGAAAGGGTTTTAAGTTTCTTTCTAGAGTTTTGTTGTTTGTTGCTTGAGGATTGGGATGAGATTGATTCTGCATCAGAATCTTGTGTTGTGTTTCCTTCTGATTCTTGTATTAATGATGCGGTTCGTTTCTGTGGGGTGATTATATCTATTGCTTGAGTTATTTGCCTTCTGTTTAAGGGTTCTTTGAAAAGTGCATCTATGGAAGGTGTTTGATTTGTGGTAGTCTCTTGGTTTTGTGATGTTTGTTCGTTGTATGGGTTCTCAATGTGTTTAGTAGTGTCTACGAGTATTGTCGGATTGTTTCCCATATTAGGTGTTGGGGGTGATTCTTTATTGTGATTTGAGGTTTGTAAGTTAGTAACGTTTGTTGTTTCTTTTTGTGTGTTTCTACATTTACTTTCAGGATGTCCATATCCGTTACATTTTTTACATATTGTTATTTCTGTTGATAGGAATATACGATGGTCTAAATTTTCATGATTTATTATTATTGTATCTGGTACTTTTACTTTATCATTTTCATTTATATATACTTGTCGTCTAAAACTCATGATGTGTTCGTAGCCTGGTTCTACTATTCCAGCCCTTAGGCTGGTAACTTGCGATAGTATTTTGATATCTAGGTCACGGAGTGCTTCTATTAGTAGTTCCTGTGCGATTGATGGGCATATATTCGATATAATTACTCTGGTTGGAGGGGTGACGTATTTTCTAATTTCTGCGGTGTTGTTAAGTACTTTTATTGTGTTGTGTTCGGCTGTTAATTTATCTACTAGTAGTTTGTCTTTAAGAAATATACATATTCGCTGATTGGATAATCGAGATACGTGTGTAATATTTTCAGGTTTTACAAGTCTACCAATAGACAAAACATATTCTCTAATGGGTATGTCATTCAATGCAGATATAATTATAGCTTGTTCTTTTTTTGGATATTGTTTACTGAGGTTATGAGAGAAGTTTGAATTTTTTTGCGCGGTTCTTGAATACGTTGGTAAAGTTGTTTGAGTTTGTGAATCGGTTTGTGCCTGTGAAGTGTCGTTAATGTTACGCCCATCAGGTGATTCTTTATTGCTCATAGTAAGCGATGTTTGTTGTTTACCGATCCAGTGAAGTTTGCGCTATTGCTAGGTAGATGTCGTGTAATTTATTATTTATTTATTTAATGTTGGATAGCTTCAATCCTACAGTTGTAGGTTATATGTTTATAATGAGAAAATATATCGTGATATATGTGATTAGGGAAATAAATATTTGTGGGATTGGTTTCAGGACTTATAAGGTATGGATGTGTTAATATAATAGTAATAATAATTACCTTGGTTTATTGGGTTTAATCGTACGATCAGCTGATAGCACTCACCATCAATCAATAGCACTAATTAATCTCTGCTAAGAATTAATTAACAATATTTAATTATTATTCTAAATACATTGTTTACAAAAAAATTATGTTTGGCTCATCAATTGGACTTATTTTTTTAACATGTTCGCGTTTAATGTTATTTATAAGTGTTTAACTAATTTTGTGCGTTCTTGTAATGCATGACCAAGTGGTACACGGTTATATTCTTATTATTTTCTCAGTTTGTTTGAATATGTCTATAATTTATTTAATCTCAAAAATATATCATTTAGTTGCTAACAAAGAGACAATATACAATAAACATAGCTTTAGTGTCTACAATTTATTTATTTTACTAAATTTAAAAAAAAAAAATTGCCTTTGTAAAACTTGTTTGTCGAATTCATATGCGAAAGGACTCGTATAAGTTAAGTTTAATTCTACCATATATTAATTTTCAGCCCTCTACGGACTGTGGGGATTATGGTCTCTGAAAGGGCATTCTTATGAGTAATTTTGTTAAAAATATCATAAGCGTTGGGTACTTTCAATTCCAATCATATATAAGGTATGATATATTAAATTTCACTATTTATTTTAAATAAATTAATTAATTAAAATCGGCAATATTAACAATGGGATAGAATAATGGCTTTTTTAAGAATGACAATGACAAAATCCGGGTCTTTAAATTAACAGTATTAAGCAATGTATAATTTAATACTTATATTTTTAATAATTAATATCATAATGTAATGTTATTAAGAATTTTTTCTCTGACAGTCATTATTCAACATGTAGTTTACATATCCACTGCTCAAATTCTATAATTCGACTATATTACCGATGTCTATTGATTATTTCATTACATTTCAACAACTATAAATGTTAAAAATAAATTTTAACAGTGTAGTTCGTAGGGATCGAAACGTGAACGCAAGTTTATAGAACGGTAGGCATACATAAAATTTATTGCTGGCGTGGATATTGCTGTTTTCACACAGGTAAGTACTTATACATTATATTAGCATATTTGCGTAAGTAAACGCTTGTAAAATTGGATGATCGGAATAACAATCATTATTTTTATTTAATAATTACCTACTAGTTTTCTCACATCTTTCATAAACTTGCTTATATGTACCTCAGCGTATAAGATATAAAAGAAATATTTTTTTTGTTCCATATCTCAAAAATATTATTCACATAGATACATATATGTGTCATTTGCAAGTAAGAAAACTACCATCCATATTTCAAGCATTTTGATCATATTAAATATTTGTTTTGTCAAATTAAGTTTGTCTATCCTATAATAACAGTATTTTTTAATGAAATGTATATGTGTATCACATTTAATATTTAACGCTTTTTTTGCTACACCTTAACTTATATGATCGCAGTTCAAAAGACAGAAATAAATTTTCAAGTTTACTTTTGATACAAATTACAATACTGATTTTGAATTTTTAAAATACCGAACTTTTTATTTCATTATTCACCAATAAAATTTAAGCAGGAATAATGTTGCGAAGTGCTATGCACATCTCTACATAGTATAAAACTAGTGATATACCTTGGCTTCACCTAGGAGCAATATTGAATTTACCTGCAAACGTTTTATTTAACCGAGTTCTTATAACATTTTGCAGAGATAAGTCGGCCGGGGGGGCGCGCTTCCAATAATATCCCCGAAACTATAAATACCGTATTTAAAAATTTTATATTTTAAGTAATTTTCAGTTTTTATCCGATAGTGTTCTAAAGTTGTTAACCATTTTTTATATTCTTGTCTATTTTAAATTTATTTTAACCTAATTGTATGTCATTATTTATTTTATCTCATTTATTCTTCTATTCAATTCTGAGGAATGTTTTATCTATAATATAATATATTGTGTTTTCTATATAATGACATCCTAAAGAGACGATTAATCTTGAAGATGGTTATTGTAATGACAGAAACGTTGGTGTAATATCAATAAATTTTCTTCACTCAGGTTCATAATAATATATAAAAATAATTTGGGCGAGGTTTTTCTTTATCAGGAATAAATGCTTATGATTATTTTTTATAAATGTTTATCGAGATGTTTATAAAATCATTGTAGTAGCAGGTGTAGATGTATCTTAATACATAATTGTGTAATAAAAAATAATTTTAAATTTTACAAGTCACACATGCACAAAATAATTATAACAGTATAATAACGTGCGAATGAGAATGCACGAGCAATAATACGATATAACTTTCGAGCGAGATATTTTTAGACGATTATAAAAATAAAGTATTTTCAAGAATTTTGTTTCAATTGACAATACTTACTATTTTCATTTTTTCAATTAATCTACCATAGCAACAAAGAAAGCAAAGCTACCTGGCTATGTTGATTTGGTATTTAAAGTACCCACGTGTGACGAGCTTAAAAACACGACACGAAGCGTAGTGTTTTTTTACGTCATTTATGCTTTGTAAGCACTTATGCCCGTTATACGCTATTTTCTTATACCTGCATATTTATACCTGATTTGCGAATTCGGACAATAATTTAATCAGTCTAATAATTATTTTACATCTGTTAAACTGAAAAACTCGAAATTAATTTCCAGCATAATGAAAATTAATTAAAAATTATTTAAATTATTTAGTATTTTTTAAGATTCAAAAATAATTTCCTATTTCGCGTTTACAAAGTTTCATATACTGAATGAAGAAAATATAATGTGGTCAACACATTACCTGCCGTCAATTTTATATATTTTTAAATCCTTCTTGCAAAAGATTATATTTTTAGTAAAATTATTTCACAAACATATTTTGACCCTGACATCTGTCAATTAGTATAATTTGAATATCCAAAACGTTTCCATTGTGATGCTGCATAGACTGCAAGATTTATGAAACTTAATTTCTTTATAATTTTTTTTTCTTCAAACTATAGCAAATATAATGAAAAATTGTAACCATGTAATATAATATTCTTTAATGTTTATTATACTAAAAATTTGGGTACTTCCGGTCGGGTTGACCAATTATAACCAAAATCTAATCAGCTCTTCATAAGAGTATACAAATGAGAAGTACGTAAAAAATTGTAATTTTAGTAACGATTGTCACACACACACATATACAGACATCATCGTAAAAGTAGTAAAATTGTATTCTAGCGACTCTAAAATGTGCTTATTCGTTAAAAACGGACTATGAATTTTTTGACCAAAGACAATATATTTCTTATCTAAAGGCAACGGAACGTAGAACAAATAATTCATTTAAAATTTGTCATAGTCATAAAATGTTTTTATCAAAGAAGTTATTGCATTTCTATATGACACAGTAACAAAATATCGGAACAATAAATAAATATAAAACTATTTTTCATGTTTTAATGAATAAACTTTCGTCGTTTATATGTGGAAAAGATTTTTTTAATTGAGAATATACGTTCTGAACCTTAGAGTTTTCAAAAAATAATTATTTTATAAAAGTACATTATTTCTGCAAATTATCTTTATAAAATAAACAAAATAATATGGAAAATAATAGACATCTTTACAATTTTACTCAGTGTTGACTAAATTCTTTAAAAATAATAATTTCTCAATATAATATTAGATTATGCTATCATAACCAATTCAGGTTCATATTCTTTAAACATTTAAAGTGAAGAAATATTGAAAACTAAACGCACGAGTTACACATGCCATGTTGCCAAGTGTATGGACGTCAAATTGGCGGTGATTTTCGATTATCAATATACGCCGGCGTATATTATGATGCGACGACAGCGCCACACACGGAATTTCGATGAACTAAATATACGGCTGTTAACAACAAAACAGTCATTTGACGTCCAAAATGAAAATTTGCAGGTAGACCCCCTACATCACGTAGATGCTAAAAATGTGAGAAAAACTGATTTGTAATTTGGCGTCCATATTCGGACGTCACTTTACGAAGGACGTCAAATTGTTGGGGATCTGGCAATGTACGGACGTTCGGTTGTTAGACTGATGAATATATATATATATATATACAGGTGAGTCACCGAAATCTCCGTCTTCGATATCTCCCTTGTCGTTAGAAATACAGCATAAGTTTATTAACAGAATTTATTCGTCTACTCAAGGAGCATAACCAGGGCCGTAGCCAGAATGTAGGTCTAGGGTAGGCTCAATAAATTTTAGGATAGGCTGAAATTTAACTAATTTATTAAATAATAATTATGTATTTAAAAAAGAACAACATTTTGTTGGTACATGAAAATACTATCTAATAAAACAACAAATGAACAAAATAAAAAAAAATGAATAAATGTAAAAATAAATTAATATAACTGGAGCCGTCGCCTATTTTGTTATGAGTGGCGGCTCGTGCACTAAAATTTTGGTGAATTTTTTTCCATTCGAGGTCAAATGCCTTATAATTGAAAGTTACATTTTTTCAAGGGATATGCAAATGCAAATTTTTCCCCTCTCATGTACAAAAATAAATTGCCAGATCACAGAATATTTTAGGAAATTCTGTGACAAATAGTTTTATATGTAAAACAGTTGATTAAATGGATTTTTGTTAATTAAAAAATTAACACTATCTTCAGAATTCCTTATACACTGAGAAAATGGTATCATTTAAATCAAAACGTTCCTGTATTTTAACTTTTTACATATTAATTCAAAATACAATAACTTCAATTAAAATTTATTCTATATTTGGAACACATGTTAAATCGTTTTAAACATTTGCATTTCATTCAATGTTTGCAAATTTTGAAGAGATATTTATTAGTTTTGTGTTAATTAAATAATTTATTTTCGTTGAAATATTAAATTAATTTTGAATGAAATAACTTAACTCTATTATTAAAACCAAAATTTATTATAATAAAATGCAAAGTTTTTTCTTGAAATATTTGAAATATTTCGAAGTAAATAAAATAAAAGTTTTAATTTAAAATGTAATTTTCTTAATATAAGAATTTAAAGTTTAGAAATAAACATGGTTAAGTTTTTATCTGAAATTTGTTTTTTTTTACCTAAAAGAACAGGACTGGTAATATTTACTCCAGGGTTATTTAAGCTATGACTAAAATAACAAATTTAGTTGTTTTTTAATCATTCCAATATATTTTTAAATGGTAATTAGACTAAAATTTTGTGTAAATACTACCAGTCAATATTTTCTTAATATCAAATGTAAAAATTTCTATATGAAACGGAATAATTTCAAAGCAAAACTTTCACGTTTAACATTAAAACTAATTTTTCGTGTTGGCCTGCCTGCGAATGTGCTTGCGCTAGCGACTTCACTTGGGCATGGGCAGATTCTCTGATGGGCAGTCAGCCATATACAGCCAGTGCAACGTTGTGTAATTGTGCAAGTAATACGACGCAATTTAAATTTATTAATTATTATTTAGTAATAATAATTGTATTTTGACGAAAAGGTAAGTGTACATTCGCATATATTTTAGTATTGCAATATATTAATTTTGTGGAATTATTGTTCCGAATATTACATGCGTGCAAGTACACCAAATACTCTGAAAATATTTTATCCGTTTTATAAAATAAAGAACAGTAATATTCTATGTGCTAGTGAGTGATATTGTTAGTGTGTAAAGTAAATATAAACAAAATACTATTATAATTCATGGAGGTTTATAGTATGAGTAATGTAAAAAAAATCTTGAAGCTAAACATAATGTTTAAAGTAAAAACTCTAAAATTTAAATCAATATCTTTGTGCTTTAATGTAAAATTCAAATAGTTTTGTACCAAATATAATATTATTTTTACCTGCGCACATTAATAGTTCAGTTTGATCTTGCTACATCTGCTATTATACGTATATTTTATTTGTATTTATTTATTTTGCTATTATTTTATACTTTTTCTAATAAATTATGTTTTAATCAGTACATTTTACACTTGCTTACATGCATTATTTCTTTATTTATTTTTAATAAAATATTTTTTTGTATATTTTTTAAATTTTAATAATCTTTTTTCAATTATTTTTATTTAGTTTCACATGTATTTTTAATTTTAGGTTTATTGACCAACTAAAGATGGGGGACGAAAAAGTACAAGAGCTATTAAATATTTGGGGTTTCCCCGACTTGGTTAATACTTCCAAAGGTAATTTATGTTAATTTTATTTTCAAAATAATCTGTACCACATCAGTATGCTTACTTCTAAATGTTTAGAACACGAGATAGATTCCAGCAACATCACAGATTTAACCGATAATTTGTTGAAAGAAATCATTCCAAAACTGGGTCCTCGAGCAAAATTTTTAAAGCTTTTGGAAACATACAAAACATTAAACAAAGCAGATGTGATTATTGATCCAATTCTAGATTTCTCATCAATTGTAAGTATGAATAATAACCATGACGCGGTTTTCTCTGTATTTCAAAAATATTTATAGGATGTTCCTGATGTTCTAAATTGTACATCCTCATCAACTAGCACAAGTACTTACGAAAGTATTTCAAATAATCTAACCCTGATCAATGAGGACGAGTTATCAGTTGCATACAAAAATGCGACTACAAAATTACGTAAATTTTGTGGCGACGAAGAAATGGAACAAGCATTTAGTCGTAAAATTTACCATTTCAATTTAAGAACTTTTTTGGAATCAACAACGGCTGGGCGTCACGTGTTATTTGAATATAATAAAAACAATAAAATGACACGGAAAATTAGAAATATTCTTGTAGATTTAATTATCAACGGAGTCATGTCGAGTACTGACGGGTAATTGTGGTAAATATTTATGCTGTTCGTTTTTTCACGTTGGGGTTTTTATTATGTTAAGGGACAATTTAAAACATGATGATTTCAAGATATTAGCTGTAAAAATAGTTGAATTATTTCGATCAGAGGACGAAGAGACGTATTACATACCTCGAGTGTCTGGTATAGGAAACCCACAAAGAAAAGCCATAAATCCCAAGGGGAAGATTGTAGACAAATATCGTAATTTAAAACATTTATATAAACGTAGTAGCAGCAAAACTAATGATACCTGTAATCAATTGGCAGAGGATGTACCTAGTAAGTTTAAATCAAGACTTTTGTTAAACATAATACAATTTTTTTTATTAGACGATGTATTGGAATGCTCCGAATGGTTGAAAAAATGGAACACTCCATGGGAAGTAGTATGCGAGAAATGGCAAAAAACGTTCAACATGCGACGGGGGAATAATTCCAGCACTGTAAAACTTTTTTTGGACGAATGGCCAATATTGAAGGGCAGTTGTGCACCACAACTTGTAAATTGATATATAAAATATGAAATAAATATCAAAATTATTTACGTTTACATTTTAAAATTTCAGATTGAGTTTGATTTTAAATCTTTATTTCCAAACTGTGAAATAAATTTATTACATAATTTCAAAGCATGGGAGGATTTTTTTGCAAAAATAAAATCTTTAAACGAAAGTACCATTGCAGACATTGGAAGCGCTGAATTTCTAGAAAAAATAGATCTTGATATTAATCAAGGTAATTATTCTCTTGTTTTTAAATTACTGTTTCTATGAACTATACTGTATATATTTTAGATAGCAAAAATGCTATTCAGTTCGCTTGTCTTCCAATTCTTTTCCCACCTAAAACTGTAACACGCAATAAAAAAAAAATACTGGAAACCCAGCATTCAAGAGTGCCGGGAGAGTTTAATAAATTTAGTACCAGTAAGTAATACTGATGTGGTTACTAAAAAATCAGAGAAATTAGAAAGTTTTATTTTATTTTCAGAATTCAGGAAATATTGAAATATTCGTTTCCAACCGAAAAAAGAAACTGGCGTCTAACGATATAAATATCCAACCATATATTATAGTCGTTGGTGCGTCATTTGAAAGCATTACTGACTTTTATCTAGTCATAGAAGAAACGTTTTACAAGTGTGAAACTGTATTGAAAACCATAGACTTGGCATTCAAAACTTTTCAAAGAGAGTCAGCATATTTGGCTCCTTATTCAGAAGTTTCTGTACAACATAAATACAACGTGGGATAAAAAAATTCCGTACGTTAATACATTAGTTAACGATCTAAAATAAGTAACTAAATCATGTATTTATTTTGTCATATTTGTAATTACAAAGAAAATACTTTTAATTTAAAAATATTCATAAAACACATAAGAATGCGATATAATTATAATATGAATAATTTAAATTGTAAGCAACCAAATTGTTCACGTACCTTTCAAAATCTAAATTCGTTTCGAAAACATATTAAAATAAAGCATATTAATGACACCTCTCATAAGACACACAAGAATAATTTGATTAGTGACTGCAGTAATCATAATCCCCAAATACTCGTAATAGATAATAATGCATTAGAATTTGAACCTATTGTTTCAGATGAGCCAGATAATGTATTAAATGACGAAAAACTTTTTGTAGATGATTGCACGATTAAAAGGCACTATTCAAAATTCAACTTTAAAATTCTGTTCAAAACTATATAGCAACTTCTCATTACCCCGTAATGTAGTCCAAAATGTAATAAATGATTTAACCGAAATGTTAATGGAACCAGTTAATATATTGAAAATAAAATTAAACTCTTTAGAAAATAATGACCTATCTCCCACATTAACAGATATTCATAGAATGTTGAATTCATTATCGGATCCATTTTCCAAATTAAAAACAGAATATTTGCGATTTCAGTGTTTCGAAAACTTAGATACATTTATAAAACCACTGCCCGTAACAACTGGTTACTATAATAACGATAAAAGAGTTAGTTCTCGTGTTGTTATGGAGAAATGTGAGTCTCGTAGTCAATATATACCAATTAAAAAAACTCTCAAAGCTTTTTTGGAAATACAAGGAGTATTTCATAAAATAAATGATTACATATCAGATTTGAAAAATGAAAAATATTATTCCAATATTCTTCAAGGAGAATTATGGAAAAAAATATCTTCCGAACCGGAGTATAAAGATAAACTAATTCTTCCATTGTTGTTGTATAACGATGATTTTGAAGTATGCAATCCACTTGGTAGCCATGCAGGTGTACATAAGTTATGTGCAATGTACTTTACAATTGCTTGTACACCACCAGAATTTTCTTCACAACTCGAAAATATATTTTTGGTACAATTATCGTATTCAAATGATCGGAAATTATTTGGCTCTAAAGAAACTTATAAAATTTTAATAGAAGATTTATTAGACTTGGAGAATATTGGACTAAAAATTCAAATAGATGGAAAAGAAATATCAATTTACTTTTCTTTATTATTATTACTAGGTGATAATTTGGGACTGAATAGTCTATTAGGATTTACTGAAAGTTTCTCGTCGAATCATTACTGCAGAATATGTCGTTGTAATAAGAACATTAATAATTATCAAACTTCTGAGGATCAAGACTCTTTAAGAAATAAAGAAAACTATGAAATTGATTGTATGTCACTCGAATGTGGTGTCACTGAAAACTGTTTTCTTCATATTTCATGCCACTGAAAATATAACGTGCGATGTAATGCATGACATATATGAGGGTATATGTAGATACGACATGGGACAACTTTTATATCAATATATTTACGAGTATATTGATAAATTTTTTACTCTTCAAGAACTTAATATTAGAGTAAGATATTTTAACTTTTTACCATTTTTAAATAAACCTCCATCTATTTCGAAACAACATATTTTAAAAAAGTGCATTATATTATCTGCTTCAGAAATGATAACATTCGTAAAGTATTTTTCATTAATAATGGGTGATTTAATTCCGCTTAATAATTCACATTGGGAATTGTATTTAGTACTTTGTGAAATTATTGATATTGTTACATGTAGAAGAATAGTACAGAAAGATTGCATTTTATTAAAAACCTTAATTACTGAGCACCATGATTTATATATTCAGTTTTTTGGTGCCTTGAAACCCAAACACCACTTTTTAACGCATTACCCTAGACTCTTAATGCAGGTTGGTCCTTTGATTAATATATCTTCCATGCGATATGAAGAAAGACATAGAAATTTTAAATCAAATGCCAATGCTGTATATTCTCGTAAAAATATTATTTACACTTTAGCAATTAAAAATCAATTGGCATTTTGTCACCGATTAATTTGTCGTAATGGGTTCACCAGAAACATGGAATTTGGGTCAGATGAGTACAATGTTTTCAAGGACAGTGGCGATTTTTCTAAATTTTCAAAACTTGTCAATATGAAGGAAGGGGACAGTTTGGTTGCAATTTCATGGATAAAACTTAATGGTATACTTTATTCTCCTAATTTCGTATTAGAATTTGAAAGTAACTGTGATTTTTTTCCAAAATTTGGCATTATTCATTATATATTGCGACTTAATGAAAAAGAATTATATTTTATTTTTAAATGTTGCGATTGTGTTACATATGATAGGCATATTAATGCACATCACGTAGTTGAAAAGGCTGATTATTTTTGTAGAAATATTAATGATATTAATAGCAATCCTGTTCTTATAAATGTTATAGCTGATGGTCGTTTGTTTATAAAAACATAAATAATGTGATTGTTATACAGGTGATTCAAGACTAGTGTAAAAAAATTACAATGTGTTGGAGGATTGTTCTAAATATAAAATGTCACATAAACTTATACGTCCAATTTCTTCTGAAATGTAAAAAATATCTCTTCACCTAGCACCGACAAATAATTGAAAGAAGTTCTGGAACTTAGATTATTATAATTTTGACTTCGTATAATTATTTAACTATGTTTAACATTTCTATTCAAAACGACCTCCCAAATAAATCATATTTTTTTACACTAGTAATGAAATACCTCAATGTCATTTAGGTAAATAAGAAGACTGATTATTTTTATAAAAATACTGGTAGTATGTTGTAAAAGTATTGTTAAATATATTTGTTTTCATATATATTTTTTTAAATATTGAAATTGAAATAAATTAATACTTTCAATTCAAATGGAATGTGTTTTAATAGAAACCGTATTTATATCTTAATTTAAAAGAGAATAAGTTTTAACATAAAACGTAGTTCGTTTTAACAGAAAAAGTAATTACATCTTCATTAAAAAAAAATACATTTTACCATAAACCGTATTTATACCTTCAATCAAAAAGTATAGATTTTAACAGAAAACGTATTTACATCTTCATTTAAATTTATTTCTCTTTAATTAAAATTACTAATATTTTCAACCAAAGTTTATAAAATTTTAATACAAAACTTAAAATTTATATTCTCAAATAAATATTTTCTTACTTTAAAACAATTAATTCTTTTGCTACAAAATTAATAAAATTTTCACATAAAATGTAAATAAATTGAATTCAGATTCTTTTTTAAAACTTTATTTTTCTTGGATGAAAAGGAATTACGCATGGCACATATAGAATGTGCAAAACGTTTTGAAACGAAGTGTTGTATTTTGTAAATATTATTTTTATCAGTGTATTGTCACTCAATTCTTCGAAGTCGAAGCCATTATTTGTTTTTATGTTTTCAACTAAAATTCAAATTTCAAAAACACTACTTGGGTAAACTATAAAAACAACGAAAAAAATAAAAGAATTAAATACTTAATGAAATACGTATCAGTCGCAAACCAGAGCCTATTATAATAAAAATGCTGGACAAGACAGGTTCTGTTATGTTTGCTTATTGTCCAATGCAATTTGCAGCTAATATTATTTAATCTTGCTTGCAAAAATATGTAGTAATGTCGTGAACCTACTTACAAAATTTATCAGCGTTGATGGTATTCATGTATGGTAACGGCCTCTATAGGGCCGCGTGGAAGGTATAGCGACTATCTTTTATCCTTTACGCACTCATTGCATTTAGCATTTGAAGCAGTGCCTCAAACAGCACTTTGTCTAGCGCACGTATTTCTTATCGGAATGAATGCTTTATCAAAAACATTAGGCAGTTATACTATTCATTTCGAGAAGCACTTTATAGGGTGTAAATTAGGTGAACTGCATTACATATTAGTTATGGTCGTGGCTTAAATTATTCTTTTGATATTTATAAAGACAAGCATTAACGGAATAAGTTAAAATTCAATTTACATACTACTTTACTTGCAGCTTTATTTCTTTTCTGGTGAGGCACTGCCTCACCTGCCTACCCTGACAAGCCGCTACTGTTTGTTATAAATCAGCGTAGCGATTATGTTGTGGAACGTTATGGCATGCCGACAGCTGGTTATAACTATCCCTTCTCCAAAATTTTAATAATTAATTTCTCGTAAATTACAAATACTTAAACGGGTATTTTATTTTTTGCCTAGTATCATATATGCAAAAATCAAAATTTGGTCAGATACCCCATTTTGCCTCATAGTTATTTGGTTTGACGTATTCCCGTAAAACAGCACTCGGCCCACGGTCTCGGAAGTGTTTCTATGGCAATATGTCTCATAAGTTGGCAGTATTTTAGATTATTTAGAGCCCTTGTGGCTTAATAAAGACTATACTCAGGACCGTGTGTCCAGGGCAGGCGCACAATTTCCTAGGGCAGGCTGCGCCTGCACTGGCGTACCCCTGGCTACGGCCCTGAGCATAACGTAAAATTATTTTCACATATACAGCGTGTTGCATTACGGCTCTACGAGAATAGTTTCTCTTTTTTTAAATGGAACACCTATATATTTTTATATATTTTGAATTGTATTTTATTCACCTATACGAACATATGAATTTTGTTTTAGTTTTCCACGGCGTTGCCAAGTTATTCCGTGTTTTCTCTAAAAAAGACCGAATACACGCATTGCTTTATAAAGGCTTACTGAAGTTATTTTAATAGTAAGAATTAAGGATTTTCTTTTCTGTATAACAGTAATTATACTCTATGTTCTGACATATATTTAAAAATGTAATTATACAGGCTGTTCAATAAAGCGAATCAAATGTGCTGAATTTCAAATGACTATAACTCGTCATTTTCAAATGGAACACCTATATTTTATTATTCAGTTGTGTGTATTTTTGTATTATCTTCATATGTTATTAAGGGTATCCCATGCCTAAAACCTATAATTTCGGAGATTTTCACCATTTTTCTCTAAATTTATATATTTAACTAAAAATTAAATCTAGTATACCATGGATATTGTTTTTTGAATAAGAAACAATTGCAGTAATGATAGTATTTCCATTAGCCAGGTTATTATTAATAACAGAGGGATTAAGTAAATTTGTTTATTAATATGAGTCTCTCGCAAGAAGAACTTACGAATATGGTGTATGATGGTCAGGCCAGGCGTCACCTCACGGGCACTCAATGCTGGCGTGGAGAGTGCGCAAGAAGAACTTACGAATATGGTGTACGCACTTGAAGCAGCGGAAACAAACTCTCTTTTGGCATCAAGAATTTATGCACAACGGTTTCCGGGAAGACGACATCCAAATCCGCGTTCTCTTAAAAAACTAAGGGAAAGGTTTAAAAGAACTGGTCATGTTCAGTACGACAAAAGAGGGTTTCTTTCCGCTTCTCTAAGTGCGTACACCATATTCGTAAGTTCTTCTTATGAGAGACTCATATTAATAAACAAATTTACTTAATCCCTCTGTTATTAATAATAACCTGGCTAATGGAAATACTATCATTACTGCAATTGTTTCTTATTCAAAAAACAATATCAATGGTATACTAGATTTAATTTTTAAGTGAATATATAAATTTAGAGAAAAATGGTGAAAATCTCCAAAATTATTGGTTTTAGGCATGGGATACCCTTAATAACATATGAAGATAATACAAAAATACATACAACTGAATAATAAAATATAGGGTGTTTCATTTGAAAATGACGAGTTATAGTCATTTGAAATTGAGCACATTTGATTCGCTTTATTGAACAGCCTGTATAATTATATTTAAAAAAAAATAATATGTCAGAACATAGAGTATAATTACAGTTATACAGAAAAGAAAATTCTTAATTCTTACTATTAAAATAACTTCAGTAAGTCTTTATAAAGCAATGCGTGTATTCGGTCTTTTTAGAGAAAAAACGGAATAACTTGGTAACGCCGTGGAAAACTAAAACAAAATTCATATGTTCGTATAGGTGAATAAAATAAAATTCAAAATATATAAAAATATATAGGTGTTCCATTTTAAAAAAAGAGAAACTATTCTCGCCGAGCCGTAATGCAACACCCCCTGTATATGTGAAAATAATTTTACGTTATGCTCCTTGAGTAGACGAATAAATTCTGTTAATAAACTTATGCTGTATTTCTAACGACAAGGGAGATATCGAAGACGGCGATTTCGGTGACTCAGCCTGTATATACAGGATGTAAACGGAACTAGGGAACGCGATTTTTCTCGGAAGTTATAAGAGATACAAAAAAAATCTTTCAAATAAAATTATTAGTGTTTTTAGTAAGCTACATAAATCAATGTAAATCAGAAAAAAAATATTTTAATTTTCGGCCTGTATATTTTTATACTATTTAGTAGGAAATAATTTTTGCTTTAAAAAAGTTCGATAAGTTATACCTTCTAAAATTAATAGTATTCGAGATAATGAAGAAAATATTAAAATTTTGTATATCTCTAATAACTTCCGAGAAAAATCGCGTTCCCTAGTTCCGTTTACATCCTGTATATATATATATATATATATATATATATATATATATATATATATATATATATATATATATATATATATATATATATATATACATATATATATATATATATATATATATATATATATATATATATATATATATAAATCCCATACCTAAAACAAATAGTGATAAGATGTGATAATAAGTGATAAGCGATCCTTAGGGCCTCGGAAATAATTACAATAAACAAACTTCACCAATCATAACCAATTTAAAGTACAAATAAATAGCAAAGGAAAGTATAGAAATACAGTCGCAACCTTAAAAGAAAAACATGTATTGTTTCATGCATTTCAATTAAAAAAAGATCGCACCTACCGCGTTATTATATAAAACCTGCACAACTCGACAGACATAGAGGAACTAAAAGAAGAAAAAATAGAAGAAAAATGCCATATTGTTGCCAGCAAATATAATATAAAACATCGAATAAATAATGGGGTCTCGTGACCGTCTGCCTGAGTGTCTGGTCGCGAATCTGCGGACCGACGCCAAAAATTATATCGAATTTTAATGGCACAAAATTGACCCCTGTGGTACACTCTCCACGACAGCTATGAGTGCCCGTGAGGTGACGCCTGGTAAGCGCCCACACGGTACAAATATTCCATCATTACCGATATCCGTATACAAAGCAGATTGGCACACCCAGAAATGGGTAATATGCCGTGATGAAATATTTATTTATTTTTATTTTTGAATAAATAAAACCTAACAAAAGACTGCAAGAAAAATGATAAAACTCCTATATAATGTGCCCTGTGCCAAGGGAACCACCCAGCAAATTACAAGAGATGCATAGTCTTAGTCTTTAAAGAAATTCAAAAAATAAAATTCCCCCACTGAAAGAACGCAAATTATCACAACCTATCAACTCACAACCCATTAATTCACAACCCGTCAACCAAGCTCACGCTGCAGAAGAAAATTTAAATGTAACACAATATACTCCAGAACTACCCTCACAAAACAAAAGATTAGAAGATTTGATGATTAAACTATTGGACAGAATGGACACGATCCTGAATCTTCTGACTACCCTCGTCTTAAAAATTCCGCAATGACTCTGAATTTAAAAATTGCGTTCTGGAATATCAATGGCTTAGCTCAGCACAGCCAAGAGTTACAAACGTTTATCAATAGCCATCAAATATATATCAAGCTCATAGGCGAAACTCATTTTACTGACCGATCGTACCTTAAAATACCAAAATATGCAATACATGATACCAAACACCAAGATGGCACTGCACATGGGGGAACAGCTATTATAAGTAAAAACTCAATCAAACATTATATGCTCCCAGAGTACACTATGAATCACTTACAAGCTATCTCAGTACTAATTGAGAATAGAACTGGTCCAAATACAGTATATCATCTGTGTACTGCCCACCAAAATACAACATCAAAAAATCTGATGTGGCCAGCACCTCTCGCCGTATATTTTACCTGGCTGTATGCATAAAGCAAAGAATATTTTTAGAAATACAAATAATATATTCATATAAATCTATGACGTATAAACTTCTTTATTATTCAATAATAGCATGTCTCAACATAAAGATATTTTACCATAAATTGTGTACAATAAATTACAAAGTAGAGTTTACCATATATAAATATTAGACTGGTAACAGCGATTTTCAATTCGAACAACCTTCTTGTTTACTTTCTCTTCATATTCTTCTAATAAAAACATTAATTTTGGGCGGTCTAAAATGTATATATCTGGATTGTGCATCTATTCTTACATATCTTCTTTTACATTTTATTTTTTCATACATGTTATATCTAAATAACACTAATTCCCTTTAACAAAGTGACGGATAGATTGCACTCCGATTATACTTATATCGATGTGTAGTTTTGTCAATATTTACAACTTACTTGAGTAGAATTTGATAGCTTTTTCGCAGTTCAAAGTTACTCTAGTCTACAGTGCTGGTGTACATTGTCCCATAATGTTTGAAACAAATTTAAGTCCTTCAACCTAGATTTGTCACCTCCATAATAGTCACAGATCAAGAATTAAGAGATTCTCCAAGTACATTTTTCTTTCATTACTCATTATTTCGATAAGATACCAATTTTTCTGTATTTTACGTTGCAGAGTGGAGACCATCTTCACTTTCATCTTGTGTTTATAATATTTAAATAACGTCTTCCTTCGAGCTGTATTCTCGCTTATATCTATTCTTTGCATTTAGATTTTTTAAATTTAAATTCATTCTATGAAAAAAGTTTGTCTTACTCTTCTAATTTGTCGAGATGTTTCCAATTCATTGTCGGGAGTAACAGTATTTCTGAAGGGTATGTGTAATATACGTATAATATTAAATATTTAACTGTTAATACATTAAGAAATAATATAATGTATGTACTTCCCAAAAAAAGTCTTCATTAATGTCTTCGGATTTCGGACACTGACATTTATCTGTCAGTTACAAATAATTTAAATTTTCAACTATTTTTCATGGCATTCTTTCGGTTGTAAAATTAATTACAACAGATTATTTTATATATTATATTCCTTTTATCTGTAAATCTATAGAATATATAATATAATATTTAAATGTATCAGAAAGAGAATTTATTTTTCTTTAATATTATCAAGAAAAAATTTCAAAAAATAATATTTAGAAAATTTTTTTTCAAGAATCTTCTACTTCCGGTTGTCCAATTGTTACCAAAACCTTTTCAGATCTTCCCATGAATGTCCGATTGGGAAATAAGTAGATAAAAAAAATTAAAGTCTTATTGTTTTTGAGTAAACGTCCTTCCAACATCCCACACACACATACACACACACACATACACACACACATCCACACACACACACACACACACACACACACAGACATCATCGTAAAAATGTTAAATTTGGATTGTAGGGACCTTAAAACGTGCTTATTCAATAAAATCTGGATATGCGATTTTTAGCATGAATGCAATACCTCTCTTAGCGAGAGGTAAAAAGACGAAATATTTCTTGATAATCTTGGGACCTACATTTATCGCAGCAGGAGACTCCAATGCGAAGTATACAGAATGGGGCTCCCGACTTATTACGACGAAAGGCCGAGGGCTACTGAAAATCATGCAAAGCAAATACTGCTCACAAATCTCAACTGGTGAACCAACGTATTGGCCTACTTCTGTATAACGGAATATCTCACAAAATTATATTCGTGTTAAATCCAGCCTTGAGTTATCTTCAGATCATACGCCAATAATATTAACAATAAACACAAAAATAAATAAAATAATAAGCCCCCATGTATACATAATAAGCACACCGATTGAGACTCCTTCTGGGACATACTAAATGAAGAATTTAATCTAAAAATACCTCTAAAAAGCAAAGAAAAAAACATCGATAACGCTACTGAATATTTAAGACGAATTATAAAAAATACGGCTTGAAAATCAACACACAAAAAGAAGATACACTAGCATACCAAACTTAATAAAAAATCTAATAGCAGAAAAACGACGTATACGAAAAAGTTGGCAGATTAGTCGCAATCCAAGCACTAAAACTAGACTTAAACAAGCACAAAAAAATCTCAAAACAACTCTTCAAGACAGGGAAAACGAACAAGTACATGAACATCTTAAAAATGTTACACCTACCAAAACAACAGACTATTCCTTATGGAAAACGACGAAATATCTTAAAACTCTAATACAAACACTTCCGCCTATAAGAAAAGCAAATAATAGCTGGGCCAGAAGTAATTGTTTGAAGAAAATGCTGAAATATGTCAAAATTATGTCATTTATTTATGTCACTCACTGATCTGTCCTACTTTGATAGTTTAAAAAAAAAATATAGATCATATGTTTTTGTAGTTATGTATAACCATTACTAAAATAAACAGGTCAAAATATTCTCGTTTGATAATTTACTTTAAATAAAAATATTAACAGTAATCTAGAAAAATGCGACGTCTTTGCAGGGCACAGGTACATCCAATACGAGGGTACATCCAATCGTATATAAATTGTGTTATTTTTAATTTTTGCATATATTGGTTACAAGTATAATAATTTATTCTCAGCCCCCTACGGACTAGGGGATGATATTGTGATACGAATATCACGAGGGTACATCCAATCGTATATAAGTTGTGTTATTTTTAATTTTTGCATATATTGATTACAAGTACAATAATTTATTGTCAGCCCCCTACGGACTAGGGGATGATATTGTGTACGGTATCTGAAAGAGCATTCTTATGACTAAATTTAACAAGAATATTACGAGGGTACATCCAATCGTATATAAGTTGTGTTATTTTTAATTTTTGCATGTATTGGTTACAAGTATAATAATTTATTGTCCGTCCCCTACGGACTAGGGGATGATATTGTGTATGGTATCTGAAAGAGCATTCTTATGACTAAATTGAACAAGAATATCACGAGTGTACATACAATCGTATATAAGTTGTGTTATTTTTAATTTTTGCATATATTGGTTACAAGTATAATAATTTATTCTCAGCCCCCTACGGACTAGGGGATGATATTGTGTACGGTATCTGAAAGGGCATTGTTATGACTAAATTGAACAAGAATATCACGAGTGTACATACAATCGTATATAAGTTGTGTTATTTTTAATTTTTGCATATATTGGTTATAAGTATAATAATTTATTGTCAGCCCCCTACGGACTAGGGGATGATATTGTGTACGGTATCTGAAAGAGCATTCTTATGACTAAATTGGACAAGAATATCACGAGGGTACATCCAATCGTATATAAGTTGTGTTATTTTTAATTTTTGCATATATTGATTACAAGTATAATAATTTATTCTCAGCCCCCTACGGACTAGGGGATGATATTGTGTATGGTATCTGAAAGAGCATTCTTATGACTAAATTGAACAAGAATATCACGAGTGTACATACAATCGTATATAAGTTGTGTTATTTTTAATTTTTGCATATATTGGTTACAAGTATAATAATTTATTCTCAGCCCCCTACGGACTAGGGGATGATATTGTGTACGGTATCTGAAAGGGCATTGTTATGACTAAATTGAACAAGAATATCACGAGTGTACATACAATCGTATATAAGTTGTGTTATTTTTAATTTTTGCATATATTGGTTATAAGTATAATAATTTATTGTCAGCCCCCTACGGACTAGGGGATGATATTGTGTACGGTATCTGAAAGAGTATTCTTATGACTAAATTTAACAAGAATATTACGAGGGTACATCCAATCGTATATAAGTTGTGTTATTTTTAATTTTTGCATGTATTGGTTACAAGTATAATAATTTATTGTCCGTCCCCTACGGACTAGGGGATGATATTGTGTACGGTATCTGAAAGAGCATTCTTATGACTAAATTGGACAAGAATATCACGAGGGTACATCCAATCGTATATAAGTTGTGTTATTTTTAATTTTTGCATATATTGATTACAAGTATAATAATTTATTCTCAGCCCCCTACGGACTAGGGGATGATATTGTGTACGGTATCTAAAAGACCATTGTTTTGATTAAATTGAACGAGAATATCACGAGGGTACATCCAATCGTATATAAGTTGTGTTATTTTTAATTTTTGTATATATTAGTTACAGGTATAATAATTTATTCTCAGCCCCCTACGGACTAGGGGATGATATTGTGTACGGTATCTGAAATGGCATTCTTGTGACTAAATTGAACAAGAATATCACGAGGGTACATCCAATTGTATATAAATTATTTTCAAAATGTGAAGCGAATTTATTTTTATAATTTTAATTAAAATTAAGATTTAGCAAATAATATAATTTTCAGAAATACAAATTAGTGTTTGAAATACATTGTACTCCTAAGAATTAATTAACAATATTTAATTATTATTCTAAATACATTGTTTACAAAAAAATTATGTTTGGCCCATCAATTGGACTTATTTTTTTAACATGTTCGCGTTTTAATGTTGGGGGGATTATGGTCTCTGAAAGGGCATTCTTATGAGTAATTTTGTTAAAAATATCATAAGCGTTGGGTACTTTCAATTCCAATCATATATAAGGTATGATATATTAAATTTCACTATTTATTTTAAATAAATAAATAAATTAAAATCGGCAATATTAACAATGGGATAGAATAATGGCTTTTTTAAGAATGACAATGACAAAATCCGGGTCTTTAAATTAATAGTATTAAGCAATGTATAATTTAATACTTATATTTTTAATAATTAATATCATAATGTAATGTTATTAAGAATTTTTTCTCTGACAGTCATTATTCAACATGTAGTTTACATATCCACTGCTCAAATTCTATAATTCGACTACATTACCGATGTCTATTGATTATTTCATTACATTTCAACAACTATAAATGTTAAAAATAAATTTTAACAGTGTAGTTCGTAGGGATCGAAACGTGAACGCAAGTTTATAGAACGGTAGGCATACATAAAAGTTATTGCTGGCTTGGATATTGCTGTTTTCACACAGGTTAAAAATCACCAGATTGTTCCTTTTTATCAGTAAAAATAAAAATAATTATATATAAATTAACGTATTAAATATTGCTAGAACTTACTTGAAGAAGACTCCTCCATATTTTTTTTTTCCTCTTCATTTGACGACATGTGTTCGTCGTCCATGTCTGGAAAAATAAAAATAATTATATATTATATATATATAACGTTTTAAAAATTTCTAGAACTCACTTTGTATAGGAGACCTATGCTCTTCTACTTCAGTCATTACTGGAAAATAAAAATAATTATATATACATAATGTCTTAAATATTTTTGGTACTCACTTCTTGCCTTCTTGCAGTCATGAACAATAGTACCTAACGGAAAACGGAAACAAATAGTACAAGTCATCATCATTGTTGCCAATCTTCTTCTTTAAAAAATCCCTTAACATTCTATAAGTTCGGCTCTAAAATTTCCCTCTTTTGACCAATAGAAATACTTGCCTTTGTTCAATTAGTTCTACATTCTCTTATCGTAGCGAATGGACTTTAGGTATCTAGAAATAAACTTTAGATTAAAAATGAGATGAATTCGAATTAATAATATAAATATATTATAATATAAATTATGCATATTTAGTGTTGTTTCTAAACTAATGGTAAAATTCCTGAAATTTTATATTTTAAATGAAAATATCCTTTTATCCCTCATCATGTTAATAAATCCCGCAAAAAGGGATAAATCCCTCTATGTGGCAACACTGATTAGATCAAGTTGGTAGCGCGAAAATATTGCCCTCTGGGTGTTGTTGGGTACACTACTTTGACATTTTATAACATCAGTGTTAAAAGAAACCTTTGGACACATATGATGCGTGCCAGGTATTTGTCAGTATTCAATTCCAGTCAATAGATGTCGCTAACGTCGCGTTAAAAACCTATATATTGAATATCGATGTAACTATTGGTCCACGTATTTTTCAAAGATGGAAAGGATGAATGGGAAACATTTGAATTTGACGTTAATTTAACATTTGAAAATATTTGTATGTCAATTCTATTTAATCTGCGTTAATTATTAATTGTACCTTCTGTGTTTTACTGAGCGAGTTTTTAATGTAATATTGTTTAACTTTATGTGTTTATATAAGATATACGTGATTCATTTTCAATCCGGTTATCATTATTTCAATGGAATTAGTTGTCGAATGTATTTTGATATTAAAATTTTATTATGCGTATTATTGAAAAATTATAATTTAACTTTATATTTGTGCACATACATTTTAGTATCAAAATACATTTATATTAACTAACAAAATTAAATTATTTTGAATAGAATTAAAAGTGGATTGTTAATTTACATTTTAGTCCTATTCCAGTTACTAGGTGTAATGTTCAGTTCAAGTATACATAAGTTTCAAGTCTAAAGAGTGTATTGTCTATGGTTAAAAATAACAGATAATTAATCAAAATTGTCGGAAACTATAATGTAATATACATATAAAGTGGTTAGTAAGAAGTATATTTTATTTTACGTTAAAAAATGTAGTAGATGGCGCTTGAGAGCCAATCGCTTTTACATGCATTTAATAAATAATTTAAATTCGTGAAACCAAATTTTGTCAGTAATTAATAATTTTATCTAAAAATTATACAAGACCTGGATATTAAAAATTATAACAGAACATGGTTAAAGATCATTTAGTTCTTCAAATTTTATTTGATAACTAACAGACAAAAAATTTTATCCATTTTTGTGAATGAATAAATGTTACACGTTTTATGCGGCTAGTTATGCAACGTCATCATGTGTATACAAAAAATGAACAGGGCGTTATAAGAACATTAGGACAAAACGTGTATTCCCTTTTATACGAACAATAATTTACATAGCATGAGGAAATGGTAATTAATTACTTATGTATTTATAGATTCAATTAAACAGGACAAAATGTCTAAATTACAAGATATATATAACCTTAATATTAATAATATAGCTATAAATACATAATATTAAATTTTAAAAAACACACAAATTTGAAATTTTAATTTTAGAATAAACAATTAGTTACAAATTGCAGGAAAAAAGGAGTTACATTACATATACAACGAATTTGCGAACATATCAATTTAATTTAGAATCCTATTAATAGTGAAGAATACGGAAGTCATACAAGATTATTTTTCTAGTTTACAGTATTTTTTTAAAGATGTCTGATTAAGGTCATTTGTATTATGAACGAATTTACAAATTGGCAAACATGACACTATTAAATTTGTTGAAATGGGCGAAGCTAAAATCTTAATTCATACAATTTGTAAATGACCTTGATCGAAAATCTTGAAAAAAATTATTGTATGTATGCATAATATATACAATAAACTAATATATACATCGTCAAATTTGGTATTTATATAATTTACTATGTCTAATCACAGGTTATTTTCTGTGGATTTATACATCGTCTGGCATTAACTAATACGGCGAGGACACATCTTCTCCGAGGATTCTCCCTTCACGCCAGTGAAAAAATCATTCACAAAAACAAACATTGGTTGAGAAATGGCCCAGGTAAATTATATTTATTCGAAAATTGCACAATTCAGAGCGGTTGGTGTTACTTTAGCTAGATCTTCTCTCGTGAGTTCCTTTTCTACGTTGGCGTACGTTAGCAGGTAGGCCATTGAAAGCGTTTGACATCCTCCTATTTTTACAAAAAAAATCTTAATGTTACCTTAAAAAATAAATAAATGCAAAAAACAGATATATCCATACATCTCTAATGTTCATTTGTATCTATCATGGATTTGTTAGAATTCTATTTGACAGGCTCGTTCAATTATCGTTTCGATTTTTTGCCAAATCAAAAATAATGACAATTTTTGGATCTTAAATAAAAAATTATATTAATTAGTAATTTTAAAAAATACCAATGAATACTTGTATTCTTTATAAAAAGAAACAAAAAAAAACACATTGCAAGCGTATTATCCATTGCTAGTTGTGCCAATCTGCTTTGGACGCAGATGTCGGTAATAATGATGACGTACCGTGTGAGCGTAAAAAAGGTACAACAATTTAATGAAGCCATCTTTGTTCAGTGTTTTGTCAACTTAAAAAACAAAAAATCATCATCTGAATTTTTTTAAATTATTTATTAGAAATTAACCTAATTAAACCTAATAAAATGTATTACTTGATTCCTGTCTCTTGTAGCGGCCAAGGTTGGGTTTTCATTCGATCTCATATTTGTAATGCAGAAGATGTCTTGAGCGCTCATAGGTGTTGGACATAGACTAATTTAGACATCTCGAACAAAATTATCAGAAGTATCTTGTGTTTGGCATCAAATAAATTGCTTTCTGCAGGACTATATAATAGAAATGTCAATATTTGGATAACTTTTGTTTTTTTGCATAAAGTTATCAGAACCATATCGTGGTTGATATCAAATAATTTTTTTCTGCTTGGCTACATCAGGGCTCGGACAGCTAGATTAAAATTTAAAAAAACACATATTATTACGGGAAAAACATTACTATTAGCACAGCGTGTGACTGTTGTTGACCATTATGAAACAGTTACTCGAATTACGTAAGTTTTAAAAGAATGAACTACCTCTATTTTCTTGTCTACCTTAATTGTGTCACATCTACGACGAGTGGAGATATTTGCCGTAGATGGGTGATGAAAGAAATAATAGATAAACATCAGTTACACTTTAAACGGAATAAATAACTCGAGAAAATGTTAAGATACACAATTTCATAAAAGTGAATAATTTTGTAAATATAATGAATCACAATAAAATAATAATAATAATAATTTGAATTTGAATTTTATATCATATTTTCAGTTAAAAAATTGAATTCCTAAATTTTATTTCATATTTTGAATTTTAAATTTATATTTCAAAATGTAAGTACTTACTAATTAGACTGGACCTGTCAATCAAATACGGGTGTAGTTCGGGGTAACACCAATAGATGACTATGGTAACGAAAAATAATACATACTGTCCGGTCTGAATATGGATAGTCGGTGGGCTATACATGGAAGTGCCAAAATTTTGACTTTTCAATCAGCTTTTGTTTTTGGAAAAAAGTCGTGTTTGGTATTAAATTATAGGTCTTGTCAAGGACTGTCTGGTACATGCGTCAAAAAATTTGACAAGATGATTGGTATTTTGTTTTTTACATAAAGTTAATTCGTTTGAGAGAAAGGAGAAGTTCGATATCCGAGAAGATTGTTAGGTTCAAAATGTGCGTAGACAGATTAGATGTACGTAAAGATGATGTTAGTCTGTTCTTCAGGTACAGGACAATGTACAGATGTGATAATTTATGCACTCTCTCGTTGAAGCTTCGAATTTGTTGAACTAATTTTGATTTTGTACTTTAAAATTTAAGTATTATTCATTTGCAATTTTTTTTCGACTAATAATTTGTTTATTTTGTCAATTATATATTATAAAAATGAATTTTAATTTAAAGTTTACTATTTGTTAGAAATTTAAATTTATTTAAGTTGCCATTAAATTTTTACAAGACTATCTACTACATAATGGTAAAAAGTTTAAATTTGAAATAAAAATATAAATATTTATGGTTTAAAAGTAGAGATACCACCGCCTCATTAAACATCGTTTGTAGATTGTATTATTTTGTAAATTAAATATGTTAGAAAAAGTAGTATACTTGAAATTGAAATGAAATTTACAAAAAAAGGACGGTAGAATTCTAAAATATGGCAACTTGATTTTTTAATAAAAACACACATACATTCACACACATACAGATACATTCATACCATTACGAATTGTACTCAATTTTATTTATGTATATGTATTGGTACTTATCGCGGTGCGGAATTGTTTATAAAAAATATAACTCGGACGCTAGCTTATATAATAAATTTAACAAATTTATGCTCAAGCGATCTTGTTTCAAAATTGAACCACACTTTTGTTTTATTTATTGCAAAGTACAAGAAGAATTCCAAATATTACTGGTTACCGGGCCCAATCCTATTATGTTTCAAGTCATTGTCGGGAACTGGCTAATAACTGATTAGTTAAGTAATTAAATTACAAAGTAATACAATTTTTATTCTAAAAAATTAATTATAATTAAATTACCATAGAAATGAGTTATTTCTATTTAGTAATTTAAGAATATTAATTTTTTAGTTTTCTATATATTACTTCAAACAAATTTAACATCAGTTTTTTTTATTAGCTCATTTCTTTCTATGAGGGTTTTTGGTCTGTTTGTTATTTTATTCTGTTAAGAAAAATGTGAGAAAGAATTTTGTTTATTTAATTTAAAAGCAGTTGCATTTGCTTATTATAAAATTGAATTACATTTCATTCATATAGAGCATGTAACTGATATTTATTTATTTTTTCAATTTAGACTATTTTATTTCTAAAATTTATGTAACAGAGACAATGACTCGAAACATAATAAGACCGGAACCCTACCAGCAATATTTGAAATTCTTGATGTACCTTGCGGTTTTATCGTTTTATTGGAAAATTATTTCCATAAATTCTGTTACATAAATTTTAGATTCCCTCGTTTGCAGTTTGGCATGTTGCGTTTTTTTTAACGCAACATTGTGGCCTTTTGAATGAATCAAAATTAAAGATTTTTCAAGTGTTATTGAGTAATACAATTCGTATAGCGTGTAACAATATTATAACTTTCAAATACATATATATGTATGCTACTTTTGCTATATATTTGTATTTGAAAGTGACTTTATAAGTGTACATCGAATTGTATTTTAGGAAATATATTGTATGAACAAGTATGTTTAAAACTTTAAACTCATGATTTTACATATCTATTTTATACTTACATTTGCATTTTTTTTTTAAATATTAATTTAATATTTCTTTAAAGACAATATTATTTGTGCATCCTTCGCCTTTCTCATTGACGCAGTCATCGGATACTTTGATTTTCAAATTCTGCAGTGATCTGACGCGAGACATGGCTACATATAATTGACCATGTGTGAAGACTGGATTTTGTAAATTTATGCCAACAAAATCAAACGTTTGACCTTGGGATTTATTAATTGTCATGGAAAATGCTAACCTTATGGGGAATTGTCTCCGTTTTAATGTGAACGGCAAATTTGTGTCGGTATTTAAATCGAATCTAGGTAAATATATTCGATTACCTGCACTTTGACCTGTAAGTACTTCCAAATCTAAGTAATTATTTTTCATGTCTTTGACTATTAGTCGTGTACCGTTGCATAATCCGCGTTTGGGATTCATGTTTCTTAGCAACATAACAATCGCGCCTACTTTTAATGTAAGTTTATATGGGGGCATGCCAGTGGGAATTTGTTTATTTAATACCTCTATGGGATAATTTAGTTTATTGTTATCATCACATTCGCACCAGTCAGCACTGTAATAGACTCGTGATGGCCCCATAATTTTGTTTAAAACAATTTCATTGATGATCATTGTGTCATCGTTCTTTGGTGCTAAGATAGCTCGATTTGTAAATTGATAAATATCATTAGGTGATATTTCATCAGTTCCAAATATTTCGTCTGCCAATGAAATATTTGAAATGCAGGTTGATGGTATAGAAACAATGTCCTTGTCACCATTGCCTACTTTTAACAAGAATTCTGAAAATTCAATTTCGTCTTTATTCACACGCATATTTTGTTTCAAAGAAAATTTCTTAAACAACGGCCATAAATGACTTCTTAATACCGAAGTTTCTATTATAGCTGTTCTATGATTGGTGTAGTTTACTACAGGTAGGCACTGTCGAAAATCACCTCCTACAATCACAATTTTACCACCAAATGGTAATGTATTGTTCATTAGATCTTTCAAAACTACATCAATTGCATTTAGGGCATGTTTCGGGATCATTGTGACTTCGTCACAAGTTATTACTTTTGCATTTGTAATAAGTTTGCCTGAAAGACTATTAGTTTTGATTTTACAAACACAACCATCAGTTACTGGGACTGGCAATTTAAAAATTGAATGAAGCATTTGCCCCCCTTTTAACAATGTCGCTGCGATACCTGTCCAAGCAACAGATATAACTTTCTGCCCTCTTAGTACACTGATTAGTGTGTTGTATAAAAAAGTTTTGCCCGTCCCTCCCGGGCCATCAATGAAGAAATATCTGTTTTTACAATTTACATCGTTTACTGCATTTAAAATATTTTGTAAAATAGCTTTTTGTTCACTATTAAATAAAGTTACATTTTTTCGCCCTCTAATTTTTCTGCATCCATATCTATGAAATCATTGTCATTACTTACATCATCTATTTCATTTGGTTGTGGCAAACCGAAATCACTAAGGTCGTATCTATGAATGACTAAGATCTCTTGAATCTTCCTTAAACACTTATTTTGTGCAGTTTCTTTGGAATGATGTAATAAATAATCTTCCATTAAATAGTCTTTGAATTTCTCCCATAATTCAACTGCATTTGTTGTTGTATGAAAACAAATTAAATATGCAAATAACTCTCGTAGTTGTTTGGGAAATTTACTTAATACAGCCTCACTTAAACAATTTTCGGATTCTTGGTTATTTTCCAAAAGCCCTAAAGCGCGGGCAGCTTTCTGATATGTATCATACAATTCCCCATCAACTCTGCGTAAGTCTTCGAATTTTGTGGCACCCGTCGCATGAATCAATATTAAACGTAAATGAAACCGTTCTATATCATTTGGACTTACTGAAATCATACGACCTATTGGTGGTTTTTTCTCTCTTTGTCTATCTTTCCACATGTTATTTGTGAAAACATAAAATTTTGGAATTTCCATGTAGCGATATTTTCGCGCATTGATACCTGTTTCATTTAACACGAACCACGCTGTCAGCGTAGTATGTTTTGTAGCTGCACGTTCTATAGCTTGTCTCTCTTGACCGGTTACGAAACAAACGATCTGTTCTTCCTCTAAATGAACAGCAAGTTCAAAAATAGCATGAGATTTATCATGTAAAGGATATTCTAAAAGACGCCAAAAACATTCTGGGGCAGATACATATCTGGCGTCTAAATAACCGTTAATTTCGTCCCATTGAACGGTTTTATTTTGATCAATTTGTCCTAATTTTATGGACGCGCAATCGTAGCCTTTACATAAATAATCGCAAATGTATTTAATACTCTTTACTGATGAGCAAATTTCTATATTTATGTGAGCGCGATATTTTTTTAATAAATAGGGATTGTACGGAATTATCCAGCGATTGTCAATTGTATATTTAACTGAACGATTTTTTCCACAAAATATAAATTTTCGCGTTATTATTAGGTCTTTTATACAGTGGATAACCGTTTATATTTTCATGTGTATCCTCTCTAAAATCTTTAGGGTATTTTTTGGAACATTTATTTTCATTCATACAAGGTGAATTTTTGTTTAAAATACCGCATGGACTATGTACCATGAAAGACTGAACTAATTGATATAATTCCGGCTCAGCAATTTCGTCTGGAATTTCTGCGCTTATTATAGAATCAATATCGTCATTATTACGGATTTTACTGCATTCATCTAATGTTAATAATAAATGCATGTGTAGTAAACCCCGTTTTTGAAATTCAATTACATATATGAATGCTACAACTTTACCAAAAATATCATCATGTAAAAATTCATGCATCATTTGTTTTATTTTACCGCAAAACACTTTTGCTACAATGTCTGGCCTATCGGTAGATGTTTGACCTTCACGTAATTGTTGTAAAATTTCTGGCCACTTTGAATTGCAGTTACTGTAATGAACAAGTCTGGTTTGCCAAATTCTCATACGATTGACATCGCATTTTGGTACATCTTTTGCATAAATCTAGACCCGCCCTGAAATGTTGAAGGCAATATAATCATTGTTCCAGCTTTAGCGCCTTCGGTTGCTGCTAAATTATTGACATGGTCCATTAAACCACGATACAGCTCTACTCTAAGTGTAGGCTGATTTAAACGAATATAAGAAAGTCTTTCGGCTTCGACTTTGACATATGCGTCTACAATATATTGCTGAGTTAGTTTCCCAGCTTCTAAACAGGGATTGAAATGATCTCTGACCGCTAATCTATTCATGTAAAATTGTAACATACTTTGTTTTTTTAATGCCATCTTTTTGTTTTAAATTCATATTCCAACCCGGATTTCCGTAAGGAAATATTAGCGGGTATATCATTGGATCACAATTTTCGCTAAATTGCTTTATTCTAATTTGACCACCAGCTCTTGGATGAATACAAATATCTCTATTTATTGGTGGTTCGCCGTCATTTGATGTAAAAACAACAGCTACTTCATTACTCGTTGGAATATTGTATCTGCGTTTATCTTTTGTTCTGTCATTAACTATCCACAAGTTAATTTCAGGCATTGTTTTATTAGTTATATTAGCTCTAGCAATTTCTCTTTGTTCAACTTCTTGTAACATTAAATATGCTTTACAATATGGACTAACCCAAGGTACGTAGAATAGAGAAGGTATGATATTAACGCGGTATCCCCACTTTTTTCTCCTTCCACAGTGCCGTTCTCTGACGTCACTCAGCAGAGAAGTTCTTCAACTGCACTGTGCGCTCTATGCTTGTATGAGGGTATTTTGTGTTGTTTTAGGGGCCTTTCTTGAACTTTATCTGTGAATTGTGTTGTGTTATTGTTTTGTTAATTTTTAGATATTAGTTTTAATATATATGAACATTTATTAGTGTTAGTTTTTATAATTTTATCTTGGACATTGAGTTTTCATTATTTCATTTGTTTGTTGTGTTATTTTACTTTGGTAAATTATCTTGGATATTTAATTTTAATAATAACTTTATATACAGGGTGATTCATCGGTCTGTCCTTTCTTTATAACTCTTTTATTTTAAGTCAGATAGAAAAACTCTTCAGATAAAATTTATATAATATATTATTGTCTATCTACGTACTGTATGCACTTGTATACAGGGTGCTCCGTTGAAGCGCAACAATATGTAACTTTATATTTCTTAATGGAACATCCTATATATATTTATTTATTTTGATAGTAAATTAGATTTCCTTTAAAAAAGTATTAAGTAATAAGGGGTCTAAAATTATAAATTAAGAAGTTATTTACCTTTATTCGTTGAATGATATTTTTGTATCATGTTATTATTAACAAAGTAAGCTATGGATAATTTGATCAATTGTTTTGAATTTAAACAAGCAAATTTTAATAGCCTCTTTGTAATTAGTGTAATGTTTAAAATAAGTATTAATAAAAAATAATCAAAATTTTGTATTAAATTATGTTTTTTCCACTATGAACTACTATTTTTTATGAACCTAAATAACTTCTTAATTTATAAGTTTAGACCCAATATTACTTATTAGTTTTTTAAAGGGAATCTAATTTACTATCAAAATAAATAAATATATATAGAATGTTCCATTAAGAAATATAAAGTTACATATTGTTGCGCTTCAACGGAGCACCCTGTATACAAGTGCATATAGTACGTAGATAGACAATAATATATTATATAAATTTTATCTGAAGAGTTTTTCTATCTGACTTAAAATAAAAGAGTTATAAAGAGAGGACAGACCGATGAATCACCCTGTATTTTATTTTAAATATTTATATTTCAACTGTGAGCACAAGGTAAGTACTTATGATGATTTTAATCGTTAATCAAGCCCATCTGAATTTAAAATTTAAAAAATTAATGTTATAGATGGGAAAAGGTGGAAGTAATTGTGCTGTGGCGTCGTGCAAAAATACATCTGCAAATGCGAAAAAAAGGAGAATGATAATTCATTTCTTTAAATTTCCTGCAGATCCAATAATAAGAAAAAAATGGATTATAAAATGTTATCGTAAAGATAAGCATTTCAATCCTGAATACGCCAGAATCTGCAGTGAGCATTTCAAAGCTGAGGATTTTGAGGACTACTTAAAGGCACGGCTTATGGGTACATCACCAAAAATATTGAAAAAAAGTGGTATGATTAATCTCTATAATTCATTTTATATAAATTATAATAAAAAAAATGAAATATCAATTATTTAGAACTTTGATCCATTGTTTCAATTTTCTTAAATGAATTATTTTACTTTTAAATAAATTAATGAAAATAATGTATACACTTTACAAAAAAAGTTTATCAAAGAATGTACAATTTTCGTGCAAATGCAGCATTTTAATGTACCTCACTTTATTACTTTATTGTCTTGGAAAGCTAGCAGATGTGTTTATTAAGGCAAGGGTATAGAAAATATCGCGTATTAAATTTACAACTTGAAATTGGAAATATTATTATATGGTATAATGTCACAAACCATAGGTCTAGAGGTCACAAATATTTCTTTTGTTGAAGTCACGTACGAATTTTACAGATTCAAAGTACAGTTATACTTAACTATTTGAGATGTGTGTAACAATGGTCGACATACATCAAATAAATATTTTATTCTGTTTCACTTCTAATAACCGTAAACAATAACTAACAATATTAAGATCACGTTAGATTAGAATCAGAATTTGAATCAAAAATGTTAATTACAATTTATTAAATAATATCATAAAATCTTCAAATGTTTATCTTTTGTATTTTAGCTATTCCTTCGGTATTAATTCCACAACAAAAAGAGGAATGCGAACGTCCAACTCAACATATACAAAGAAAATCAAGAAAAGAAATAATTGATAAACTGCTAACGGAAGAAGAATGCAATCAAATTGAGTTAGCTGAAAAAGTAGAAGTAGTTACCGCAGAGCCCGAAGCACAAATTCCTTCCACTAGTGGCACCAGTTCGTTTTTGGACCTGACAGAAAAAATTAAAATTCTGGAAGAAGAAACAAAAAAATTACGGGCTCAATTAAAAGAAAATGAGAAATATGCTGAGAAAAAAGTAGAATCTTTAAAAAAGCAGAATGAAGCGTTGGAAAGGAAACTTCATCTGTTAGAAACGGAGAAAGATGATGAAAGCTTTGAAAGCAAGGCAAAACGACTCTTCAATAATTGCTTGACTCCAAATCAAATTGAAATTTTGTTACAGAAGAAAACAAGAGCTCGACAATGGACTGAGGAGGAATTATCTAGAGCGTTTACTCTTCGTTATTTTAGTAAGCGAAGCTACATTTATATTAAGCAAACGCTTCAATATCCTTTACCTGCTCTTAGCACTCTTAGGAAATGGGCTCAAACCATTGATTTAAGAAGTGGAATTCTTGAAGATGTACTAACATTCATGGAGACGTCAGGAAAAACAAAAAATACTCTTCAGCGATGTACTGTATTATCGTTTGATGAAGTTAAAATAGCATTGTTATATGAGTATGATAAGAAAGAAGACGAAATTGTTGGACCACACAGCATGATGCAAGTTGTTATGGCTAGAGGACTGACAGACCAGTGGAAACAACCAATATTTATTGGCTTTGATCAGAAAATAACCAAAACATTATTTCTCGAAATTGTATCAAAATTAAATAAAATCAAATTCAACGTCGTAGCTTGTGTTTGCGATTGCGGAGCAAGCAATCAAGGTCTGTGGAGAGACTTGGAAGTTTCTATATCCAAAAGTTATATTGTAGATCCAGGAACATCAGAAAAAATTTACTTCTTTGCTGATGTTCCACATACTTTAAAATTGTTAAGAAATTGGTTCCTTGATACACGTTTTATATTAGAAGATGGAACTGAAGTTAAAAAAAATTGTGTAGAAGAACTTATCAACAACACAAGAACAGAAGTAAGTTCATGCCACAAGTTAAGAGAATTACATATTCAATGTACAAGAACTCAAAGACAGAATGTGAAGCTTGCTGCACAATTATTTTCAAACACAACCGCAACTGCTTTAAAAACATACCAACCTGGACCAAATAAAAACGAAACAGAGAAAACAGGAGAATTTTTTCAACTTGTGAATTCTTGGTTTGATATTATGAACACATATACACCACATGCCAAGGTGCCGACAAAACGACCGTATGGATTGAATTTAGAACAACAGAAGGCTACGTTACTGCAAATGGTCAAAACAATAGAATCGATGCGTTGTAGAGGGAAAAATAGTTTACAAGTTTTCCAGAAAGCAATTATTTTTACAATAAAATCTGTTATAGGCCTTCATGAAGATCTTCAACACCGTTTTCAAATAACCTATATTTTAACACATCGCCTAAACCAGGATTGTCTCGAAATTTTTTTTTCTCAGGTAATATATAGATACTCGTGTATATATATATATATATATATATATATATATATATATATATATATATATATATATATATATATATACATCTCTCTATCAATTTGACTTCCGTACATAGAAACATGCATTTGGCGTCTATGGGAAATACTGGTCCTAGGCGTCTACTTCTTCGAGTATATAGAATGTTTCACCCCACCTAATAATGTGAGCATAAGGATATTTCGAAAAATTCGTATTTAAAGAAAACAATATACACGTATATTTGACTTCCGTACTTTATACGGGTTTTTGCCGTCCTGCGTATATTTTTGTACGTATTACTGACAATTTGGCGTCCAAAATTAATATACGTTTACAAAAAGCTATCAATCGGGCATCGTGCACTGTTGCCAAATATTATGTACTGTAGCACTAACATGGAATACGAACAAAATCGTCTAACATGGGATCATGATTTTTTTTAAATTATATTTTTTACTAATATTTTGAAAACTATTTGTTTAAATTTGATTTACATGCAATTCTTCAATTAAATCAAATAAAACAAAATTCGTTCTGCATGTTTAATAAAATGGGTCTGCAGATATATATATTTATACGCCTTATGTGCAAAATATTTTAACATTGCTACGTAAATGTCACATTTATTTGTAATTTTATTAAAATAAATAATTTTGTTCTTCCTCTCTGTGATTTTGTTTTTTTATCTTCCGTTACCTTAGGTAAGGAAGGTATTGTCTTTGGTCAAAAATTTCGTTTTACTATTTTTACGATGATGTCTGTATATACGAGTATGTATGTGTGTGCATCTCTCACTCTGTGTGTGTGTGTGTGTGTTTATGTGTGTGTGTGTGTGTTTGATTGTGTGTGTGTGTGAAAAAAGTTCTCCGATAACTCCAACAACTACAATTCCAAAAATTATAATTCTTTCATTCTTTTGTACGTCCGTATAAAGACTTAATTAAATTTTGGCTATAATTGTTACACCGGAAGTACTCTTATTTGCAGTTCTTAACAGTTTTTTTTTATGTTAAAATCTCTTTTTGACATTTTGTTATCACAAATATATTTTATTCTCTGTACGATTTGATTATTTTTTTTCTTTATATTCAAAGTATTTGGAGATGAAAAATTATAAAGAAATTAATATTCATAAATCTTGCAACCTACGTTGCTGTAAGCACAATGTAAATCAAATAGAAACAGTATATTTTAGTAATTGACAGATTTCTGTGTCAAGTATAATTTGCATAGTTTGTGAAATAATTTTACTGGAAATATATAATCTTTTGCAGGACACTACTTTATCTGTGAGTAATTTATATAAAACACATAGAAAAGACGGAAGGTCATGTGTTGGCCACATCAGATTTTATACAAATTTATGTCTGCTTCCGACATATTGAAAATTTGAATTAAAGTAACCAAATGCTTTTAGAATAGGTAAACATACTTGCACTGGGGTTTAGATGATTTAGCATATTTTTTGATTGTTTTACAGCCACAAATTAAATTTTTAGTTTAGGTGTTCCTAAATATATACAAGTTACAAGGTTCCTTTTGAAACAAAGTTTAACCGTGGGTACATGAATTATTAAATAAATATTATGATATAAGGACTATTTAATATATGTATCGTAATGTCTGACGCCTAGACGAAATAAAAATGAAATTGATTTTCTAATAAATTAAAAATATTGACTGGCTCTCTGAGCACCCAACTAAGAAGACTGAAGTACTTATACATTATATTAGCATATTTTCGTAAGTAATCGCTTGTAAAATTGGATGATCGGAATAACAATCATTATTTTTATTTAATAATTACCTACTAGTTTTCTCACATCTTTCATAAACTTGTTTATATGTACCTCAGCGTATAAGATATAAAAGAAATATTTTTTTTGTTCCATATCTCAAAAACATTATTCACGTAGATACATATATGTTTCATTTGCAAGTAAGAAAACTACCATCCATATTTCAAGCATTTTGATCATATTAAATATTTGTTTTGTCAAATTAAGTTTGTCTATCCTATAATAACAGTATTTTTTAATGAAATGTATATGTGTATCACATGTAATATTTAACGCTGTTTTTGCTACACCTTAACTTATATGATCGCAGTTCAAAAGACAGAAATAAATTTTCAAGTTTATTTTTGATACAAATTACAATACTGATTTAAAAATTTTAAAATACTGAACTTTTTATTTCATTATACACGATGCACCAATAAAATTTAAGCAGGAATAATGTTGCGCAGTGCTATGCACATCTCTACATAGTATAAAACTAGTGATATACCTTGGCTTCACCTAGGAGCAATATTGACTTTACCTCCAAAAGTTTTATTTAACCGAGTTCTTATAACATTTTGCAGAGATAAGTCGGCCGGGGGGCCGCGCTTCCAATAATATCCCCGAAACTATAAATACCGTATTTTAAAATTTTATATTTAAGTAATTTTCAGTTTTTATCCGATAGTGTTCTAAAGTTGTTAACCATTTTTTATATTCTTGTCTATTTTAAATTTATTTTAACCTAATTGTATGTCATTATTTATTTTATCTCATTTATTCTTCTATTCAATTCTGAGGAATGTTTTATATATAATTTAATATATTGTGTTTTCTATGTAATGACATCCTAAAGAGACATTAATTAATCTTGAAGATGGTTATTGTAATGACAGAAACGTTGATGTAATATCAATAATTTTTCTTCACTCAGGTTCATAATATATAAAAAAATTTTGGCGAGGTTTTTCTTTATCAGTAATAAATGCTTATGATTATTTTTTATAAATGTTTATCGAGATATTTATAAAATCATTGTAGTAGCAGGTATAGATGTATTTTAATACATAATATGTAATAAAAAATAATTTTAAATTTTACAAGTCACGCATTCACAAAATACTTTTAACAGTATAATAACGTGCGAATAGGAATGCACGAGCAATACGATATTACTTTCGAGCGAGATATTTTTTAGACGATTATAAAAATAAAGTATTTTCAAGAATTTTGTTTCAATTGACAATACTTACATAAATAAATAAATATTTCATCACGGCATATTACCCATTGCTGGGTGTGCCAATCTGCTTTGTATACAGATATCGGTAATGATGGAATATTTGTACCGTGCGGGCGCTTACCAGGCGTCACCTCACGGGCACTCATAGATGGCGTGGAGAGTGCACCACAGGTGTCAATTTTGTGCCATTAAAATTCGACGTAATTTTTGGCGTCGGTCGGGATCGAACCCGGGTCCCCAGATTCGCGACCAGACACTCAGGCACACGGCCACGAGACCCCATACTTACTATTTTCATTTTTTCAATTAATCTACCATAGCAACAAAGAAAGCAAAGCTACCTGGCTATGATGATTTGGTATTTAAAGTACCTACGTGTGACGAGCTTAAAAGCACGACACGAAGCGTAGTGTTTTTTTTACGTCATTTATGCTTTGTAAGAACTTATGCCCGTATATTATACGCTATTTTTTTATACCTGCATATTTATACCTGATTTGCGAATTCGGACAATAATTTAATCAGTCTAATAATTATTTTACATCTGTTAAACTGAAAAACTCAAAATTACTTTCCAGCATAATGAAAATTAATTAAAAATTGTTTAAATTATTTAGTATTTTTTAAGATCCAAAACTAATTTCCTATTTCGCGTTTACAAAGTTTCATGTACTGAATGAAGAAAATCTAATGTGGTCAACACATTACCTGCCTTCAATTTTATATATTTTTAAATCCTTCTTGCAAAAGATTATATTTTTAGTAAAATTATTTCACGAACATATTTTGACCCTGACATCTGTCAATTAGTATAATTTGAATATCCAAATTGTTTCCATTGTGATGCTGCATAGACTGCAAGATTTATGAAACTTAATTTCTTTATAATTATTTTTCTCTTCCAACTATAGCAAATATAATGAAAAATTGTAATCATGTAATATAATATTCTTTAATGTTTATAATAAAAATTTGGGTACTTCCGGTCGGGTTGACCAATTATAACCAAAATCGAATCAGCTCTTCATAAGGGTATACAAATGAGAAGTACGTAAAAAATTGTAATTTTTGGAGTTTACAGATATCGAATAACGATTGTCACACACACACATGTACAGACATCATCGTAAAAGTAGTAAAATTGTATTCTAGGGACTCTAAAATGTGCTTATTCGTTAAAAACGGACTATGAATTTTTTGACCAAAAACAATATCTTTCTTATCTTTCTTATTAACGGAACGTAGAAAATATAATTCATTTAAAATTTGTCATTGTCATAAAATGTTATTATCAAAGAAGTTATTGCATTCCTATATGACACAGTAACAAAATATCGGAACAATAAATAAATATGAAACTATTTTTCATGTTTTAATGAATAAACTTTCGTCCTTTATATGTGGAAAAGATTTTTTTTAATTGAGAAAATACGAGTTCTCAAAAAATAATTATTTTATAAAAATACATTCTTTCTGCAAATTATCTTTATAAAATAAACAAAATAATATGGAAAATAATAGACATCTTTATAATTTTACTCAGTGAGTAAATTCTTTAAAAATAATAATTTCTCAATATAATATTTGATTATGGTATCATAACCAAATCAGATTCATATTCTTTAAACATTTAAATTGAAGAAATACTGAAAACTAAACGCACGAGTTACACATGCAATGTTGCCAAGTGTATGGACGTCAAATTGGCGGTGATTTTCGGTTTTCAATATACGGCGGCGTATATTATGATGCGACGAAAGCGCGACACACGGAATTTCGATGAACTAAATATACGGCTGTTAACAACAAAACAGTCATTTGGCGTCCAAAATTAAAATTTGCAGGTAGACTCCCCACATCACGTAGATGCTAAAAATGTGAGAAAAACTGATTTATAATTTGGCGTCCATATATATATATATATATATATATATATATATATATATATATATATATATATATATATATATATTATATATATATATATATATATATATATATATATATATATATATATTATATATATATATATATATATATATATATATATATATATATATATACATATATATGTTTCTTATATTTTAGTTAAGAACAAGAGGTGGACTTCATGACCACCCATCCCCATTAAATGCCATTTATAGGGTACGTATGATACTTTTGGGAAAAAATCCGGGTATCGTACAAGTGGGCACAAATATAGAGCTTCCATCAGTCGAAGAAGATGAATTTGTAATGCTAAATGTTTTAAAAAAAGCCAAAATATCAATTGGGGATATTCCGCCACCAACAGTTCCTGAATTAATTAACATATTATCCGACGAGGACGACGACAGTACTTCGACATCTTCGACATCATCAGGTATTGAACTATATTTACTCTTGTACAAAAGAAAATATTGATTTCTATCTTTTGTATAGGCAGCATCATATTAACCAAGACAAGTGAACAGGATGGTCTCCAATATTTGGCGGGTTACTTAGCCAAGAAACATATCAAGGAGTACCCATATCTTGGAAAATACACGCATGAAATTCCATTGACTGATTCGCCGTCTTGGGTTAAAAATCTTTCATTTGGTGGCCTCATACAACCATCCGAGCAATGGGACGCCGAAGTAAAATTAATGGAGAAATATTTTATAAAATACCATAAAGATGAATTTGTAAACAAAAAGAATGCAATAGCAGATACAGTTAAATATATAACACACAGAATAAAAGAAGTAAATATTAATAATAAATTAATAGAATCATTCTGGATATTTATAAGAATAAAATATTTAAATTGTAAGAGAGAAGAAACAAAATTTTTAAAAAGAAAATCGAACACTGGAACGGACAGAACAATTTCAAAAAAAATGAAAAAAATTATAACATAGTTTTATTTATAAAACTGGGTACTCATAATATAATTATATACCTATGTATTTTTCTTCTTTAAATTGTATTATTGTACCTTTCTTAACTATATATTATTAATATTCATAAAAAAAAAAAAAATTAAAATTATACTCACTTATTACATATTATATACATTTTATATTCACTGTTTCACAATTATATTATATATGTATTGTAAATTTATTTACTTTGCTAACCAATTTGTATAAGATTTGTAAAATCTAGAAACAAATAAATGTTCTAATTCTAATTCTATTTATAAAACTAGTATTAATATAAAAATATAAATATTTATCTACCATTTATTTTTTATTTCATAATTCCTGCAATCTTTTTATGCTCTATTACTGGAAATTTTGTTATCAATTTCAAATAAAAGTTTTATATAACTGCCGGATAATTACTTACATTTCATTGAATCTTAAAATTATTTTATTTGTTTTCATCATTATTTTATTTACCTCTCCACAAAATTTCAACTTTTCATTTATTTAGTAAAGAAGTAATTAGCAGAAATACCCTATTACTCAGAACAGTGGAATTATAATTTTAAATGAAAGTTTTATTCAATTGTCGAGTAATTATATTTAATAAAATCTTGAAATTGTTTTCCATTCATCATTATTCTATTTACATCTCCACAAATTTTCAACTTTTTCACTTATTTAATAAAGAAGAAATTAGCAGAAATACACTATTACTCAAAATTGTGGCATCATAATTTTAAATAAATTTTATTCAATTTAATATATTTAATAAAAAAAATAAAATTTTATATTTGTTTTCGCCACTATTTCATTTACCTCTCCATCAAATTTCAACTTTTTTCCTTATTTAGTACAGAAGTAATTAGCACAAATGTATCATAAGGTAACGTATTGCTATAGAACACATTAGAATTTCTCTGCCGGGTGACGTCACAGCGCGCGCTTTCCTCCTATTGGCTGAAGCGTTAATATCCAACCTTATAGATTCTACTAACCTTGGGACTAACCTGTCTTATAATACAATCTAGTTGTTTCATTATTTCCGGGTTGCATTTTTTATTATATTCTACACCCATACGTTTCTGTAACGCATCAGCTGAATTAATAATGTACAACTGTGCATATTTTTCGCCTTCACCATCTACAGGATACAATGAAGCGTTTGTATCATGGTAAATTTGACCATGAATACGAAAACAATATGGGCCTGTTCCTGTTGATGGTGAAATTTTTGCTCCTATGGAAGCAAAAGCCAACGCACTATTGAATTGTCTAATGTTTTCTTTAAAATTTCTACTATCTGAATTATTACCAATCATTAGACCTTTGATGTATTCAGGAAACTAACCTAACTGATCTGGTATTAACTTGCCCTTGCGACAGCAATGAGTGAACTTGCCATCTGAAGGCTTTTCGAAAGCAAAATTTTTAGATGAACATTGTTTGCATAAAACTGTCATTGGGCCTAAACTATGTGACTCTATTTGTAACTCTAACCCTTTACTGGCTAACATGTAAGTATCTGAAACTTTATTTTTGGGTTTTTTTGCTACAATTTTAGCTTTATTTATTTGATTATTTTTTAATAATCTGTTTCGTTTATGTTCAGTTGTTTCGTTCTTAGATAAATTCGTGAAATTATCTCTATATCTTTCTAATCGCTTTGCTTTTCTTTCAGGTGTTTCCTGACTTAAATAATTATTAAAATTAATTTTAAGTTTTTTTAATCTATCAGCGTTTTGTTCAGGTGTTTCATTTGATAACCATTTTAAATTCATTTCGTTATGTTTTTTTATCCGATTATTTCGCTGTTCTTCGGTTTCATTAGATTTACGTTTCAAATAGTTTTCACGTAATTGTTGTTGACGTATAATTGGAAATATTGTTAACTGCCTTGCCCGAAGCATTTGTAAAACATGAGATCGCAGTCTAGTTATATCGTACGTTTCCTGTTCAGGATTACGGTCAAATATTATGCTGGTACAAAACGCGATAGCAAATAGACCACAATCATACACATTTGTTTGTTGTTGTACTCGCGTAAATTTAATGGATGGACGGTACGGGAACAATCTATCTAAACAAGCTTTTATATTGTTGTTTAAAGATCGAGAATTCATACTATCGTACACAAAAATTTGAGAACCGTCATAATATATCGATATCCAATGACCTACACTTCCTACATTCGTACCCGGCGAAAATAATATTTGGATATGTTTATTTCCTTGTGGAATAGGTACTATACGATTTAAAGCTTGAAAGTACGCGGTACATTGTGGGTTAAAATTAGAACTAGATCGCACTAAAGAAAAGAAATGATCCATATGCACGTCTTCTAAATAACCTTGATGATTTAGCAATATATTGATATCATTATCTGTCATATTAAATTGAATAACTTCATTTCCTACGCCTGAAATACCTACATTTAAATTATTAATTTCATTTTGACTCTGTTGTGTTTTATCAGCTATTGACATTTTACTCGGCTTGATTACATTTTTTTGTTTATTTTTGTCATGATATTGATGTTTCTTTTGACGTTTCAACCAATCTTTAGACGGCATTTTATATAATTACTTACTTTTTTTGAGTTCGTTGGTTTTTATCTATTATACAGAATACAACTCACACCTCAAAGGATTACAGCTTTATAAAAGATTTTCTAACCTCTGGAGTTCTGCGGATCTTTAATTTAACTCCAAATTAAACACTTCCAATTCCTAAATCGAAAAACATAATTAGTGAATGTATATGAAATGCCGCCATTAGGGTCTCGAGAACTATTAAGATACATTGGATGCATTCAGTAGGCATGTGGTTACTAAACATGTTCACTATTTTTCTGCTGAATGCACTCCTTGGTTATTGACTGTTCGATCTGATGTTCAGTGACCACAGAAATCTGCTGAATACGCCCAATGTCGGATAGTTCGAACTTTTTGTACACCTATAGGGAGTCGTCTCAGATATGCTATTGTTCTTTCCAAAAATTCTCATAGGGCATTAGATGACGGAAAAATTTAATTTCGTTGATTTTTCTTTATCAAATAACTTCTAAACTATTAGTAATCCAGAAAAATGTTTCAAATAAAGAAGTTAGATATTTTTATTGCCTAGCAAGTGGCTTAGAAAATAAATTTTTATATTTGTCAATTTTCGAGATATAATACAAAATTATATTTTTTTAAATGGAACTCATATCTGATTTTAGTCTCAAAGAAATACATGTTTTTTTTTTCTTCAATGATATAAAGGTTATTGTGTTTCGTATTTGTTTTTCCCCAAGATTTAATTTTTCACGTTGTTTTTCCTGAATTTTGTAATTATTTCACAAAAAAACATCATTATTTTTATTAATAATATTCTACCTGATTGATATTTCATTTTACGACTTTCTTGCTCAAAATTTTTATTTTAAACTGAACATGTCAAGAGCGAACAAATAAAAAATATTGTTTGTTTTGAATTTAAATGTTTGAACAAAATTTTCTAACGAAATTAGTTATTTAAATAAAGCAAATATTTTTCAATGGAATTCTTATCAATATTTCCAAAATAACATTAAATGTATTATAAAATAAGGAAAAAAATAATTTTTCGTAGTAAAATAAATACGAAACACAAGAACATTTACATCATTGAAGAGAGAAAGTAAATATTTTTTTGAGATTAAAATGAGATATGGGTTCTATTTAAAAAAATATATAATTGTGTTATATTTCGGAAATTTACGGATATAAAAGTATATTTTGTACGCCACTGAATAGGCAATAAAAACATCTAACTTCTTTATTTGAAACATGTTTCTCAATTAATAGTTTAGAAGTTATTTTAAAAAGAAAAAATCAACAAAATTCAGTTTTTCATCATTAACTAGTGCCCTAAGAGAATTTTTGGAAAACAAAAGCACATTTGAGATGACCCCTTTGAATATAAAGGCAAGGAAGGATGATACTCTAACTGTTAGCAATGAATACCGAGCGACGAAAATCGGCCATCTTGAGACACCAAAATTACGCATTCTGATTGATTTAAATATTTAAAACAATATTGGCTTATTTCTGTTGGCAGTGTAACTCGTGTGTACTTTAACCAGGGATTTTATTACTGCCTTTCTATTGAAGCAGTTCAGTTCGTGGTGGTTTAAGTGAAAATTGTGTTTTCGTTGTTCGTTAATAATTCACAGTATTTAAATTCAAATTTTATTCTTAATACTATTAAATAGTTTGTGTTTTCTTTTTTATTATTTACAAAAAATAAATGCAACGCCATTGATAAGCACAAACACTAACACCCGCCATTTTGAGACACCACATTTTGGACGCAACAATTTAGCATGTATCGTCCTTCCTTATGTCTTTATATTCAAAGGATAGTCCCGTATACATGCACAAAAGTTTCATTTAACGTACACTGTATCTCTTATAGTTCTCGAGATCCCAAATGGTGGGAACTCTAAATGAGACAGAGTGCACCTATAATAAAACTATTAGATAACCATAATTATAATGTGATGTTTAAAAGGAACATACGAATACACACAAATATACAGTTGTAAATTATACTAATATGTAAGATAATATTAAGTATCTTACCTTTTAATATTCTATTTTTTCTACTCTGTGCTGTTGAAGGGATATTTCCTTTATTCTTTTTCTGGCTAAATTCTAGAATAACGAGAATCACGAATTTTGCTTTGATGGTTATATATAGTTGCAAAACCGTTATAAACACTAAATTCCACAAAAATTAGGGCACGGAAAGCTATCCGTATAGTAACAGGCATAATATTTATAGTATTTATGGTGATTTTGGCATTTTTTCTGAAAAAAAGTAAGGTTACATGAAGCACATATTTCTATATTTAATTAGTTACTTACACTTAAATACGAATAATACTGTTTCATATAATGCATATTTGCATAAATATGTTTAATATCCTTTCTTCGTCTTGTTTTTATTACATTTTTAATTTATAATTTTACGTTCATGTGTCAAAATATTGTCAATAAACATGAATATAGTGGACATTGAAGTTACAAACAGTGGTACGAAAACTATTATTTTTTCGATTCAAAACCCTGTATTACCGACATTGTTACTTTTGCCGCACTCGGCTTTTGCCGTTTTGCCAAATTGAGTTCTTTGCGTTAGGTATCGTTATTGTCTATATTTTTTTACAAAATTACAAAAAATGAGTAACGTAAGCACTCGGCTTTTGCCAAATTGAGTTCTTTGCGTTAGGTATCGTTATTGTCTATATTTTTTTATAAAATTACAAAAAATGAGTAACGTAACCACTCTGCTTTTGCCAAATTGAGTTCTTTGCGTTAAATTTAATTATTGTCTATATTTTTTTCATAAAATCACAAAAGTGAATAACGCAACCACTCGGCTTTTGCCAAAATGAGTTCTTTGCGTTAGGTATCGTTATTGTCTATATTTTTTATAAAATCACATAAATGTGAATAACGCAACCACTCGGCTTTTCCCAAATTGAGTTCTTTGCGTTAGGTATAATTATTGTCTATATTTTTTTATAAAATCACATAAAAGTGAATAACGCAACCACTCGGCTTTTGCCAAACTGAGTTCTTTCCGTTAGGTATCGTTATTGTCTATATTTTTTTATAAAATCACATAAAAGTGAATAACGCAACCACTCGGCTTTTGCCAAATTGAGTTCTTTGCGTTAGGTATCGTTATTGTCTATATTTTTTTATAAAATCACATAAAAGTGAATAACGCAACCACTCGGCTTTTGCCAAAATGAGTTCTTTGCGTTAGGTATCGTTATTGTCTATATTTTTTTATAAAATCACATAAAAGTGAATAACGCAACCACTCGGCTTTTGCCAAATTGAGTTCTTTGTGTTAGGTTTGGTATATGTTTATATTTTTTATAAAATCACATAAAAGTGAATAACGCAACCACTCGGCTTTTGCCAAATTGAGTTCTTTGCGTTAGATATCGTTATTGTCTATATTTTTTTATAAAATCACATAAAAGTGAATAACGCAACCACTCGGCTTTTGCCAAATTGAGTTCTTTGCGTTAGGTATCGTTATTGTCTATATTTTTTTATAAAATCACATAAAAGTGAATAACGCAACCACTCGGCTTTTCCCAAATTGAGTTCTTTGCGTTAGGTATCGTTATTGTCTATATTTTTTTATAAAATCACATAAAAGTGAATAACGCAACCACTCGGCTTTTGCCAAATTGAGTTCTTTGCGTTAGGTTTGGTATATGTTTATATTTTTTTATAAAATCACATAAAAGTGAATAACGCAACCACTTGGCTTTTGCCAAATTGAGTTCTTTGCGTTAGGTATCGTTATTGTCTATATTTTTTTATAAAATCACATAAAAGTGAATAACGCAACCACTCGGCTTTTCCCAAATTGAGTTCTTTGGGTTATGTATCGTTATTGTCTATATTTTTTTTATAAAATCACATAAAAGTGAATAACGCAACCACTCGGCTTTTGCCAAATTGAGTTCTTTGTGTTAGGTTTGGTATATGTTTATATTTTTTTATAAAATCACATAAAAGTGAATAACGCAACCACTCGGCTTTGGCCAAATTGAGTTCTTTGCGTTAGGTATCGTTATTGTCTATATTTTTTTATAAAATCACATAAAAGTGAATAACGCAACCACTCGGCTTTTGCCAAATTGAGTTCTTTGAGTTAGGTATCGTTATTGTCTATATTTTTTTATAAAATCACATAAAAGTGAATAACGCAACCACTCGGCTTTTGCCAAATTGAGTTCTTTGCGTTAGGTTTGGTATATGTTTATATTTTTTTATAAAATCACATAAAAGTGAATAACGCAACCACTCGGCTTTTGCCAAATTGAATTCTTTGCGTTAGGTTTGGTATATGTTTATATTTTTTTATAAAATCACATAAAAGTGAATAACGCAACCACTCGGCTTTTGACAAATTGAGTTCTTTGCGTTAGGTATCGTTATTGTCTATATTTTTTTATAAAATCACATAAAAGTGAATAACGCAACCACTCGGCTTTTGCCAAATTGAGTTCTTTGCGTTAGGTTTGGTATATGTTTATATTTTTTTATAAAATCACATAAAAGTGAATAACGCAACCACTCGGCTTTTGCCAAATTGAATTCTTTGCGTTAGGTTTGGTATATGTTTATATTTTTTTATAAAATCACATAAAAGTGAATAACGCAACCACTCGGCTTTTGACAAATTGAGTTCTTTGCGTTAGGTATCGTTATTGTCTATATTTTTTTATAAAATCACATAAAAGTGAATAACGCAACCACTCGGCTTTTGCCAAATTGAGTTCTTTGCGTTAGGTATCGTTATTGTCTATATTTTTTTCATAAAATCACATAAAAGTGAATAACGCAACCACTCGGCTTTTGCCAAAATGAGTTCTTTGCGTTAGGTATCGTTATTGTATATATTTTTTTATAAAATTACAAAAAATGAGTAACGTAACCACTCGGCTTTTGCCAAATTGAGTTCTTTGCGTTAGGTATAATTATTGTCTATATTTTTTTCATAAAATCACATAAAAGTGAATAACGCAACCACTCGGCTTTTGCCAAAGTGAGTTCTTTGCGTTAGGTATCGTTATTGTCTATATTTTTTTATAAAATCACATAAAAGTGAATAACGCTACCACTTGGCTTTTCCCAAATTGAGTTCTTTGCGTTATATAAGTGAATAACACAACCACTCGGCTTTTGCCAAATTGAGTTCTTTGCGTTAGGTATCGTTATTGTCTATATTTTTTTATAAAATCACATAAAAGTGAATAACGCAACCACTCGGCTTTTGCCAAATTGAGTTCTTTGCGGTAGGTACCGTTATTGTCTATATTTTTTTATAAAATCACATAAAAGTGAATAACGCAACCACTCGGCTTTTGCCAAATTGAGTTCTATGCGTTAGGTTACAGTGACATTAAAGTATTTTTTAAATTTACAAGCGATAGTTTTTTTCAAATAGTTTTCACAAAAACATACAAATTTACAAATAAAGCCACTGTTTTAGTAACACTGGTTTACCCTATTTTACCGACTTTCAATTTGAACTATGTTCGTGTTATTTGGTTTGGTTATAATTTTAGGTTAAGTTTTATTTTAGCTAAAATATATATAAATAACAACTGTTGTACGCCATATATATGTTTTAATACGATATTTTATCGAAAAGTATACCGTGTCTTAAAAACAAGCATTTCTAGTGTTCATTCAGTGAAAAAAAACACAACTCTACAATAGGTAAAATCTCACTTTCTTTTTACAAAAAAGTATATAAATACCTCCTTCCGTCCACACATTTTGTGCTTCCGTCCACTAATTTTGTGTTTCCTTGTTATTTTTTAGCTAAAACAACACATTGCTAAACAAAAATTGCAATTTTAAGATTCTCGTCTTTCTAGAATCCAGCCCAAAGAACTCAATTTGGCAAAAGCCGAGTGGTTGCGTTATTCACTTTTATGTGATTTTATAAAAAAATATAGACAATAACGATACCTAACGCAAAGAACTCAATTTGGCAAAAGCCGAGTGGTTGCGTTATTCACTTTTATGTATTTTTATGAAAAAAATATAGACAATAACGATACCTAACGCAAAGAACTCAATTTGGCAAAAGCCGAGTGGTTGTGTTATTCACTTTTATGTGATTTTATAAAAAAATATAGACAATAACGGTACCTAACGCAAAGAACTCAATTTGGCAAAAGCCGAGTGGTTGCGTTATTCACTTTTATGTGATTTTATAAAAAAATATAGACAATAATGATACCTAACGCAAAGAACTAAATTTGGCAAAAGCCGAGTGGTTGCGTTATTCACTTTTATGTATTTTTATGAAAAAAATATAGACAATAACGATACCTAACGCAAAGAACTCAATTTGGCAAAAGCCGAGTGGTTGTGTTATTCACTTTTATGTGATTTTATAAAAAAATATAGACAATAACGGTACCTAACGCAAAGAACTCAATTTGGCAAAAGCCAAGTGGTTGCGTTATTCACTTTTATGTGATTTTATAAAAAAATATAGACAATAACGATACCTAACGCAAAGAACTCAATTTGGGAAAAGCCGAGTGGTAGCGTTATTCACTTTTATGTGATTTTATAAAAAAATATAGACAATAACGATACCTAACGCAAAGAACTCATTTTGGCAAAAGCCGAGTGGTTACGTTATTCACTTTTATGTGATTTTATGAAAAAAATATTTAGTTAATAGATATATGAAGTTTATGCTCTCTCCATATTTATTCCTACTTCCATGGTCACGCATACGTTTCAAAATCACCTGAGCGATTTTTAACCTTATTGCAATGTCAAAAATCAGTCTAGTCGACCAGTTAAGTAATATTATGTTACAGTTGACCAAATATAAATAAATCATTGATAATTCATAACTACAAATATTCTTGTTTCTGTTTTATAAATGTAAAATAATTACAAAAGAAATAATATTCTCAAAAAAAACCGCAATATAAATAACGCACAGGTTAAATAAAATATATACAAAATATTTCAAATATTTCGTTGGCTTTTAAAATAGATTATTATTGTTACATACATACTTTAACGTATGTAACACATCTGGCCGACTAGACCAGTTCAGCTGATTCTGGCGTTGCAATAAAGTCGAAAGTCTCGAAGATGATTTGGAAAGTCTTCTTATGGCGAAATACATAGTGTGCCTGTCTCCCTTCTATTCCTGATCTAAGACTAATTCTGTAAATTTCGTTTGTGTAATTTTAGTGATATTTGAGACGGCCATAATATGAGTAGGGCAATTGACTGAAGTTGGCCATGGCTCAGCAGCATGAAATTGATGAGAAGATAGTAAAAATGGTTGAGGTTTAAGGTTATGATTTCTCTCAGCAATAATTTGTTTCCACTGAAGACTAAAGCCTGATTTATAGATTGCATAGAATAGAATGGAATAGAATAGAACAGAATAGCACAGGGAATAGAAATATAAACGAATGTAAATGCATGGAACCATTTATACTTGCACAGAATGGAATAGAATAGAATGGAATAGAATAGGAAATAACCAAATTTTATTTCTTATTCTATTCTTATTCCATTCTTATTCCATTCGGCTTGCTTCGTTAATATTCGTGTGAATGGTGTAACTTCGTTGCATTTAGCCAGTGGCGTATATAGATTTATATTTTGGTGGGGGCTCAGATTGTATAAAATAATCTTAATATATAACTAAAAGTATATCAAATTAATTAAGTATAGGTGGTAATATTTAATTACATAACAAAATGTAGTATTCGTTTTTTTCTTGAAAAAATAATTATAATTTCTCTTCGGCCTCTCCCCCCTTATATACGCCACTGCTTTTGGCCCATCCCCTAACCTAAAAACTTACTGTGAACAACAGTTTTTCTGCAGAAATTCTTTCTTTTTTAGTAAAAACAAACAATGATATCATTTACTCGATTCTAAATGTAATTAGTGAAAGAAAAAAATAACCAATAAATCAGTTAATTTAGTGTAAAAGTAACACAAAAGTGACGTCATTCTATTCCAAACTATTCTACTCTATGCAATCTATAAATGGTCTTAAAAATTTCTATTCCTATTCTATTCCATTCCTTATTCTATTCTATTCCATTCTATTCTGTGCAATCTATAAACCAGGCTTCAAAAAGGATACTTTGCTGCCAACTGACTTTATTTTCGAACGACTTTCAGCTACACTTTACTTAAATGATAAATACTTTTCATTTCTTCTTATTCCATAAATATCACAATATGTGGTTTGAATAGACAAAAATCTATTTGTTTCTCTTGTTCTCTTCTTCTCCATGTTATTTCAAACAACTGGATAACTAATTAATTCCTAAAGGCAGGTATTACCTATATATATATAAATACGAAAATAATAGTTTCATGCAGTAAAAATAACATTTATTATTACCTTCGTCTCAGTTTTGCTTCAAGGCTAAACGCTGCAACTAAATGTTTTTGCTCAAATGAATGCAAAATTTGTCATATCCTTTGGAATATATTACGTAAATATTGACCAAACTATGGTATTCTATAATTATTCTTGAGTCTGTTGCGTTCTTTAAAACAAATATAACATTTACATTGAATTGGTTTTATAACCGAACATTATGTAACGTATAATTTAAATAATTTGTTATCCTGTTCTCCATTTTGTGTAAGGGTACAAATCTGTATGCTTCCTGACATTTCAAATCAATAGAGCGCGGGCACTCAGCTGATCGCGTAACCTTCGAAACAGCTGATTGTACAGCTCTCGGCTTGTTACTCATTTCATTTAGCAAATAAATGAGGTCGAGCGACATATACGCCATCTATTCAAAGCGAGTTTTCCTTAGCGCTAATTCAAAATCTGAAATAAGTTTGTTGTCTTATAAAACAAATTTCTCTCGTATTTCATTGTGCGAGATTATTTAATGGTTTCTATAATGTATGTGTACTTCAAGAAGAAGCTATCACCTGATATGCAACTTCGCTATTTAACAACAACCAAGTTAATTTGTAATATTGACCCGCACGATTGTGATGAAAGTGGGTTTTCGCAGGATATATCGGATTTTCTGAATATTTTGCCAATGGATATAATCAATTATTTGTTACCAACGAAAGTGTTTAAACCCAAGAGCAATTAAACGGTTTCCAGAGTTTAAAACCGTATAAGTATTACTGGTGTAGTTGGCTGCGAGATATTAATGTGAAGAAATTTGGAAAACTTGAACCTACTAGTAAAAGAAAAGGTGAGTAATCTATTTATACTGCAATGTATTAATTTAATGCTTTATTATACACATTTTATTACAATAAAAACATTGTAAAAAATGAATATACTTCTTTATCTAAGTCTTTCATTATTTATTGAATGTAGAATACATCCTGAGAAGATAGTGGTGGAACAACGTAGGACCGTAGAAGTCGATGTTTCTTAGCCTCTTCGGACCATAGTCCATCGTCAGCTATTTTTCCCTGTCTTCTACGAGAAACTTTCTATTTGCTTTCCAAACTTGTTACGGACACATCCCGTTCTTCTGATTTTGCACGTTGTATAACAATTATCCACACGTCTAATAACTCTTTGTGAATGCATTACCTATAAAATAATATTACATGTCAATGTATGGATGTTAAATAAATAAATCATCACGGTATATGAGATTTCTGATTCTCCTCATAATGACTTTTAGAGAATTGATACTTTGCATGTTCTATTATAATTACATAATGATTTTATTGTAATAAAATGTGTATAATAAAGCATTAAATTAATACATTGCAGTATAAATAGATTACTCACCTTTTCTTTTACTAGTAGGTTCAAGTTTTCCAAATTTCTTCACATTAATATCTCGCAGCCAACTACACCAGTAATACTTATACGGTTTTAAACTCTGGAAACCGTTTAATTGCTCTTGGGTTTAAACACTTTCGTTGGTAACAAATAATTGATTATATCCATTGGCAAAATATTCAGAAAATCCGATATATCCTGCGAAAACCCACTTTCATCACAATCGTGCGGGTCAATATTACAAATTAACTTGGTTGTTGTTAAATAGCGAAGTTGCATATCAGGTGATAGCTTCTTCTTGAAGTACACATACATTATAGAAACCATTAAATAATCTCGCACAATGAAATACGAGAGAAATTTGTTTTATAAGACAACAAACTTATTTCAGATTTTGAATTAGCGCTAAGGAAAACTCGCTTTGAATAGATGGCGTATATGTCGCTCGACCTCATTTATTTGCTAAATGAAATGAGTAACAAGCCGAGAGCTGTACAATCAGCTGTTTCGAAGGTTACGCGATCAGCTGAGTGCCCGCGCTCTATTAAATATTTAAATAGGTTCCTTTCTTGTTTATTATATAGCTATATTCCTATAATTTCACAAATAATTTATAAATATTGAGTATAGGGAAAAGATTTCTCCTACCCTGAAAATAAATGTAAAGTTACAAAAATATATAACATATTATATACATTCTTTTTGCATATTTACAACTAATTCGCATGACTGTAGTTCAGTAAAATGATAATAAATCCTTCTAATATCTTTTTTTAAATAAAAAATATTTCCATTGAAAGATTTATATGTCAAATATGTCGTGACATTGAAAAATTAGTAATATTTAGTTTCTTATTTAGTTACTTGGCAAGACTGTCAAGTATTAGATTGTCAACTTAAAAAAAAATCATGCCTTCTCAATTCAAAAAATAAGGTAATTTTTATTGATTTTCTACGTCTCAGGCTACTTCGATCCATTGTTTCAATATCCGAAATTTCCACATTTAATAATTTCTTATTAAAAAACTATGCATCCTACAAAAAAATGTCCCAAATTAGGAAATTAAGTCAAGAATGTATCTACAACCTCGTGCAAATTTCATTAAAATCGCTCCAACGGTTTCGTCTCTACCCGTGTCTAAATTTTTACCGCTTAGCGTGATGAAAATATAGATAGTGAATCTAACCGTTTAGTATTATAGATGTTTAAATAGTAAAATCTCGTTTTATAGCGTAAATGCGTGATTTAAAAAACTTGATAATCGTTTTACGTTTATTTTTGGAAAAAATTAGCCTGATTTGATGTATAATAATACCATATTACTAAATATTTTGAAGAATTTAATATGTATTCATAAAACCAATATGGCCGCGCGCCTGGTTAATCTGAGGATTCGGGTTCGATCCCAGCCAGCAACAATATTTTTTTTTTTTAATTATTGTATTATGTATTTGTATGACAGCGGTTATATTATAATGTATTAACTGATTCGTATTATATGATAACAGCCTTTTACGTAGAATGTCACCCGCCCGATTGGAACCGATAGAAATGTGAAACCTTTATTGGCGGCATTTAAATTATTCAAAAAATCGATGAAAATGAACATTAAATGTTGTGTTATGTTAATATAAAAACTTTTCTGTATCAATTCTTATTATTGATTGAATTAATGATTCTATTGTTAAGAATTTCATTATTGTAATCACCAATAATTACCTTTATAATTGAAAATCCAATCAAGAAATCACACACACACACACACTGATATTTATGAGGTTGTTTAAAGTTTTAATATTAATTAATTACCAGTTAAATGGAGAAAATAAATATCATATGATTCAAGGCCAAGAGAATTTGTTATCGTTTTTTATTTAAATTTCGCGCTAATTTTATTTGTATAATGAAAACAGTTTTAATATTAAATTTTCTTTATTTGTAAATGAAATACGTTTCCTTTAAGTATTATTCTTATCCCTTCTGTCTGCTGACTCGATAAGATGACGTTATATTTCATCAAGAAATTGTTAATTAATAGTGTACATTTTTATAACTTCTAGACATTTTACATTCAAAATTTATATCAAATACATTAAATTATATACATTTATTAATATTACAATATATATTTCATTTTAAAACACTCTATTTATAACAAAAATATTTCAAACTTTCATCACATTTTAAGTATCCACAATTTTTGAGGTTAATTTTATAGTATTAATTAATTACCACTTAAATGGAACAAATAAATATAAAACACATGTAATTATTATATAATTAGCATATAAAACAATTTTTCGTCCTTATAATCAACACAGATTATTGAAATTTCATGTTATTTTAATAACCCGAAAATTTAATTTTAGTATTACAAAAATATTTCATGTTTTAATACTTACAACTAATGTAATCTATTTTCTCATGTTTATAATTAATTAAAATTATAATAAATCGTTGTAATATAACTCTATTTTTCAATATTCAATCCGCGAAAAAATTCAAAGTAGCTGACATCTGGTGGCAAAATTTAATAGTTCCCAAGTAAGGAAAACGTTTTGTTGTTGACATAGGAAGAGATAAGCATTTCATAAAGAAAATGAGTAAATGTAAAAGATATTGCTCAGTTCCACAATGTAACAATTATTCAAGTGAAAATATATCCTTGCATTATTTTCCTAAAGATTTAAAGATGCGACAAGCATGGATTCACGTATTAAAAATAGGGAAAAAGGTTACAAAGTATATGAATGTGTGTTCTGATCATTTTATCTCTACAGATTTTATAAGAGGTACGTATTTATAAAATATGTGTAACTAATAGTTTATTATTATTATATATATAATGTTGTCAACAGGATATCGTGCAAAGAAGGGAAGAAAAAAATTAAAACCTGATGCTGTACCATCACAAAAATTACCAGTAGGTAGTTTTTCTACACAAAAGAATACAGAAGTTCAACCAGAGAAGCCAGAACAATAAAACGGAATATTAATAAGTAATTATAAATATAATTAGAAAATTGTTCATTGTTAGTAATTTAAATATATTTGCAGAACAAAGTCACTCATTACAGAAGATAGGATTGAAAACGAAAATATAGATATTTCATCGCAAGCATCTTGTTCCTATGAATCCGAATCGCTGGTTTTAACATCAGAATCACATAACACATCCGCGATCAATTGTGATAAGGAGTGCCAAATTAATTTAACATTTCGTGATGTGAAAGAAACATTTATTGACTGTTTATTCCAATCGGATAAAAACGTGTGCATACACCGGAATAAATATTAAAACGTTTATTAAAATTGAAGAATGTATGCAATTTGCATTTTCTACTTGGAAATTACAACCAAAAAATTTAAGAGAAAAAACATTCTTAGTTTTAATAAAATTAAAAACAGATTTAAGTTTTAGAGCTTTGGCTGTTATGTTTAAGATTTCATTTACGACCGCTCAAAATTACTTTCATGATACAGTGAACATAATGGGGGAATCTTTTCTAAAATTAATTTATTTTCCAACCAGGGAAGAACACTATAAAAATTTACCAAAATGCTTTTCAAAATATAAAAATGTTCGTATTATTTTGGATGCTACTGAGATAAAAGTGCAAAAATCTAAATGTTTGACTTGTAACATTAGAACTTATTCTAACTACAAAAAAAATCATACAGTCAAATATATGATAGGGATAACCTCCTGGAACTATATGTTTCGTTAGTCCAGGATATGGTGGCCGCACGTCAGACAAAACAATAATTAATAATGAAAAATGTTTACAACTATTAGATCCATTTATTGATGCTGTTATGGTAGATAAAGGAATACTTATCGAGCAAGAGTGCTTAGATAATGGCATTCGTTTAGTTAGGCCACCATTTTTGAGGCAAAAGAAACAATTAAGTAAAGCAGAAGCAACAGAAACAGCCAACATTGCTAGGGCAAGAGTGCATGTAGAACGAGCGATTCAAAGAATCAAAATTTTTAGAATATTTAATAGAACTGTAGAATTTAGTTTATTGCCTTATATTAATAACATTATGAATTTAATATGTGTTCTTGTAAATTTATCTCGGCCAATATTATCTGATGATAAATTTTAAAATAAAACTATGAACATAGTATATCATAATAGTGTCTTTATTTACATATACATATTACATTTTTATCCTAGGCAGAATTTCCTGAAAATATACATTTTTCAACACATTTAATAACTTATGACAAAAATCATAATCATATGGTATTTCCAACATAGCACAAGAGCTATCATATGATGCAAAAATAATAAAGTGGCACATTCTCAAATTTAAAATACACATACCAAACTGCACCTGTGCATAATATTGGTGTTTTTTTTTTAATTGCGGTAAATTACCATGAAATACTATATACGGCAATTTTTGCAGCAGATCTTCGGCTGATATATCTTTTCCCAAAATGGGACATTTAATTTCAACTAAAATCCCATCTGGGCTATAACCTAGCCATGGAACAAGGGGATTTATGCAAAAACCAGATGTTTTAATTTCAATGCCGGTTTGTTCTTTATAAAATTCCAAGGCAATTTTTTCTGTGTCTTTTCCGTATTTTGTGTTCTTATTTCCAAAAAATGTAGGATTTAAAAAAATTTCAATTTTCTTATTCCAATCTGGGTTCTTGTTTTCTGAATACGTGTACAAATTATAGCAAGATGTACCTGTAATGCGGTATTTTCTTGCTAACTTCCAGAATTGGTCATTTTGGCACAATGTTTGTGCGTAAATTTTAATAGATTCATCTATGTTATTTTTTTATAAAAATTTTATATACATCTGTTTCCAATTATTCAGTGGACTGAGCTATTTCATCTAAAATAGAATTGAAAGTGCCCAAAAAATTTTTTATTGTCTTTTCTGAATGAAATACGTTTTCGTCAATTTCAATAATTGGTACCTCCAAAGAAGTATTAGGCAAAAGTTCAGGTAATGGTAATCTACCTGTTAATAATTTAGCAATTGCTGATTCACAGAGACCTGCACAAAAAAAATATATTATACAAAGCGTTTTATTCAAAATCAGAGCTCAGGAATTCCACGATTGTTTTTTTAGTGTACATTACTCGCCATTTAATTTTAAAACAAAATGTTGTATTTTTTGGTATCAAAATCGAAAAATTTATGATTAACTTTGTAAATTTGTAAAAATTTTGGCCAGAATGTGATATTTAAATTTGTGTTTTCCTACTGAGTTGGTATTTGTATGAATACCATGTATATCTTCATTACAATAATATTCTATCGTACTGTATAACATTACTTATAAATTAATAGCTGATTTTACATAAATGTTTATTCTCCACTTAAACTTATTTACATAGTAAATTTCCATCAATTCGTCGAAATTATATATATAAATTAATTAACACTATTTATAATAATGCGCATTTATTAAAAATAAATAAATTTACTGTGGAAATAAATCTCAGGGAAGAATTTGTTTATAAAATCGGACCTAAAACTTCTAACAAATTAAATGTAAATAGTATACATTGTTCTTCTAGGCTGCTTGAATTTTAATTAGCACATTCAATATTAATTGGCGTGAAAAAAATACCTACCACTACTTGTCATCGTATCAAAAACTTTATCTTGAAGTTCAGATAATTCTTCTTTGGATGGAGCATTTGGTTTCTTTTTCTTCACTTCGGGATGGCAGTATTCGGAGACTCTTACCGGCGCACTATAATCAACTGAAGTTGATCCAGAGGATCCCCAAGCTTGGGTGATATCAGTGCAACTAATTTCTTGCAATTCTTCATGTCTACAAACATATTTTTGTCTTTACGAGTTATTATCAACAACATTCAATTTTTAAATGCAATTTAAACTAAATAACTATGAATCACTCATGAAAAATGTTAATCCATAAGATACAAATTATTATTTTAAGTTGCATTCTGTTAATAGATATAAAGTAAATATTACTGTAACTACATTCTAATTAGTTTACCTATTGGCATAAATTAATGTAGCGACAATATGTTTACATGAACCACTTAGACCAGCTTTGCAAGAACAGGTAGCATGCCATTCGCTAACATTATTTTTAATTTAATATTAATATTATGTGGTGCACCCTTTAAATTAGAAGTTTGCAGGCACAATGCTAACAATTCCTTCTCGTCGGTATCTTTCTTTAATCCACATAATATAATATGTCCCGCTATAAAATATTAATATCATATTTATAGGTTATACTTTGTGTATCACATATATTTACCTTTAAATACAGCTTCTCCTTCTACAATCGGCCGTATTTTTCCACTTAAATATGATAGAATATCTCCTAATGATATTTCCATATCAGAAAATCTAATATTCACAGATATTTATAAAAAAAATACAAAAATAATACTTAACAACACGATACGTTCATTTACCACAATGGTTATCTGAAGTCTGTTTTCCCCACTTCGGTAAGCGATTTTGCTGCCATCTACATTTAGATTTTTTCGCGGATTTAATTATGTCAAATGTGTCGTGACCTTAGTTTCTTATTTTGTTAATTATGGCACATTTGGCAACACTGACCAAAACATATGTAACGTCAAAAATTTTATTTTTTAAATACAATGTATTACACCTTCTTTACCTGTGTGAAATAATTTCGCATTCTCATAATTAATAATTTTGAATTCAGTTTCTTTCAAATATTCTTCATTACATAAATATTCCCATTTAAACTTTCAAATTGACGTCAAAAGATCGATCTTCGTCTTAAAATTTTTAAAGACTACTTGATTTTTTGTTTCAATTTCAAAAAATTCCACATTTAATAATTTTTTATTAAAAAACTATGCATCCTACAAAAAAATGTCCCAAATAAGGAAATTAAGTCAAAAATGTATCTACAATCTGGTACAAATTTCATTAAAATCTCTCCAATAGTATAGGCTCTATCCGTGTCTAAATTTTTACCGCTTAGCGTGATGAAAATATATATAGAAAGATCCTCTTATCCTTTTAGTATGATAGACTAGCGAAAACTCGTCTACGCTGAGCTTCCCCTAGGTGGATAGTGTTTTATGGTTGTTTCCATGCATTCCTAAATTATAATAGTTGCACGTTTTTAAAAAGTGCTACCGCCACTGTCTTCTGCGTTTTATGACTGTTTACACGCATTCCCACTTTGAAATGTGCATGAGCTATACACAGTGCTAACGCCACAGGCTCTCCCATGATATCCACATGAAGTAACATTTTTAAAATCAATACATGTACAATCTTACAGACCGACCAGATCGTATGAAGCAATTTCCCGTCGTATACTGTTAGATAAATAGAACTAGAATTTTTAGAATTTTTGCCACAGCTACTGGTGCCACCCACTTGCGTAAAAGCATTTGCCCGCACAGTACAAACAGTAATCATATATTCTGGTGTTCTATGCGTATGGGGGTAGGTTGGATGAAAATACTGTAAATGAAAACAAAAGCCTGATGCATAGTATAACGCCGGTTTGTTTAGCTTGAATAGTTAAAAACAACAACAATAACTTCACCTAATGCACAAAAGTCACGCTTGGAAAATTCGGGCATGTTTTGTGCATTAGGTTAGCTTATTGTTGTTATATTTGGAGAAATATAACTTGTTTGTTTCTGATTCTATCTGGATATAGAGATCCTCGAGGTTGATAATTTTGGTGGTATGTGTTGAGTCTGGTGACCGGGGAAGCCAAAGACCAAGACCGACTCGACCAATTCACTTATTTTCAAATGCATTGTTCAAGTGTAGAAGAAATCACATTTTTGACGTATCTTTTAAAAGTTCTGTCAAATTCTGGCAACGAAAAGGAGCCAATCAACTGTGAGTTTATCAAATCGGCCCATATGTTTACAGAAAATCTCTGGATTTTTTTAATAATATAACATATTATTGTTTTTGCACAGTTGAATAGCGAATATCATGTACTTTTCAAATTTGAATAAATATATAGGTTGTTCCATCTGAATATATAAAGTTACATACCATTGCGTAAAAATGGAACACCTGTAAAAAAATCTATACTGCGCATTTATATACAAATTTGTTTGAAAACTTTTATAAAAACAACTGAGATATTAGTAATGAAAACTAACCGAGTTTTTAGCATATTTTAAATATCAATAATTTATTGAATTAGTTATGCCATAAATTTATCTAAAAAATTATCAAATCTAATCATTTTTATTCTTTAAACTAATATTTATACGGGGTGATTTATAACGAGTGTTTTTTTTTTATTAGCCTTTATTGTACCACCAATATATAATACATTTCATATGAACTACTGTAATTACAAATATATTAAATTACATTACAAGTTAAATGCTATCAAAATAGTATTCTTTCCCAAATTATGTGGTATATTGCCCTCATTGGACATGGGCTTCCCCCAGGATGAGCCATATTGCCCTGTCTCTTGCTTTTCTTAGCCACAGTGTCACTGCTGCTGATCTGATATCATCGTTCTAGCGTTTCTTTTGGCGTCCTCTATTTCTTGTGCCTTCTACAGGTGTCCATTCTGTAGTGGTTTTGACCCAGCTGTCCTGTTTTCTTAACATGTGTCCTGTCCAGCTCCATTTTAAAGATTTTATGGTTTTTGTAACATCTGCTATTTTAGTACGGTTATAGATTTCCTCCAGTGTTTTCTTATCTTTCCAAGAAAATACTTCGCAGCATTTTATTTTAGCATATTTTAATTCTTCTTATAGTTGATGTCGTTATTGTCCAAGTCTGACATCCATATGTTAACACTGGACTTACAGCACTTACACACATGTAAAAAAATGTTTTTTTTGTGTTTAGGCTAATATTGCCTTAAAATATTGACTTTAAAGACCAATATTTCTTCCACGCGGAGTCTATTCTTCTATTTATCTCTTTTTCCATCTTTTTCTCGAACGATATTAGTTGCCCAAGATATATGTAATCTTTCACGTACTCTATTTTTGTATTTCCAATGTAGATGGGTATTTCATTATTATTTATAATTATTTTTGTCTTTTCTTTGTTAATTATTAGTCCTCCTTTTTGCATGTATTGCTAAGCTTTTCTATTTCTTCCATAAGTTCTTCAGCAGAGTTTGCTAATATCACTAAATCGTCGGCAAATCTTAGGTTTGCTAGGTATTCTCCGTTTATTTTAATACCATATTTATTGTTGTTCCAGTACAGTGATCTTATTCTTTCTTCTAAAACACAGTTGAATATAGCGGGAGATAGGGAATCCCCTTGTCTTACCCCTTTCTTAATTTTAAACGGTTCTCCCACTTTTTCCAATTTTATTGTAGCTGTATTATCTTGGTACAGTTCTTTAATTAACTCTATATAAGGCTCGTCTACATTTGCTTCTTCTAGTGCTTTCCAAATAGAATCATGTTCTAGGGAATCAAACGCTTTTTGGAAGTCTACAAAACATAGATATATTTTAAAGTTGTATTCTTTTGATTTTTCTATTATTTGATTTATTGTTTGAAGATGATTAAGAGTTGACATATTTTTGCGGAAGCCTGCTTGTTCCATGGACTGGTAAGATTCTAGTTTATTTTTAATTCTTCCTTGGAGAAGTTTAGTGAAAAAATTAAACATGTTTGAGACTAAACTTATAGGCCTATAATTATTTATATTATGTATATCTCTCTTTTTAAACAAAAGTATAATATGTGATTTTTTCCATTGTACTTGGATTTGTTTACTATATAGTATTTTGTTAAATAAGAGTTTTAAAGGTAACGTTAATTCTTCTATTCCTATTTTTAATAACTCGTTTATAATTATAACGAGTGTACCAAACTTTAACAGTTTGTTAGGGAGGTAATTTCGAATGAAAAATGTCATATGAACATAGGTTCTATTCTAAGCAACTATACAAGAAATTAAAATTTTATCAGTGGCACAGTAAATTTATCAATTTAATAGCAAGTTACCGATGAAAAACAAAATAAATCTATGGAAAGCTACGCACAAACGGCACAAATTGTCTAATTTTGTTTATTTATTTAAATGTTGTATGACAATGGACCTTTTTACTGCAGCCGATTATGCAGATATAGTTTCTATTTATGGGTATTGCAATAGAAATGGTCGCCATGCATCAGAGAATACCAATGTTGTTACGTTCTATTTTTGCAATTCAAATTTTTACTTCCGTGTACGTAAGTAAACGAAGTATTGTAATCGCGAAAAATTTCGGTTTTCAGATTTTAGCGGAAATATCCATTTTGATCATCCCTGAATCCATTTTGACTAATTTCGTCGTGACGTCTGTACGTACGTATCTCGCATAACTCAAAAACGATAAGCCGTAGAAAGTTGAAATTTTGTATTTAGGACTATAACATCTAGTTGTGCACCTCCCTTTCTGGTTATTACACAATTTCCAGAAATGGCACTTTACATGAAGCCTATAATAGATTTTAATGAAAAACTGTTTTAAAATATAATCCAAAACTTTTCAAATTTGGTATACAAGACTTTTATGTCAATCGAAATAACATAATAGATTTTGGTTAAAATAGGCTAACCGGAAGTGGTACATTATTTGAAGTTGTTAACAGATTTTCTTGAATAAAATGATTTAATTTTGATTTTAGAAATAAATGCTTCAAATAAAAGTTTTAGAGAATTAATTTCTGCGTCTAGTACATTAAGTATTATTAAATTTGCCCTTTGTATAAGCGAGATATGTAAATTTAAAAATTATATACTTTTTTTGTTTTTGTAATAAAGCTTGCTATGGATTAGGACAAAAAAATAAAAAAAAATGTTCATGTCAAATTACGTTAAATAAGTGCAATTTTATGATTCGTACAATAACAAATATTATATTTTTATTGTGAAATTAGTCATATTCATTGTTGTAATCAAATATTTCGTTGTTGTAATCAAAACTATCTTTAAAAAAAACCGGTTTAGATTATGGTCGCTATATATCTTACTGTTTTGAAGTTAAAATTAATATTTTGTAATTTATTTATTAAAAAAATATGCATAGTTTAATAATCGTACAAGGAAGTCGTGTGGTGTCCACATCAGATTTTTAGTTTTAATTTGAACTAGTTAAATAAGTTATTTCCATTGTTGCAAGCTATAATGGATGCTCTTTAGTAATGCTGGTCGTTTGTTGTCAGGTGTCAGGTCTATTAATTCTTATATTTTTTTATACTTTTATAGGCGTTGCAAGTTTGAGCCGATTCGTAGAGTCGAGCGAAATTATTCATGCTATCGTTGTTCGTAGTTGTGGCTGCTTCTCAGTGTTGGCAGTGCCGAATTAACCATAAGGCGCACAAAGCGGCCGCTTGAGGCCCCAGATTGTACAGAGGCCCCATTTTTTTCTTTTTATTTTCTTAAAAACATTGTGACCAAATAGAAACAATATCAAGATTATAGAACGGGAACGGCTCCCTCTTTTTACATGCGCCTATAGATTTTTTCGTTCAGAAAGAAACATCCATTGCAAATTTTTGAAACTTCAAACCTACGAAGCTAGATGTCTATATTGTATAGCGTCTGCAGTTTGCCTCATCCTCACACTAGTTAAGTAGTCACACTATTCTTTATTGTTGTTGTATAGCGCCAATATATTTATAAAAATAGAAAATAGGTAACAAAATTAATCAATTACAGGTTTTTGTAAATTTAGGTAAGTAAATTTCTTGCAAAACTATGTACTTATGGCTGGATTCAAGAATACCTACCACCCTTGAAATTCCAATTTTTTTCTTGTATTGCCATCTTTTAGCTAAAATATAACAAGGAAACACTGAAACACAAAATTAGAACGCGGAAGCAGGTATTTTTTTTTTTCAAAAATAAAGTAAGATTTTACCTATTCATGCATGCATTTTTCATTTATAGGCATTTCGTACCAAAAGGTTATTAAGGTTTTTAAGATGTATTTGTGAAAAATGTGACTTTTTCGCTTACAAATTTTCAAAAATTACATTAATGTAACAGTAACCTACCGCATAGAACTCAATTTGATGAAACTTGGGTAGTTACATTAATTTTATAGGAATTTAACCGGACCCTACTTTTTTTCTGAAAAAAATGCCAAAATCACTATAAACATTACCTTCCGTGCCCTAATTTTTATGGAATTTAGAAAATGAGATGCTTCAATTTTTGTTATTTTGTAAAGAAGTCAATAAAAATACAATTGAAGGAAATTATAAATTAATTTTAAATGATTTAAAATCAATATTTTCTAATGTTTTAACTTTATTACAAATTTAACAATACCGTTTTCAAATGCATCTGCAGAGTGTTCTTTTTCATGTTTAAAATGCGTGAAAAATTATTTAAGATCCAGTATTACACAAGAAAGAATGGATGCATTACCTATTCTAAATATAGAAGCAAAATGTAGCAACGAGAGTAATTACGATATTATAATACAAGAATTTGCTAAAAAGAAATCAAAAAAAAGTCATATCGTAACTTTGACGCTTCATATACTTGTTATTAGTATTTATTATTAAAATATTATTTTTTATTGTATAACTTTATTATTATTATTATATTTCATTCTATAATTTACATTTACTGTAAGTAATTTGTTTTGTTTCGTAATAAATTTTAAATATCAATAATCATACTTCAGTTTTATTATCTACCTAATTAACTTGGTATAGTAGGGGCCTCATATAATTTCGCTTCAGGCCCCAAAATTTATTAATCCGGCCCTGAGTGTTGGTTATTATTTTTCACTCGTTGGTTTTGCATTGTTGGAAGAATATTAACGTGCCCGTTATTTGGGGATTTGATTGAGAAACGTAGCTGAGAGAAATATTTTTCCCGCGGAAAGTTGTTCCGGATTTATAGCACTTCGATCACTGATATACTTCAAGCCACTCACCACCTCTGGTATATTCATATAAATTTATTTTATAATAATGTTTAGCCCGGTTGTAGAAGTATTTATATAGTAGTTTGGTATCAGTATTTTGATTATTGTGAATTCATAAATTAGAAAAAAAAACATTTAAGTTGTATTTGTTGACCTGTCAACTGGCAATGCTAATTGAGTTCTCCTTTCAGGCTTTTATTTTCGTGGTTGTACTATTATTTTATTGTACAATATTGCAATCCATTTCATGGTGATGCATTGTATGGGACTTATATTGATGTATGGGAATTTCGAGTCCTTATTTTGTAGATTACATTTGGTTGGAGGATTTTATGGAGAATTGGTTGATTGACACCCCGTGTCCCAAGCGGAAGTTAGTTATGCCATTTTGGGGACGTCACACCATATCCCTACCACACTACTACGTCACTAACGCACACTACGACATCCCGTCGCCATCGTCGCTCCAAATACATGCAGATAAGCTCCATTTTGCTTTATGTTATTTGCTCGAATTTAAAATTCATTGAACTTAAGTATAATATATTTGACAATTACACTTTGTTTATAATAATAATAATAATAATAATAATAATAAGAATAAGAATAATAATAATAATAATAATAATAATAATAATAATAATAATAATAATAATAATAATAATAAAAATAATAATAATAATAATTTATTTGTAACGCAAGCAAAAACTTATTACAAAGGTGGTTGGTATGAGTATATACATTTTTATAATTATTGCTTAAAAGTTATGGAACAATAGTATACCTGCATGGTAATTAGTATTTTTTTTAATTAATGCAAAATTGGTATTTAATCGACAAACAACTAATGAATATTTTGAAAGCTACAGTAATCGGTTTAATGGTACCACATGATTTTTCACTTTGATAAAAACGTATGAACAGGCCCTTCGCGAACACTGCAACACTTAGTTTTATATCACTAGTAACCAGCTGATTAGTGTTATTATTTGTTTTAACTGTGATTTTTTTTGTTTTGAAATGCACTGACAATTAATTTTTGACACTAGCTCATTTGTCTAACACATACTTTTATATCAACGCATATACAGGCCCTTCACGTACACTACTTCACTTGGTTTTATTTAACTTTGTCTGTATCTTTGAATTTTTGGTTTTCATCACTCGTAATTTAATGGTTTGTTATGAAATTTTTAATTTTTAATGCATTGACGGTAAAGTTATAAGAGGTCGTAGATTTTTTCAGGTGTTGTATCTTTTAAAAGTGTAATATTGTTGTTGTTGTTTTGTTCCTGTTCTATGTGCTTTCTTAGAAATTGATTTCTTATAGGGTTGAATATAGGACATCTGATTAAAAAGTGAGAAAGTGAATCTTCTTCGAATGTATTACACAATGTGCATATATTGTCCGATGAAAAAGTGTGATTAGTGCCATTATATATATATATATATATATATATATATATATATATATATATATATATATATATATATATATATATATATATATATATATATCTGAGCATTGTCTGTTCTGGCTAGGCGTAGCTGATTTACTACTCTTAATGTTTTCAGTGGTATATAGCTTGATAGGTAGTGATTACTAGTAATAAATATTTTGTACTCTCTACTGTAATGCGAATCGACCATACTTTGGGAGTCTGTTTTGTATAAAATTTTAGAGTAAGCAGTAATTATATTTTTCATTTCCGCTTTTACTTCAGAAGGACTTTGATTTTCCCAGATGTGCTCAAAGTTTGCTTTCTGCAGAGTTAGTTTCAGTGTTCTCACCCAGTTGTATTTGTTTTGTTTTTTGGGTTCATAGTGTGATTTGGCATCTAACATTGCTATTTTTAAACTAGGAGGAGTAGGTACGAAAGTCTGATTTACACTATAGAAAGTTACCAGAAAAAGTTACTAGATTTTTTTTCGCGCGAAATACAAAAATTCCGTACACATCAATACTGTATACTTCGCATGGAACTTATTTTAAAATAAAACTGACATTATAGGCTCTTATTTTTCACGCCGTATATTTGATTATGTGAATAAAGATAATATGTAATCTAAATAAACACTCTTACTTGATTTATATCTATATTTTTTAATTGAACATAGCGATAAAATGCACAAAACCTATATATAATTTATTATTTAAAAATTTATACCATAGAATACAATACCAAAGGAACAAAATACAAAAAATATTACATTTAATTCGTTTAAAATTGAACATAAATTGAAACTGTGTATTATAATATCAATAAGGGGAAATTTTGTGCACAGACATTAACAATCTTCATCAGAAGAACTCTTCGATGAGCTGGAGTCACCATTGCCAACCGAAATAATGAATGGTTCTATTAAGTCGTCCATTATTCCGTCCACCTTACACATTTTTTCTTCTTCCTTGATGACGTATTCTACACAATTTTTCCAGTCAGCACATGTAACATTTTGCACCGCCTGTTGATAAAGATGTTTCACATCATTTAGCTTAAAAGTGGTATTTTTGGAAGCCACTTCATTCTTTATTTTTGCCCATATCAACTCAATTGGATTGAGTTCACAGTGGTAGGGAGGCAATCTTAATACAATTTTGTTATTTTTCTTTGCCATTTCGTCCGTCACATATGAATTGTATTTTTCTTTATGTTGGTTGATAAGATGAAGAAGTTCTGATCGAACCATGTCGGGATATAAATATAAATAAATATAAAAAACTAAATGAAAGAAACACAAATAATATCGATACAATCAATATTATTAGTTCTTAAAAGAACTGATTTATTTTAAAGTCACAGAAATGCAAAAAACCAAAACAGAAAAAGATAACCTCCAAACGAATGACAGCTAATACATCAAATGTAAAATATTTGTGCAGTGTAAACCTGACGAAGCACTAGCCAATCAGAAGCGTCAATTTCGGCGCTTAAAATTTAAAGTACTCCTCTTAGTTTAAAAACAGGGGTTTATCATAACAAATTTTCGGGTACCTTGATTCAGGCATTATTAACAATTTGTACCACCACGTAAGTATTCTTTTGAGAACAAGAATTTCTATTTTAATTAGACCTGCTTCTCTTCTTACAAGATAATTTGGCGTGATTTTCGGCTAACAGAAAATTGATTTAAAATATTTTGTTTGACATTTTTCTAGAGCTTCTCCGTAGTTAGTCCCCCATATTTCAGCCCCATATAGGGCTGTTGGCATTATTGTAGAGTTTAACAACTGAATGTAAGTGTTCCAGCAGTGATTTTTTTTCTTCGGCTGTATTTAAATGGAATAGGTTGCTATATCCTTGCATGTTCCAGAACATTATTTTATTTTGGCATTCGATGTTTGGTCGTTGGAGTTTTTTGACTTCGAGTTCGAGCGTGTTTGTCTTGAAATATGTTTAACCAGCGGGCCTTTTATCTGAGTGTTGTTGGAGGAATCCTTAAGAATTTTTGGTTTATCATCCTTGCTGGCAATTTGCTGGTCAATAGGAGGAATAATTTGCTGTTCAGTAGGAGAAATTATTTCAATATTTTCATTTACGTAAATGGTGTTTCCTTTTTCACTTGTTTCATCCTTTTGAGCGAGAAGATCTTGAGTAGAAAATAGATTTACTGTACAGTTTTCTTCTATATCTTTCACCGTGTACGTAGTGCCGTTTACCACTAATTTGTCGTACGTTAGATGAGCTCTCAAGCCATCCTTTTTCGCCTTGATAAGGTGTGGTTTTAGTGATTTTCTAATTTGTTGGATGTCAAGTGAGTAGTCTTCTTCTATATAAATTTTTGTTCCTTTAAGAAGCTTAGCATTATTAAAGATTTCTCGTTTAATGCGGCTTGAACTCAATTCCACTAATATGGGTCTCGGTCTATTTCCATTTCTATCCTTTTTTCCTAATCGTCTCGAATTTTCTATATTTGCAACCGCGATGTTTAGTCTTGATTTATTTTTTAAGACCTCAACAACTATTTCATCTGTGTTTTCTCTCTCTGATTCATTAACTCCAAAAAATATTATATTTTTGCTTCGTATATCGCGTTCCAATTGTTTGATACGTTTATCTTTTTGTTGTATTTCTTTTTCCATGTTCTCATATTTGGTTTTGAGGTCCTCACATGTTGTCTGAAAAGCATTGATTGATGTCTGAAGTGTTTCGAATTTACCATCTAACTGTTTTGTTTGCCGATCTAATATTTTCTCAATATATGCATATGAAGCCATAGCAAATAATAATTTATTTATGAGACAGTTGGGGACACTGTTCAATGTACTTTGGCGGGAAACACTTGCGCACGGTAGTCCAAACTTGCTTCTTAAGGGGGTGTTTCGAAAAAGCGACATGAAGTAATATCGGCCGTTTCGTGAACTAAAGTAGATTTAACCATTAAATTAACCAAGAGAGGGCTGTAGGCAGGTTTCGGTCTGTACTTATAGGTTCATGTCAGAGATAAACGAATGCCGAAAATAAGGTCTTTAGGTAAAGTTGTACTCAGGGTCTGCGGCATAGAAAACCAATATACTATATACCTGCTCTGGGGTTTTATGATTACTCCATATGTAACCAGTAACAAAATGCAACAGCAAACCATTCTTTTTCTAGTTTCTATCATTTAACGTGTATATAATAATATACAAAATAAAAATTATTTTGTATATAAAATTTACTAATAAGTGATAATTATATTGCGAATATAATATGATATATGTATAGGTGTCCCTCTTTCACTATCTTTATTTCAAAAACTATACTATGTTATTTAAGGAAATTTGGTATCTACTATCGGGTATATAATTATAGTATATTTGAAATTCAATAACTTGGTTTCGAAAAGGTGTCCTACGGTCAAATTGTAACAAAGATGGAATGTACTAATCACGCCATCAAAAATTATGGGAAATCATTATATGCAATTAAAAAAGATATAAAAGTAAATGTGCGGGCCCGGAAATTATTAACTGCGAATAAAATAACTGCATTACAAAAAATAGCCCAAAGATGTATTTACGAAAACACCGGTGGAGACCCAGAAGTATTAAAATGCGATTTGAAAAATGGACCCCAACACATTTTTGGCAACCATAAAAATTGTAAAGCATACTTCTGCGATAATATATCTAAAGTTTGTGAAGAAAGTGATTTGTTTCAATCTACAGGGTTGGAACACTATGTCAATGGTAAGTCATGTCTATAAATTCTGATTACAATAATTACAACTATTTTTTATTTTAGGTGCTCTTGACAAATTAATTTTAAAATCACACAAATTAATAGGTAATGAAACAAATAATATAGCAGAATGTTTCATGTCTCTTGTAGCACGCTTTAATTGCGGAAAGAGGTTAAATTTAATTCAGCGGGGGTCTTATGAAAGACGGTCGTATTTAGCCGGTCTTCAATTTTGTAAAGGACCGGAATGGCAATTAGGTCCTTGGAAGAAAATAGTAAAAGAAAGTCCTGGAACTCATTTTAAAAAATATTTAAGTAAATTACAAAGACGAAATATTTATAAAAAGAAACGCCTGTTTCCATCAAGAAGAAAAACTGTTTCAAAATTGAACAAGAATTCTGATTATGGAACTTATGCAATGAATGCAGAGTTGACAACGGAAGAGATGGAGTCAGAGTGCAACAGAAAATTAAATGAGTTACAGGTAGTTGATTAATATTTATGTTTTATACAATTCATAATAAAATGCATACTTTTTCAGGTGTCAGAGGAAGAAGTAGAGGTAATAGAGCGCAGAACAGTAGGACAATTTGAAAATCCCGACTATTTATTATTCAAAACAAATAGATTAACGGCTTCGTTTTTCGGCCAAGTGGTGAAGAGGAAAAACGACACATCATGCGACAGTTTAGTTAAGCTGATTTTAAAAAATGAAAATTATGTTCGGTCTGCCGCAATAGAATACGGAAAGCGACATGAAAAAACTGCCATCGACATCTTCGAAAAGATGAAAAAGGACGAAAATATACTTGTAAAAAGCAGTGGGTTATACATAGATAAAAAAAATTGTTATCTTGGTGCATCACCGGATGGTATATATACATTTATCTGTTTGAATTTCACATTTTTAATTATTATTTTCTTTTTTTTTTAGGAATAACAAATTCAGACTGTCTTGTTGAGGTGAAATGCTTATATTCAATAGCTGTGAAAGGATACGATATTTTTTCGGCAATGGAGAGTAAGGAATTCAAAAATAAAATTTGTCTTCAAAAATTGTCTGATGGGAACCTAAGTTTGAAGAAAACTCATAATTACTATTATCAGGTAAATTTCTTTATTGAAATGTTAATTGTCTTAATAATAATTAAAAATTATTTCAGGTTCAAGGTCAGCTTAATATTTGTCAGAAAGAAAAATGTTATTTTGTTGTTTTTACTAGCCCGGATGAACCAATTTTTATTGAAGAGATACATCGGGATACAGAAGTATGGGAGAACATCATGCTTCCTAAATTAAAACAATTTTATTTACACTGTGTTTTACCAGAAATTATAATGGGAAATAGATTCAAAAATCAGAAGTGTAAAGATCCCGATTATATTATTAACGCAAAAATATTAAAGGCACAAAGTAATATAAATTAGGTCTTGTATACATTTTAATTTTTAAATACATATATGTAAATATTATTATATAATTTATTTTTAGTACGACAATAAATTTATATAAGATTAAAAAAAATATCTGCTATGACTAGCACAATACCTCTCGCCAATTCCATTTTATTTTACATATGTAACGGATATAATATATCTTGCAAAGAGATTTGATTATAATTCCATTAAAAATTATTTATTGGTTGTATTACACTTATTATTTAAAAATATATATATATATATATATATATATATATATATATATATATATATATATTGCACACTATTCTTGATTTTTGACAATTATTTGTTAAATACAAACATTTCAACTTCTTAACTGGTTTCTTGGGGTAGTACAAGCTGGGAGATTTATTACAACAGATTAGGATTTAAGGTCGCCGTCGAATACAGTCCAATCATAATTCCGTTCGTGTGATTGAAGGAATTCATTAAAACAAATGCAGTGTTGTTTATTGATTTTGAGAAATGTAAATCTAATGGTTGAACTTATATTCATTTTTTTATTAACAATAATAATATTGTTTATAACATTAAATCACGTAATAAAAGAAAAAAATGGGGTCAAAGTATGTTCGTCATATGCAGATAATTTTTTTATAATGAATAATGAAAAAAAATATTTAATGCAATAAGTAATTGTTATAAACTAATGGAATTACGATATTGCCCTATACTGTAATGTAAATTTAGTGCAGCGTTTTGTCGGAGCGCACTACTAGAGCTCTGCCGTCGTTCTCTCTACACCGCGCTCGCCACCACCCCTCCTCAGGTCATACCCACAAGCTATAGAGAGGAGAGAAACCGATTTCGCATGAAATCTTGTTGGCTCGGTCCGAATAGAGGCTAGCATCAGTTTTGAAATTTTATGCGCTAAGTTTATATACTCTTATTATAAAATGGTTAAAACTAAAAAAACAAAACAGGCCTTCAAAATCAAAGAAACGAACGGCGACTGCTTTAAAGAGGCGAAAAAATGCTCTTCTTCAACAAAAGAACTTGCAAACAAATATAAATTTGGCCAAAAAAGCAACTAGAAGAATTTTGTTGGATTCGTATGACGTTCCCAATCAAATGCCGGAAGTACTAATTACTTTCGAAGATGTTTGGTGCCCAAAAAATGTATACGAAAGGTTTGTTAATACTCCTTTTGTAAATGTTTATGAATATAGTTTATATAATGTAGGTTGGCAGATATGTACTAATAAAATGTTCTAAATGTTGACCAATTATAACCAAAATCTCATCAGCTCTTCATATGGATATAAATAAAAGGAATACGAAATAATTATAATTTTTAGAATTGTAGTGTTCGTGTTATCGTCACATACACACGCACGCACGCACTCACATACACACCCACACATCATCGTAAAAAATGCTAAAATCGTACTCTACGGACCCTAAAACGTGACGGAAAGTGAAAATACTCTGATATTTACGGTTCTAATAAATAATTTATTTTTAATATAAAAAATTATAAATTATGTATTGAAAGTGATCCTAATCCTACGAGTGAATTTGCTTTTGAGAAAACCATAACAGGTAACAGAATTGTGCAATTAGGATATGTTCTAAAATGGGCCATGAAATTGCAACTGGATCATTCTAAAATTTGCAGTATAGGTCACTTATATTCGAAACCTGCAGAGGATTAGGTCTAGTAAGCCTAACATGCTTCAAATGTTCAATGTATGATATTGAAATTTCTAAATACACCGAAGAATCAAATAAAGAAAAATCAGAAATAAATATTGATTGCGTATGGGGCAATATAGCAACTGGTAGTACAAATTCGCACAAAGAAGAATTGCTTTCTATCATGAACATTAAATCTCTGAATAAGGATACATTTTACAAAATTGAACATGATCTTGAAAAGGTATATCCACCTCCTAATAAATTCTCTAATAAATTTATTTAGCTGATTCTGGATATGCGATTTTTAGCATGAATACAATACCTCTCTTAGCGAGAGGTAAAAATATACGTATTCCAACTTGAAAAACTATTTTCTTTTATAAGTAGCTGTCACTTTTGGCTCCTACAACTTTATTATTTACATATATGCTTTGCTCTTAAAAAACTTGCACAAAATACCATAGTAAATACAGCAAAAAGAAAATTATGTTGCAAAATTTTATAGTCAGTCATATGGCATAATTTTCTGGGGCTGCTCTCCCAATGCCGTTCGCATTTTTATAATACAGAAACGAGCTACATATTAGAAATATTTATAACCTTTAGCTACAGAAGTACCTGTAAACATAGTTTTATAAAAGAAAAGTTTCTTACTCTGCCATGTTTGTATATTTTAAATGTCATTTTATTTATTACAAAAAATAAAAATCAAATTTTAAAATATAAGAATTGTCATAGATATAATACTAGAGATAAAGAGAATTTAGTGCTTCCAAAACAAGTGAAATTTAACTCTAAATAATCCTTTTGTAATAGGAATCAAATTATATAACCATTACCAAATCATATAAAGAACATTGATTCGTTTAATTTATTTAAAAGAAAACTAAAATATTTATTAATTGATAAATGTTACTACATTAATGAATATTATACGGATAATATTAAGTAGGTACTTTGTTTATTGGAATATCATGAACACTATATTTGTGACATGTATGTATTTTTGACATTCCATATACCGATGCAATTTTGGTCTTACTTGAAGAATAAATTGTTATTATTGTTATTATTATTATTATAGAATTGTTTTAACTTGAATAATAGAGAAATTATAGGGAGCCGCGTTTTTTTCTAGATATGTTCTTTATGTACTCGTAGTATAAACATAAACCCTAATTATATTTATAAAAATACAATTTTTCTTGAAATCAAAATTAAATACTTTTAGTTCTTGATGTATGAAGTAATAAAAATACTACAGTGTGTAGAGTTATTTCCCGGCCAGTACGTACTAGCGAGGTATTATCGGTCGCGCTAGCCGTAATTTTTAAATCTTGCTCTTTGAGATTTTGGCGCCTCTCCTTGCGATTGTAGCGCTAGATTTCCGCAGCGGATTAGTTTGTCAAGCCCAATTCGACGGCGACCTTAACAATGTAAACAACGGATGTCAGGTAGAAATTTTGAAGGTCATTTTTCATATATTTAAAATTTAAACTATATTACCGACACCAATATTGCTGACATCTGTAATACAAACGTTGAACTATTTCTAAGCACGCTGCTGTCGAAAAATATCGGTTGGGTAAAATATTTGAAACTTCGTTTTAGCAAATATACACAAATGTGCACTATGAATGTTGCATATTTCGCCATTGTTTTGATTTTGTTATTTCATAAATGTGTTTTTGTTACATAATATTAAATCTTAAGCTAAAAATGAAATGTTTTCTGCCATATGAATTAAAATTTTCTATCCAAATTTGTTTCTATCGACGAAGACAACAATATATTTATATAATTTTTAGTTTTAGTAGCTTTTCTTCAATTGGAAACCGATTAAATGATGTTTTAAAATCAATTTTTTTGCTTATGCAACCCGACAAACAAAAACGCCCCCTTAACGCGCTCTGGGCGGCGATTCTTGAGCGTTCGTAACGAACGATATCGTTCGCTACTCGTGCGATGTCGACTGATTTCAATTTTTGAGCCCTCGCTTAAAGCCGCATACGCTTTAAACCATTCTTATGTATGCGAGTGCGGGTTTGGCATTCGTTTTCAACTCGCACTTGTAGTCGTTAGTAGAAATATAGGTTATTATTATTCTATGTTTGGATTATAACTATGAATGAATTGTTATATTTAAATTTACTTAATGAATTAGAAGATGTCGAGGAAAATTATGAAATTGATGATGAAAAGGCATTTCAAATTCGTGATCCAGTAACTGAATTAAATAATATTCAGTTCGTAAGATTATTTCGATACCTAAAAGAATTGTGTGAACCGTTCATGCGTCCCAAGAAACGAAATACTGATTTGGATATTTCTACAAGAGTAAGTTTGTTTGGTGTCGTATACTTTATTCAAAAAATTTAAAACGTACAATATTTATTTAGGTATTATTAGCCCTGCGGTTTTTTTCATCTGGCAGCTACCAATTAGATATAGGTTCTAATTGGTTCCTAGGTGTTTCCCAAAGTTCAGTATGCAGAGCCATAACAGAAATTGCTGATATTTTAAGCAGGGCAGATATTTTTGGAAAACATGTGAAATTTCCTAGTACCCTAGAGGAATTAGACAATACTAGGAACAAGTAAAAAAATATTTACATATCATATATATAGTAAATGAATAATTTATTGGTTGTTACAGATTTTTTCAGAAATATCATTTTCCTGGTATTATAGGATGTATAGATTGTACGCATGTCGCAATATATCCTCCATTTGTAAATCATGCTGAATGCGCTGAATATGTATATGTAAATCGGAAGGGTTACCACTCAATAAACGTTCAATTGGTAAACATTCTATATTATTTTATTATTTCATGTAATTATGTATGTATGAGTTTATGTTTCAGGTATGTGATAGTGATTTAAAAATAATAAATGCCAACGCTAGATACCCCGGTAGTACACATGACGCTCATATTTGGAACAACTCCGATTTAAAAGCATCATTGGAGGGATTGCATAGAAATGGGCATACCGATTATTTTTTATTAGGTAAATATAATCGTAGTACTATATTATAGCAATATGCATTATTTACCGTAATTTGTTGTTTTCAGGCGATTCGGGCTACCAATTACGTACATATTTAATGACTCCTGTGGCTCCTGAACCTCCCCCAGGCACCCCAGAAAACAGATATAATAATCAGCATAAACACATCCGAAGTATAATTGAAAGATGTAACGGTGTCCTGAAAATGAGATTCAGGTGTTTATTAAAACATCGTGTCCTTCATTATAAACCGGAAAAAGCATGTAAAATTATAAATGCTTGCATTGTTTTGCATAACCTATGCATAGAAAACAATTTAGACATCCCAGAGGTAGAAAATGATATTGATTTTGGTAAGTACATATAAAATCACAGAAACATAAACGGATATTGAATTTACAATTTTATAATAGGTTTATTGATGGACCAAGGTGAAGAACAGGACAATGGGAATGGAAATCCGCAACTCACCGAAGGAAGACGAGCTCGAAATGGCTTAATTAGACAAGTTTTCAGGGCTAATTAGAAAAACAATGTAATTGAATAAATAGAAATTTAATAAATCTATAAGTAAATGTTCGTACATTATATTATTATAGGATTCACTTACATTTTCTTAAATCTACTAATTAGTTCTGTGTAACTAAACAATAAAATTATCTTTGAAAACTAAGAAACGAAAATAAAAATCATTTTGCAAATTAAATACCATGTAGCCTGTGAACACATAAATAAGTAAATACAATAACTAAATAATTACAGCCATTTGTCTGTAAGTTTACTTATTGAATTTGAAATATTATTTTTCTCGCGTAGCAGTTCCAATTTTTGCGCATGATAATTTTGTTTCATTGCCAATTTTTTATCTAACATTTCTTTGTAGGAATCTACAGCAGCACCCACTTTCTTATATTTAATTGCACCTTTTTTCATTTTACTAGAAATGGGACAAGCATTAAAAGAGGTTGTAACCCTGGGACCTACATAATCTTCAATTATTGCACTAGTATCAGCAACATTTTCATTTATTCCGCTAGGACCAGCAGTGTTCAGTTAACAATACTTTTTCGTCTGGGACATCAATATTTTCGTCTGAAACGTTTATTTGCGCTGGAGACTATTATTTCCATATGTCCTTCCAAACTTACTGGTTTTATCAGATTAATCACGTCTTCTTCCACAGAGGATAATGCATCTATTGTTGGACCACCTCCTCCTGTGCCATTTCATATAATTCCGGTTTGCTGTGTATTTCGATTTGGTTCTGGAGCGGATGTCTTGCCATGTCTACACAAAACATATATTGATATACAGTAATTAAAATATGGATTTTATTTATTGCAAAATCTATTATTTACCTTACGCCAACTTTTCCAAGTTTTTACCGAGCCCGGTATGCTGTTCAGCATATTTGCAATATCTTGCCATTCTTGCTCAGCATGTTTGTATGTAAAATCATTAGAGAATTTCCCACTGATTAAATTTTCATTTTCTTTCAATGCCTCTACTAATTGTATTCTTTGTTTTTCGCTTAATTTACCCATTTTATGTTATTTATCGTTTAACCTAATCAGAAACGTCAAAACAACAACACATGTACGATTTACGCGCAGATTGTACCAAGGCCTGCAAGAGCAAGATCATGTGGGAACAGACGAATGTCATTGCGAATGGTACTCAAGACTACGAGCTGGATTTGCCACTCGCGTTGAACTCGCTCGCTACAAATCGTGTGCGACTCAACACGAAGGTTCTCAAGAATCGAGCCCCCTGGTCTTGCTTAGATGTTTAACCTTGAGTAACTTTGGTTTGAAAAAATGATTTTTTGTGGTTTAATTGAAATGAACTACCACGATAACAACTAATTATGTGTATATACTTTATTCTGACAGAGTAATGTTGGTTTTATGAAATTAAAGTGTCACTTACGTGAGGTTTTGATTTTTAATTATTAAGCACTCAAAAACACACACTTGCTTGACGATCACTCATACCAACCCATATTGATGTATGGGAATTTCGAGTCCTTATTTTGTAGATTACATTTGGTTGGAGGATTTTATGGAGAGTTGGATGATTGACACCCCGTGTCCCAAGCGGAAGTTAGTTACGCCATTTTGGGGACGTCACACCATATCCCTACCACACTACTACGTCACTACCGCACACTACGACATCCCGTCGCCAACGTCGCTCCAAATACATGCAGATAAGCTCCATTTTGTTTTATGTTATTTGCTTGAATTTAAAATTCATTGAACTTAAGTATAATATATTTGACAATTACACTTTGTGTCATGTCCTGGTGTTGGGAACACTGAAAATAAGTAGGTCACCAGGGGAGTGTCAAAAATGGCGAATAAGATTATGTTTGTAGCGTGCTAATGTAATGTACTAAATAAGACAATAAATACAAATAATAAACATAATAACTGGCGACGAGTGATAAAAAAAAATAGTGACAAGTAACCTAGGAAAAAAAACACAAAAAGGGAAAAAAACGATGGCGTCCATTGGTTCCATCGGAGAATTTAAACCAGCTCAAGCGGCAGAATGGGAAGTTTACAGCCAACGGCTTAAATTTTTCCTTGAAGCGAATGGCATTACAGATGATGCTAGAAAACGAGCAACGTTTTTAAGTGTGTGCGGAAGCGCAACATTTGAAATTGCGCGTTCCTTGTGTTCTCCGAACGGGTTACAAGATACCACTTTTGAAAGAATATTGACGCTTCTGACAGACCATTTCACTCCAAAACCCTCAGAAATAGTTCAACGGTTTATGTTTCATAAACGGGATCAACGAGAAGGGGAAGGAATAACCTCATATCTCGCAGAGCTGAGGAAAATCGCCGAAGGTTGCAATTTTGAGGCTAATCTAGAAGTGATGCTGAGAGATCGCCTAGTGTGTGGAATACGTGACGAAGCAGCTCAGAGGAAAATGTTAGCTGAATCTCAATTAACTTTCAAAAAAGCATACGACATTATTCTTGCTGCCGAAACAACAGCTCAACAAGTGAGTGAACTCCGAACTACATCTTTCAAAACAAATGAGCAAACTCAACAGGCTGCAGTAAACCAGGTTAAAAATCAGAAGTTTAAAACATTAGATAAAACAAAAAGGAAAAATGGATGTTATAGATGCGGAGAACAGCATGAGGCGAAAGCTTGTCGGTACAAAGATAGTGAATGTCACTATTGCAAGAAGAAAGGACATTTACAGAAGATGTGTTTTCAGAAAAATAAGCCAAAACAAGAGCAGAAGACTGCGGTAATTAAGACATTGGAAGAACATCAAACGATAGACAATAGTACGGAGGACGAAAACATCTTTACAATACAAAGATCAGCTAGCCAATCTCCGTTCATAGTCACAGTCGACCTTGATGGGTCCGAAAATGTTTTCGAAGTAGACAGTGGAGCTAGTTATTCTGTAATGTCTAATAGCACATTCCGGAGGATTTGGCCTAACCCCAACAAGTCTCCGTTAGTATCTGACTGTCCAGTTAAATTCAGGGACTACCAAAAGAACAAAATCGAGACCGAAGGCATATGTACTGTTAAGGTAAAATTAAATAATAAGAAAGCCTCGCTACCGCTTGTAATAACCAAGGGAAATTGTGCGAGTCTTCTAGGAAGGAACTGGTTTGAACCATTGGGCATTGCACTAGAGCTGAACACAATAACCTCGCATGATTCTCCAAAATTAGTTGAAGAATTTGCCGAAGTATTCGATGGAAAACTAGGTAGTTATAATGGCCAAACAGTAAAATTGGAAGTGGACCCCACAATAGCACCAATAGCTCTAAAGGCTAGGAATGTAGCTTATGCAATTCGTTCGCGGGTAGAAGACGAAATCAATAGGCTTCAGAAGTTAGGAGTACTCAAGCCAATTGAAAACCCTCAGTGGGTCACACCCGTGGTACCTGTGGTCAAGCCCGATAACACAATCAGGTTATGCGCAGATTACAAATGTACTATCAACAAGGCCTTAAGGAAGGATCCGTATCCTATGCCAACCGTGGCTGAAATAATAAGGAATTTGAATGGCGCTACAGTATTTGCGAAACTAGATATGGCTCAAGCATATCTACAACTCCATGTAGATGAAGAATCGGCGAAAGTCCAATCAATCATCACACACACTGGCACATACAGTGTTCATCGTTTACAATTTGGTGTAAGTGTAGCACCACAAGTCTTCCAGAGAATGATAAGCAATCGTGTACGTGGAATCCCGGGAGTTTTTCCGTACTTCGATGATATTCTCGTGAGTGCGCGGTCCGAAGCCGAACTGAACGAACGTTTACGTTTAGTGCTACAACGACTTGCCGCGGATGGACTGAAATTAAAGAAAGAAAAGTGTATTTTCATGACTGATAATATTGAGTTTTTAGGATATCGCATTGACAAAAGTGGTATACGACCAAGTGCAGATAAGGTGAAATCAATCACAAGTGCACCAAAACCAAAGTGTAAGCGCGAACTACAGTCATTTCTCGGGCTATTAAACTTTTACCATGATTTCTTAAAAGGGAAAGCTGAAATAGCCGAACCGTTATATAGATTATTAGACGATAAAGCAGAGTGGTCATGGACTAGTAAACAAGATAAAGCGTTTACGGGTCTAAAAAATTTATTATCCTCCGAACCTTTAATGGTTCATTACGATTCGAATAAACAGCTGAGGTTAGTTTGTGACGCGTCCCCATGGGGAATTGGCGCAGTGTTATGCCATGTGTTACCGTCCGGTCAAGAAGCCCCAATTGCGTATTACTCCCACACGTTAAACAAAACTGAACGGAATTACGCTCAAATCGATCGCGAAGCACTCGCGATAGTCGTGGCTGTACGGAAATTTCATTATTTTGTTTACGGTCGAGATTTCGAAATCGTTACCGACCACAAGCCGCTCCTTGGCATATTGAAAGAGGATAAACCAACACCAGAACTCGTGTCTCCTCGTATGGCACGATGGTCATTGTTCTTAAGTAACTATAATTATTACTTAAAGCATGTTCCAGGTAAAGAAATAGGGAATGCAGACGCCCTAAGCAGATTTCCAGACGTAAACGCCGAACCAGGTGAGCATGAAGACGTACAAGATGTTCTTATGATGGAAAACCTTCCCGAAGTTCCACTGAAGGCGGACGTACTAGCTAAATGGACAGCGAGAGATCCTATATTAGGCCGAGTTCTAGACTATGTTCGAACCGGATGGCCGCACGACTTAGAAGACGGATTTGCACCATTTACCAAACGCAAGTATGAACTCTCCACCTACAGAGGCTGCCTACTTTGGGGAAGAAGAGTAGTCATACCAGGGAGGTGTAAAGAACAAATCCTGCGAATATTACATTCCACTCACATCGGTATGGTGAGGATGAAAACTCTTGCCCGTAGCTACGTTTGGTGGCCACGCATCGATGAAGACATCGAGATGACCATAAGAGTTTGTAACACCTGTCAAACTGTCAGCAAAATGCCTGCACATGCCCCGATACACCCGTGGGAATGGTCTACCAGGCCATGGAGTCGTCTTCACGTCGACTTCGCTGGTCCATTCAAAGGCAGTATTTACTTCCTAGTGGTGGACTCTTACTCTAAATGGTTAGAGGTGGAACGTGTTCCATCCACATCTGCAGCAGCAGCCATTAAGACTTTACGAAGATTATTCGCTACACATGGACTTCCAGACGTTGTGGTAAGCGATAACGGTTCTGCATTTATTGCAGAAGAATTCCGAAAATTCTTACGACAGAACGGCATCAGACAAGCAACAACGGCTCCGTCAAACGGCCAAGCCGAACGCATGGTCCAAGAGATGAAGCGTACCCTTTCAAGATTAGGTGAAGGTGAAGATGATGTGAAGCTGGCTAGATTTCTATTAAGTCAGCACACCACGCCTTCTACTGTAACTGGGAGCAGTCCCGCTGAAATCCTATTAAACAGGAAATTGAAAACATGCTTGGATCTACTTCATCCAAATTTCTATGAAGAAATGAAGACGAAGCAAGAGGTTGCTACAACGTCACGTAGAGAACCACGCCAATTTCATCCACATGAAGATGTCTGGGTGAAGGTGCCACTCCAAAAGAATGCTTGGACTCCAGCCCAAGTAGTTGATCGCACAGGACCTATCTCCTACGAAGTTGAGGACAAGAACGGTAAACGTCATAAACATCACGTCGATCAATTAAGGAAGAAAGCAGTGCCAGAGTCACAGCAAAACCAAGAAGATGCTGACATTGTAAACCCTCTTCCCACAAGCTGTGATGATAAAACGACAACCAATAGTCCAAGAGCAAAGACAACTCCAGGCATAACTCCAAGTAGACCACGCAGAGTGCGTAAGCTACCCACTCGTCTACAAGACTACATCGTGACTTCATCTGACGGTGGAGAGGTGTCATGTCCTGGTGTTGGGAACACTGAAAATAAGTAGGTCACCAGGGGAGTGTCAAAAATGGCGAATAAGATTATGTTTGTAGCGTGCTAATGTAATGTACTAAATAAGACAATAAATACAAATAATAAACATAATACTTTGTTTATATCGTTTGCCATAATTTTGAAGCTTACAAAACTTATTGATTATTGTTTTACATTGTTATGTACTAGCTCGCGCGAGTTTCAGAGTTTTTTTATTATGAGAAATTCTCATTTAGGGTTTGTTTCAGTTTAAGAAGGGTTAGGACTAAATTTTTTTTAACGTATGTTACGCACGCACTACCCTGATTGGTCGACCAACCACCCGTATTGCGCCTATTGTTGCGTCATATATTTCATATATTATACGTTTTTTCGACGTTTAAGGTCCTCGCTCATTCGCGAACCACGCATCCCCTATTTGATGCATCTTATTCTCCAAAATTATTATTGTATTCCTAGTATCTCGCATGAGTTATATTTTTTTACATACGAATTTTGATTGCTGTCAATCGTGTAACTTTACCGTACTATTTTAGTTCTGTATCATTCACATTAAGTATGCATTCAATTTAATTGGTGCTTTTCACTGTATGAAGCAAAAATTTAATTTATGCTACATTTTAAGTTAAAACGGAGCTTTATTTGTCTACTGGATGTTGAATTACACCTACACTGTTGCTCACCCACCCCGTATTGGTATTTTTGAGGTTGTATACCAGATTAAGAATAAAAAACCATTGTGGTGCCCTTTATATGGTTCAAATGTTTAGTTTGTTTTAATTGTATATCTGAAAATCGCATTAACCCCCTCCCGACTTCGCTGTCTAAAAGCTGGCGGCCGCATTCCTGTAGAACTAGGGTGCGTTACACTTGTCTTATTTTTAGTAAAACCCTTAAGGTTGTTACAGCACGTAGCAATGTAGATATCCAAATAAACGAATACCTTCATATCATGTATTTGATCGTACCTTTTGAAGATTGCGAGAAACCGGATTAGTAGTTTCACGGAATTATGGTGGTCATCCTAATAAAAACAATGTCGATGATGAAGTAAACGTTGTAGATATGGTTCTTGAAGATGCGACAATTCGTACTCGGCATATTGCATAATACTCACTTTGAACATTTGTTGTAAAATAATTTAATACAAATATTGAACAATATATGTTTTTAAAGTTAATGACACTATAATTTTATCGTATATACCTATTTTTATATATTTTATTTATTTATTGTACTTGTAATTGTATTTTACTTATTCATTTGACGTTTTAATTTGACAAATGATATTTGATATAGTTCCGACAGACATTAAGTGGTGGCCACGCTCATAGAGTTAAGAATATATACTCAGAGAACATTAAATATATTTGGGGGAATAAAGTACTTGCCATATTGTACTGTTCCATTTCTGCAGCATAATACAAAGTTAATTGTCATATGTATTATTAAATTGTACTAAATATGGTCAAAACAGGTATTTAAACATAAAAGTTTAAAGAACAAATTCGAAATAGCACACGTCAATGTTAGAAAAACTCAAATAACAAATCAGAAATAGAACAGTACAAGATGGCGGACCATTCCCCGCACGGCTTCAAGATTTCGGACTTGTGCTCCTTCTATTATATATTCTTAACTCTATGGCTACGGATCACCCCTCTCCAGACGGGACAGTATGGGTTATTTCCGGCAACCCAAGTTACTAGCGACATCTAGCGATGCTCGGACGAACTGAATTTACAGCGCCTATTTGATCCAATTATATAGTTTTATTTTGTTGTATAATTATATATTTATTTCTTATTTTATAAATGAAGACAACATTTATCGTGATTATTTTTATTATGTATATAAATATTACAATATGTATTTAATAATACAATGATGACATTTTGGTCAATATTCCTTTTTCTTGGCGATAGTTTTCTCTCGTAACGGCAAGCTTCTTGAAATGTAATCGTATGGTTAATACTAGAAACAAAATAAGTTTTAAAATTTGAATAAAATTTTATTTATTACAAAAAATAACCCGAAAAGAATGTTAAAAGTACAAAAACCTACATTTTTACCGAGTGTGTTTAAAATTAATCAACTACATTGTTGTAATCAATCATTTTCTTTGTATCAATTAAACATTTTTTGTTGTAATCAATTGTTAAACGTTGTCTTTATTTAAACTTTTATTTAATAGTGATGCTTTAATGAATATCTGCAAACCCAATTTTCCATGATACTGGGAAAACGACTGATTGTTAAAACTTCTACATGTTTATATATATTTTAATTAAATCTTAGGTAAATCATAAAAATATTTAATTTCAATAAAACTAATACTTAATTACGATAAAAAAATAATTCTACTACAAATAATTTCTTTGATTACAACAAATAAAATGTTAAATTGTTTGATTTCATGTTTGAATTGTTGTAATTTTTACAATTTATCAGAAAAGTATAAAAATCACTGTACAAGAAATTAGTTTTCAAACTGCATTTGCTAATAGTAATATAAATAGTTCTAATTCTTTAATTATCATGGTACTATAATAATTCTAATTGGTTGGTGGTGCTAAATTATTTAAATAATAGAAATGAACAAAATGCAATAATTGTGAGTACTCGTGATTAGTACTAAACGTAAGATATTATTGAGAGTAATGCAAAGGTTGCAAAATTTACCTTGATGCGTTATTTCCTTTATAACAGTTCTGGGTTCTGGTTGAGCAGTACATGTACTATTTGTAGGTTCTAGAAAATTGTATTTGGAACTTAATATTTAAAACATACATGAAATTTAACTTATAATTACGTACATTCCTCAGAGAGCACAAGTCACTCTACAAATGATTGGGAAGTACAGATTGCGGTACTTGACTAAAATTTAGTTCCTTTTTACTGCCGTTTGCAATTTGGGTTTAATGGTTTAATAACCATCTGCTCGGGAAACAAAACATTGATATATATATATATATATATATATATATATATATATATATATATATATATATACATATATATATATATATATATATATATATATATATATATATATATATATATATATATATATAAAGGGTGTTAATACTAAGTCGTTACACCCGAAAATAGTAGATAGAACTCATTAAAACAAACAACTTTTCTTAGCTCAAATTTTTGATTTGGAGCCCCAGTTCATAGTTATTGGCGTTCTCTTGTTTTTCGAAAAATTGTCATAACTCCCTTATTTTAAGGAATATTTAAAAAATAAAAAAACTTTCAGCATTTGCTTTCGGTTCTCTAAAACACTTGTTTTTGCAATTGCTTTGATGTTGGTGGAGACCTTCGCAAAGACTGCCTGCTTCTCTTTTATATCTTCTGCTGCAGCCACGATTCTAGCCACTAGTTCTAACTCTGTGTTCACCGGTGTCTCGTAAACAGAGGTCTTCATCTGACCCCAAAAAAGAAATCTAGTGGAGTTAGGTCGGGGCTCCGGGCTGGCCACGCAACTGGACCTCTCCTCCCAATCCACTTATTCGGGTATTTTCTATTTAACAATGCGGTGACTTCTCGCGTTGTGTGAGCCGGTGCCCCATCATGCTGAAACCAAAGTCTCAGTCTTATGTTTAGTGGCAAGTCTTCAAGTAGTTCCGGCAGCACAGTATCCAAGAAAATAAAATAATGATGCATGTTTACGTATAAATTATGCAAAATACGAACATACAAACGGACATACACGTGCGCTAAATTTGAAGTAACTTGTTTTTGTCAAATCTAATCTCTTTTTTGTTTCATTGTTTTCAGAAGCTACTTCGTTTTAAATGCTTTTTTTAGTTTGTTAATACTTATGCAACCCAAGAAAGTGAATAAAAACTTTTTTTTTTTGGACAGATAGAAAAAAATGTATCAGACAAATATTGTAATAGAAAGTTTAAGGATTTTAAAAATGTTTTATTTTCGAAAATCGATGGGGTGGTTTTCAAAATATCTTGTTTTGAAATTTTTGATTGGTCGCCATTTTGTTATTTGATGAAATAGAAAATAATTGTAAATACAAGTGTTTTAGAGAACCGAAATCAAATGCTGCAAGTTTTTGTATTTTTTAAATATTCCTTAAAATAAGGGAGTTATGACGATTTTTCGAAAAACAAGAGAACGCCAATAACTATGAACTGGGGCTCCAAATCAAAAATTTGAGCTAAGAAAAGTTGTTTGTTTTAGTGAGTTCTATCTACCATTTTCGGGTATAACGACTTAGTATTAACACCCTGTATATATGTCCAGACGGATTTTTCATCTCCGGAAGTTCAACACCCCCCCTTTATTTTACTATTGCTCTAAATAAATGAATTATAATTTTGTGTCTCGTACTTTACCAAAAAGTATAATTTTTATATATTTATTTTATTTTGTGTAGTGTTTGAGATATTATTGATGAACACTGTATACTGTATACGGTTCTTTCAGGTCCGAGGGCGCCTTTGATGTTTCATTTTACAAGCTGGTAATACAGTTATCTGCGAGCGTCGGTTGTTATACTCGTACATGATTGCGTTGGAACTGAAAGCTCCAATGTTACATTTTATTACATTTACATAGTATTTTGCTTCTGTATATTCACAATTAATAAACTATATTGTACTTAGTCGTTGTAACTATAATATGTCCATATTATCTTTCCGCTGGCGTCGATTAACATTTAATTATAATCAAATAAAACGAGAAATATTTATTTCAGTCATTTAAAGCATGTAATACACGAATGAAAAAATAGTACGAGACCGACAAGTCATATGACTTATTTTTCTTAAGTGAATTAGAAGCAAGTACTGATGTTAATGGTCCCGCTACTGACTTTTCTTTCGTGAATGACACAAATGTATAATAAATATAACTATTAAAAATAACAGGCTTGGATAAAAGGAAAACAAGTATAGAAGTAGTGTTTAACATTGATGTTTATTTTTAAAATATATACAGAGCAACTTTCTTAAAACAACCAGTTAGTTTTATGGGTTCACAAATAACAAAAAATACATTAGGTACATAGGCCTATAATACAAGGATGGGGACAAATATGTGGTTAGAAAAGTAAATTTATTTATTCTAAATACGGCTTAAATACGGAGCCGTGAATAAAATTATTCTCCAAATTTAGTAAAAATTAAAAGACACGGGCACCGAATGAGCCGAGATAACGGCTTCTCAAAAAGGGAAATTTAAACTAAACTACATAAATGACTAATAAGCAAAATGAAGTCTGTACACTTCGTGCAATCAGACGACGGAGCCGAGTAAGCCAACGTAACGGCTTCTCAAAAAGGGAAATTTAAACTGAATTACATAAATGACCCATAATCAAAAAGAAGTCTGTACACTTATTGCAATCAGACGAGGGTGCCGAGTAAGCCAAGGTAACGGCTTCTCAAAAAGGGAAAATTAAACTGAAGTACATAAATGACTAATAAGCAAAATGAAGTCTGTACATTTACTGCAATCAGAGTAGTGTTAATTGTTTAAATAAATAATCTTAGTGTCTTATAATATTCTTAGTCTTTAAATTAGTGTTAATATTTGTTTATCATTGTGTTAGTTACTTTTATAAACCTGAAATTATCTTTTTAATATTTATTTATCGTTTAATAAACGTATTCTTTAATTAATAATATCTCTCTTATGTTTTACACTTCACCCATATAAATAAAAACGTTACAATTGGTGTCAGGTGTTGGGTTGTTAATACTGACGATTACTTATTTGACCAATCCGAATTTGGTAAATTAAAAGAAGAATTAAAGCTTATGGCAGAAAATTCTCGAATATTAAAAGGAGAATTGACAGAAAAATTAGAGGAAAGTTCTAGAAAAGCAGATGAAAATTCTAGAACACTAAAAGAAGAATTGACCGAAACACTAGAACAAAAATTAATAGAAAGTTCTACAAAGGCAGAAGAAAATTCTAGAATATTAGAAAATAAATTGAAAAAAAATTCTAGAAAGGCGAAAAACTCTGGAGCATTAGAACAAAAATTAGAGGATAATTCTAGAAGTTTAGAAGAAAAATTAGAAGAAAATTCTAGAAGTTTAGAAGAAAAATTAGAGGAGAATTCTAGAAAAACCGAAGAAGACCTAAAGAATTTAAAAGATGAGTATGACAAGAAGATTGAAGAAATACAAGATAAATTCACTAAAATTACATCGACGTCAATGTCGAATTTCGATGTAGCTAAGGTGGGTGTACTAGACGAAAGGAAAGTAGTAAAATCTGAAACTACTTCAAAAATGCACATAAAGACACCGGAATTTGATGGGAAGTCTTCGTGGCCGAATTATTTAAAACAATTTCTCGTTGCGCGGAGAAGCTATCGACATCCTGCAAACGCTGAATGAAGAAGAACAAAAAGACTACGACCAACTAGTCAATCGATTGGAAATGCGGTATGGAAATGCGCATCTGGAGCAGGTGTACCAGACGCAACTGAGGAACCGGTATCAGAGTTCAAAAGAAAGCCTTCAAGAATTTGAAGTTGACGTAGCTCGTTTGATTCATCTCGTACATCCTATGGTTCCTCACAGCGTTTTGGAGTGCCTGGCCACTCAATCATTCATGTACGGGGTTCGAGACAGCGAAACTCAGCAAGCACTACGATTGGCTCGCCCAAAAACTTTAATTGACGCACTCTCATATGCATTGGAGCATGAAGCTGCCAAACAAGCTTCACGTAACCAATCGCGAGTGCGAAATATTGATGCTGAGAGTAATGAAAACACAGAAGATTTAGATGAGAGGTTACGGCGAATTGAAAATGAAATGTTTGCTGGAAGAAAGAAACTCTCAAAAGAAGGCGGAATCGACAAAAGAAGACAAGGAGTCGGAAAACTAAATCGGGTTGAAGCAAAGGGGCAATTGTCGACCCGTAATCTAGTAGCTCCACAATCCATCAGTTATGTCGCATCTCTTCATCATAAAGCCAATAGCATCTATGTGGATGGCTCTATTAACGGAAGGCCACTGAAAATGCTACTGGATACGGGTGCGACAAAAACTATAATTAGACCCGACTTTATAAGGAAAACTGGCAAGACGCATCTTCAACCAACTAACTGGCGATTACGCACAGCGACGGGAGAACAAGCTACCGAATTAGGAGAAGTAGATGTCACCATCTCTATTGGAAACACCTCCTTTAAACATCGTGCGCTGGTAGCTGAAGTTGAAGATGAATTAATACTCGGAATGGACGCAATGACAAAGTATGGTTTTAAACTTAACCTGCAGAAGGGCGTGATGATGGTCAATGAAGAAGAACTCGTATTAAAACCACGAGATGACAAAGCTGTGCGCGTACTAATGGCCGAGGACGTTACCCTCCCAGAACGAAGTGAAACTATCTTGGAAGCTCATTTAGATGGTAGTTTCTGTGAGGGAAGTATCGTTATGCTGGAACCCAAGAATGATGATGACAAAACTGGCACTGGAGTTGTCGTCGGAAAATCACAGGTCAAAGCCAGCCGGGTAAGACCAATTCAAATAATGAACGTAAATTTTTATCCTGTTGTTCTGAAGAAAGGAATAATTGTGGGAGAATGCATGGCAGTATCCTCGATTATTCGAACTGTGAAGACCAAGGGAAACACATCTCATGACTTTCCAGACAATTTAATCAATCAGATATCAACATCATTTCAAGAATTGACCGCCGACCAGAGAACAAAGGCAAAGAATCTAATTGGAAATTTTAAAGATGTGTTCCAATTTGACGAGAAAACCAAAGGGAGAACTAATATAGTTCATCATAAAATAAACACCAGAGACGCAAGACCCATCCGCCAACCAGCAAGAAGACTGCCATTGGCGAAGCGTGCGGAAGCCGAAAGAATTATTGAGGACATGAAGATGGAAGGTGTAATCGAACCTTCAAGCAGCCCTTGGGCTTCACCAGTGGTGTTAGTGAAGAAGAAGGATAGATCTACACGATTTTGCGTCGATTATCGTCAACTCAACAACGTGACGAAGAAGGATAGCTACCCGCTACCTCGAATAGACGACACATTAGACACTTTGGATGGCTCAAAGATTTTCTCCACTTTGGATCTAAAGAGCGGCTACTGGCAAGTGGATTTGGATCCAAAAGACAAGGAGAAGACAGCCTTCACCATTGGTACAGGACTCTGGCAATTTACCGTAATGCCGTTTGGGCTCTGCTATGCTCCTGCAACGTTTGAACGACTCATGGAAACAGTATTGGCTGGGCTATCTTGGAAAACCTGTTTAGTGTACCTCGACGATATTATTGTGGTAGGTAAGACATTCGAGGACCACATGAAGAATTTGGAAGAGGTTTTCCAGAGATTGAGGATGGCTAACCTGAAACTTAGCCCGAAGAAGTGTCACCTGTTTCAAAGAGAAGTTCATTACCTTAGACACGTGGTTTCCGGTAAGGGTATTGCAGTTGACCAGGAGAAGATAAAGGCTGTGAGAGACTGGCCAGCACCTACGGACAAACACGAACTTAGAAGTTTCCTTGGTTTGTGTACCTATTATCGGCGATATGTACCTGGATTTGCCAACATAGCTAAGCCACTGAAGAAGGAAGAAGATTTATCTGGGAAATGGACTGTACAGTTGCATTTAAAGAACTAAAACATGCTTTGACAAGCGCACCCGTCTTGAGTTATCCTTTACCTGAAGGAGAATTCATACTAGACACAGATGCCAGCAACGTCAGAATTGGTGGCGTTCTTTCCCAGATACAAAATGGGCATGAGAAGGTTATTGCCTACTTTAGTAAGACCTTGTCAAAACCAGAAAGGAATTACTGTGTGACCAGAAAAGAACTCTTGGCAGTCGTGAAATACGTAGAACATTTCTACAAATATTTGTATGGAAGAAAATTTTTGATTAGAACTGACCATGCTGCATTAAAATGGCTGCTACAATTCAAGAATCCTGAAGGTCAGGTGACTAGATGGATTGAAAGACTACAGGAATACGATTTCAAAATCGAACACAGGATATGTACCAGCCATCGTAATGCCGATGCATTGTCCAGAAGGCCTTGCCAAGATGACTGCAAACATTGTAGTCGACTTGAAGAGAAACAGTTTACCGTCGCCAGGACAACAGTAGTCGATGATAATTGGCAGCCCGATGGACTACGCGAAGACCAAGAAAATGACCCAAATTTGAAAATTATATTGGAGTGGAAAGCAGAAGAATGCAAACCAATATGGGAAGACGTTGCACCACACTCACAGAGTGTAAAAGCGTACTGGGCGCAATGGGACTCCATGGTGATTGAGGATGGCCTGTTGAAGCGTGTGGTAGAGAATGCCGATGGAACTGAGAAGAAAGCTCAGTTGGTCATTCCTAAGAGTAGAATACCAGACGTGTTGAAAGAGATCCATGACGGATCTGGAGGCCATTTTGGAGTCACCAAAACTCTAGAAAGATTGCGCCAGCGGTTTTACTGGGTTAACTTCACTGAAGATGCTAAAGACTGGTGCAAGAAATGTGTGGTTTGCTCTGGAAGCAACGGCCCTCATAGACGACGAAAAGCTCCAATGCGTCAATACAACGTTGGCAGTCCATTTGAGCGCATTGCGATTGATGTGGCCGGACCATTCCCAGAAAGTAACGACGGAAATAAATATATCGTGGTTGTCATGGACTACTTCACCAAGTGGGTTGAAGCCTATCCATTACCCAACCAAGAAGCCACCACGGTCGCTGAAACTTTAGTTAAAGAATGTATATGCCGATTCGGGGTACCACGTGAACTTCACTCCGACCAGGGAAGAAATTTCGAGTCTGCCGTTTTCCAAAATATCTATAAGATATTAGGAATTAATAAAACAAGGACAACTGCATTACATCCGCAGCCCGATGGCATGGTTGAACGAATGAACAGAACGATCAACCGATATTTGTCGAAGGTAGTCTCCAACCACCAAAGAGACTGAGACCGACATCTTGATCTGTTCCTGATGGCTTATCGTTCATCCGTGCATGAAACAACAGGGCAAACTCCTGCGAACATCTTATTCGGACGTGAGTTGCGTTTACCATGCGACTTGGTGTTCGGCAGCAAACCTGGGGAAGACCTGGCCGGAGAAGACTACGTTACGGGCTTACGGAGAAAAATGGATGACATTCATGAACAAGTCCGTACGAACATTCAAACATCAAAGCCGAAAAAGGTGGATATGAATCTGGGGATTTAGTGTGGCTTTACAACCCACAAAGGCGCCGCGGGTTATCACCAAAGCTGCAAAAGAATTGGGAGGGCCCCTATGAGGTAGTCAAAAGAATAAACGATGTGGTATATAGAATTAAGAAACGACCTACCGGGAAGCCGAGAGTGGTACACTTTAATCGGCTAGCCCCTTTTGCCGGAAACCATCATAAAGACCATAATGGAGCAACAGTTCGTCGGATCATAGCTCAGGAACCGACTTTTGAAGATTTCATGGAGAACTATTCCTTTGGGCGTACGGCGGTACGGCGTGACAAAAGAAGAACACCGTGTCTTCAGATTGTTCCCTCAGCCACTGCGTATCAGAAGACTTAAAGATGTCCCGCGGTATAGCCTCAGTCTTTAGGGCGAAATATGGACGACTACAAGAACTTGCCAACCAACGTCCATCTGTTGGGAAAACGTTACGACTGAGAGATAGCAATGCAGACCATCGGCGGTACATCTTCTACCTTGTTACAAAACCACGCTCGTACAAGAAGCCGTCGTATCAAAGCCTATGGAACTCGCTGTGCGATTTGAGGGATCATCTACTGGAGAATGACATTTTGAAGCTAGCAGTACCGAAGTTAGGTTGTGGTCTAGATGGTTTGGATTGGAGGATTGTTAGGAACATGTTAGAGACCCTCTTCCGGTATACCGGTATTGAAATTCTCGTCTGTAGCTATAATCCTAACAGACAGAAAGCAGAACTCCAGCGGACCATCGACTGTCACTTCTTCACGACTTCCAAGTGTACCAAGGGTAATACATGAAGATTTCGTCATCAAGAACTGTTCCGGAACGAAACAGTCTTAAGGAGGGGGCAGTGTGACGTGCGCCCCTGTGAGAATAGTACACGAGCTCCGCCGCTGAAAAAATGTACCAGAGCGATGACCCAGATGACGCAATCCCTGCGACGCGCCGCCTAGAGGATAACTACGCCGTGGCCTAATTCCTTTGTATACAGGTCACTGTCGCCTCGCGAATGTTCTACTAGGCCCGAGTAGATTCGAGAATTAAAGTTGCCAGGTATATAACCCGCCGCTAAAGCCAGCGAACATGGTCTGTAATGTAGTAGCAAAGTGTACAGAAGTCTGATATAAATAAGCGTCGTGAATAGTTGGTGATATAAACAACAGTCGACAAGTGAACATAAATAAATGTAATTAGTGACATAAAGAGTAGTGTTAGTTGTTTAAATAAATAATCTTAGTGTTTAAGTGTCTTATAATATTCTTAGTCTTTAAATTAGTGTTAATATTTGTTTATCATAGTGTTAGTTACTTTTATAAACCTTTAATTATCTTTTTAATATTTATTTATCGTTTAAGAAACGTATTCTTTTAATTAATAATATCTCTCTTATGTTTTACACTTCACCCATATAAATAAAAACGTTACAATATAAAATATTTCAATTAGTTTTAGGCCTTTTATTGTTTTTATTGCTTTATATTGGCCGAGTTGGACGCGGCTGCAATATATTGTGATGATGTAACTATGGTGATGAAGATATGTTATTCAATGTTTTGCATATTTATTTTATTAAAAATATTCTGATTGGTGCATCAGACGGAATAATAAAGGCTTGGAGTATAAATTCCGAACTTCACACATATCACTCTGTACATTTCACATGTACACTTGACGTTTGATTCACAGCAATGTATTTCTTTGTCTCATTAAAATGTCACATAGCGAACGAATTTGCCAGATGTATTATATTTAATAATTGTAAGAAATTACAAAATAAGGAACAAATAAATCAACTAACAAACAAGTAAACATTATAACGAACAAATAAATGATTATCACAATAAATTTTCCAAAATCCCTTCATTGAGAAAGTTGCCCAAATATCGAATGTAGTACAAAAGTTTTATAACTGATCTCAATCGAAATTTGGGCAACTGTTAACTAACGTCTTCAGACAGATCACAAAATTATTTAATATTTTAAAATATTCTTTTGACGGGTGTGTACTGTTCATCTTACGAACCTTAGGTCACGTTGACGTCGACCTAGGCCTAGGATGTTATTAGTACTTTATGATTTGATGTTTCTACGGAAATTATAATTTTTCCGCACAGTTTTATAACATTAATTAACCATTAATGTTATGTCCATACATTAATGAAATATAAAACGTATTTATTAATTAAATAAGTAAGTGATTTTTTTATTTTGAGATTAGCAAAAATTTGTTACGATTTTTAAAGAAAATGCAAAGTGATAAATAAATATAGATGTATTTTTTATTAACAGTAATATGTGAGTAATTAAAATCTAATAGTGGTTTTTGTGTAAGAATTTTTATTGTTGGTTGTAACATATCTGTGGATATCAAGATCATCTTATAATATTATTAATTTGTATTTTATAAAATTATGTGTGTTTTTATTAATAATATACAGTTTTCTACACATTTCTCTTTGTTTCCTTTCTTATGTGTGTTTATGCAAACCTGTAAGTTCCAATACAAAAACTGGGAAAATAAGTCATCATAAAGGGTTTTCCAATAAGAGGTGTTATTTTGAATAGCCCGCTATTTCGGTAGATGTCGCTTTTGAAGCTGTCATTTTTTGACATTTGACAAGTAGAAACTACGCCATTAATAAAAATGGAACGATACACGCTTCAACAACGCATTGAAAAATTCACTATAAAAATGGTGAAAATTTGGCAGAGACGGTTCGTAAAACTCGACAATTTTTGGGTCGTCGTGAAGCACCTTGTCGGACCGCAATACAGAAATTGATGGAAAATTTCGAGCTGTTGGGACAAGTTAGTGATGTGAAGAATAAAACCCGTGCACGTCGCTCAAGAACAGCCGAGAATATTGCTGCTGTAGCCGAAAGTGTTGAAGAAAACCCAGGTTTGTCCATTCCTCGTCGTTCTTTGGAATTAGGCATTCCACAAACGTCATTACACCGTATTTTGCATAAATATTTGGGTCTTAAGGCTTATAAAGTCCAGTTAACACAAGAACTCAAGCCGGCCGGGCCGATCATCAACAACGTCGTGTCTTTGCTGATTGGGTCGTTGAAATGCATGAAAATGATCCGGAATTCCATCGAAAAATCATCTTGAGTGATGAGGCCCATTTCCACCTCGGTGGCTTCGTCAACAAACAAAATTGTCGCATCTGGGGCTCAGAAAACCCAAGAGTTATTGTTGAAAAGCCTCTCTATCCTCAACGTGTGACTGTTTGGTGCGGTTTATGGTCCGGCGGAGTCATTGGACCTTACTTTTTCGAAAATGAGGCTGGCGCAACAGTTACGGTGAATGGATTGCGCTATCGAGAGATGATTAACGATTTTTTATGGCCGGAATTGGATGGTATTGATCTGGACAACGTTTACTTTCAACAAGACGGCGCTACGTGCCACACAAGCAACGAAACCATTGATCTTTTACGGGAAAAGTTTCCGGACCGTGTTATCTCTCGAAGAGGTGATCACAATTGGCCACCGAGTTCTTGTGATTTAACACCTTGCGACTTCTTTCTTTGGGGCCACGTGAAAGAGAAGGTCTACGCCAACTGCCCAGCGTCGACTCAAGACCTCAAAGATGGAATTCGTGAGGCTATCGAGGACATAGGACAGCCACTTTGCGATTTGGTTATGGAAAATTTCATGAAAAGGATATTGTCCTGTCAGCGTGGTCGTGGTGGTCTTTTGCCGATGTTATTTTCCACTATTAACGGCATACCTTCCTCTTTATAATGAAATAAACATCCGATCATTTATATTAAAAAATGGCATTTTTCTTTGAATATCAAAATAACACCTCTTATTGGAAAACCCATATAATACTATAAAATATATCTGTCATGTTATAAAAAAAACACATCAAATTAGGAATTTTATGTAATTCCCAAACCTAATACACATACATAAATTTACATCGGTAGCTATTAACCCTAGGAGTCCGGAAATAATTTGATAAATTTGTTTCCGGAAACGGGTCAACAGTGACCCATGCAGTCTAAATTATTATTTTTAGATATTTTTTGCTTTTGTGGTTAATTTGAATAAAATAACAGCATGAACTGTTTATTTTTCATTTATTTTTCTGTTTATAATGATACAAATAAGAAAAAAGTAAAGAAAAAAATATTTTTTGTTTTCTAGGTAAATATTCACAATATATTTGTAATACAAACATATTTTTACAAAACATAAAATATAATAATAATTGCATTGTTGAAACTAAATATGTTTTTTTTAGGATGGTTCACCATCTTCATCTTTTTACAATATTTACATATAGTTTCAATAATTTCTTTACAGTCTGAGTGCAAATTGCAAACAAACCTTTTACAATGGTCACATTTAGTAGAGTATTTATTGTCATTACCGCGACATGAAAAACAACTGCCTCTTTTTGTTTTTGATTTCGGTACTTCTATTTGCTTTCGTGTACTTATTACTTATTTCCGTTGCTTCACGACAGCCTCTTCTTCCTCATCAAACTCGACCATTGAATATTTGAATTACTCAGATTCAGTCAGAGGTCTCCGTTTGCTCCACATTTTGGCAAAAAAAATACATGTAGATTCTCAAAAGTCAATAAAAAGACCGAAAGTAATTTATAAATACAGCAAACGATATGATGCGCCAAATAAACAACATGTATTCGGCAATTCCACTAATTCCGAAAACGAGTCTGCCGTGACCCAACAAGCATTTTATGAAATATCAGAAGAAATAAAATTCATATTCATACAAATAATGCCAAAAATAATAGAAGATAACATAATAGGAGAACTTGAGAAAAATCAGGAACGTAAAAAAATAATTGTAAGGAATACAGTAAATTATGCACATTTTGGGTCACGATTGACCCACTTTTAGTACTCCGAGGGTTAAAATATTATCCTTCCACCAGACAGGTATAGTACATTATTCTAGAACTATTTATAGTGATATTTATTGAAATGTACACACGTTAACAGACGGATTATCAGTGATTGGACGGCAGAGTACAATTTATAGTGGGGTTCGATCTACTTGAACATAGCGGCAGGTACTTATGTTTGGTTTAAGAGTTTAGCATTGTAGGGATTTGGACCCAGATTTTATATTCCGCTTAGTGCTGTACACAGGTATTTTTGCCACTAATACTCGCATCGTATATTATGGTTAAAAAATTAGGAATGTGAGAACTTATAAGCATTAAAAATATTTTAATTTCACTGGTGTTTTAATTAATGAATAAAACACGCAAAAACCAGAATTTTTTACAACATACGATTACACTTTCAACGTGCATGTCGGGTTCAAAATATATAAAGTTTTTCTTCTATATTAAGAAAAGTATAGTTTTTTGGGAATTAATATTCGGCTATAATATTATTTATATCTAAACAAATGTGGATTGATATTTATGATTTAAAAATTACGTATACAAAATTACAGATAAAGGTTATAATGTTTTATTTATTGTTCATCTATGTTTAATAATATTAAAAGCGAGAACAATACTGTATTATTTATTATTATATACGAATATTATATACACAGGGTGAGTCTGGTAAAACGCCCCCTCCTTTAACTTTTTTATTATAAGTAATAGAAAAAAATGGCTCATATAAAAGTTTTATTATTTTAAATATACTATTTGATGGCAGATGTGGATATTTTTTATAAAGTCAGATATACAAGATACGACTATCAACTTTTATTTTTCAAATGGCAACCTATAATTATTTTACTAAAATATTAACCGCCATTTTTTTCTCTCTCCAACGATGTAATAGTTTTTATTAATGTATTTGAAAAAATTCGAGAAAAATAAGAATTGAGAATTAAGTTTTATTCAAATATTAAGTGGTTATATGTGAAAATAAATAAAATATAACAATGTTATACAACTTAAAAAGCTAAAACAACATTGTTTTAAGTTGTTTTTATTACTGAAATTGTTGTTTTAGGTTTTTAAGTTGTATAACATTTTTACATTTTATTTATTTTCACATATAGCCACCTAATAATTGAATAAAAATTATTTCTCAATACTTATTTTACTAGAATTTTTTCAGATACATTAATAAAAACTAATACATCGTTGAAAAGAGAAAAGAAAGGCGGTTTATATTTTAGTAAAATAATTATATTTGAAAAATATAAGTTGATAGTCGTATCTTGTAAACCTAACTTTATTCAAAATATCTACATCTGCCATCAAATAGTATATTTAATATAATAAAACTTTTATATGAGCCATTTTTTTCTATTACTTATAATAAAAAAGTGAAAGGGGGGGGGGGCGTCTTCCCAGATTCACCCTGTATATAAGTATGTATTCACGACCATTTGGAGCCAATTTTCTATGTTTCACGACCTTTTGAAGCCACATGGTCCAAAAATATAAGTTGTATGTGGGATTTGCTCATGATTATATAACAGTTGAAGACATTTTTGGCCGGTGCGTTTAGAGCGTGGTTTAGAGAAATGGAGAAATCCCAGTAGAAATTTACTACCCAACCTACAAATGTTGATTGTATTATTACTCGTGTAAGAAACATTTGACTGAATAATTTTTAAATATTATTAATTTTATTATTATAAACAAGTAGGTATACTTGTAATAAAATATTACTCGCACAAAATACATTTAATTGAATACCATTTCAATATTAATAATTTTATTATTATTTGAGATATACAATATCATTAGGAATTGTTAAACAAATTGATCGATTAGTTTTCATAAAATAGTGAAACCAAGAATCAAATGGTATAGGTTTTAAGTGAATTAAATACACAGCTTCCTTAATAAAATAGTGAAAGTTATTTAACATTGCATAGTATGCGGCATCAGTTTTTAAAGTAAAGCTCAATTATTTAAGGATATGGTAACTCTAGGGTTATTAATAAACATTATTCCAGTTTTGTACATCTTTTAAGAATCAAATGATATAGGTTGTAAGTGAATTAAATACACAGCTTCCTTAAGTTATTTAAGGCTTCCGTCAGATAGCTATAAAACTGAGTTCCACCATATCTCGAGAAGTAGAAGTTCAATTTTATTGACATTTTTTTGGATATTTTTAATTTTTAATAAATAAAGGTTGCTTACCCCTATAAAAAACAAGAAAATTCAAAATATGCAGAATAAATGAATAAATTACATATTATAAATACATGAATAAAAGACGACTTATTAATTATGGCGTCATTAAAATTTTTGAAAACTGAATAATTTTTGAGATATGACATACTTCTGATTTTTTATATGGGAATCTATGTTGCTTATTCTATAAGGTTTTCAGTTATATATAACAAGTCTACATTGTTTTGTTTTATACATGAATAAAATACTAATTATTAATTTTTTCGTGTGCTGCCACCTGTGATAAGTTTTGCCTGAGCCATGTCGTCAGTATGATAGTTTATATAACAAGTCGCCACTTGGCAAATATAATACAGGATGCAGGTCATCATTTTGCCGTTCCAAAACCAGGTCAAAAATAACATGTAAAGTCGCCATATTGATAGGATTAAACGATTCTGCTAAATCCTATACCGTAAAAAAATTCAAAAAAAAAAATTATATTCTTGCATTAATGTGCCAGAATAACACCGCGTATATAAATTAATAACCTTAAGATTTTTATTGTCCTTTTAATAATATTTTTTAGGATATAGAAGTGATAATTCATATTTATTTATATAAATGAAGGACAGATATGTATTAGAGGTTTTAAATGTGATTTGCTTAATACAAATGTCGTATAAGTAATCATAAATACTATTCAATGTGATATTCCAATCGCGGGACTACTCTAAATTATTATTATTCTTTTAACAATATTGTTTAAGATATAGAAATGATAATTGAAATTTATTTAAATAAATGAAGTATGTAGTAGAGGTTTTAAATGTGATTTGCTTTTTACAAATGTCGTATAATGTAATCATACACAGTATACAATGTAATATTCTAAGCGCGGGACCACTCTGAATTATTATTGTTCTTTTAGCAATAATGTTTAGTATATAGAAGTGATAATTAAAATTTATATAAACAAATAAAGGACACGTATGTATTAGAGGTTTTAAATATGATTTGCTTAATAGAAATGTCGTATAATGTAATCATACACAGTAGACAATGTGATATTTCAAGTGCGGGATCACTCTGAGTTATTTTTGTTCTTTTAACAATATTGTTTAATATATAGCAGTGATAATTCAAATTTATATAAATAATTGAAGGATACATATGTGTTAGATGTTTTAAATGAGGTATGTTAAATGCAAATGTCGTATAATGTAATTATACACAGTATACAATGTAATATTCTAAGCGCGGGATCACTCTGAATTATTATTATTCTTTTAACAATATTGTTTAAGATATAGAAGTGATAAATGAAATTAATATAAATAAATGAACGACATATATGTATTAGAGGTTTTAAATGTGATTTGCTTAATACAAATATTTTATAATGTAATCATAAACAGTATACAATGTTATATTCCAAGCGCGGGATCACTGAATTATTATTGTTCTTTTAGCAATAATTTTTAATATATAGACGTGATAATTAAAATTTATATAAATAAATAAAGGACACGTATGTATTAGAGGTTTTAAATATGATTTGCTTAATACAAATGTTTTATAATGTATTCATAAACAGTATACAATGTAATATTTCAAGCGCGGGATCACTCTGAATTATCATTGTTCTTTTAACAATATTGTTTAAGATATAGAAGTAATAAATGAAATTAATATAAATAAATGATGGACACATATGCATTATAGGTTTTAAATATGATTTGCTTAATACAAATGTTCTATAATATAGTCATAAACAGTATTCAATGTGATATTCCAAGCGCGGGATCACTTTCATATCTTTTTTAACAATATTGTTTAAGATATAGGTGTTTGTTTTTATTTTAAATAAATAGATTATTTGTGAATTTAATTTTTATCCCTTAATACCCAGATTCTATTTGTTGTCTCTCTCTCTAGGCACATTTTCTTAGCAACATTCGATGTTCAAGCGCCCTCTCCTTCTGTATTGTACTACGTAGTCTAAACTTATACCACAGACGCAATATATAGGGCAATTTAACAACTAGATATTATAATATGTAGCCAACAAGATGTACCAACAATAATTTAAACTGTAAATTGAAGTGCTCCAAGAAAAATATTGTTATGAATCTTATATGTGTAGCCTAGATAAATCGATTACTGATATATGAATATTCGTTGTCTCCGTTTCGCGTGGTCAAACGGCAGCCTCTCCAGTAAATCTGGTATTTTAGTGCCTAGTTAAACAAATAACTAATCTTTCCTATCTGTTCTTACGAGAAAAGTATAGTCAAAGTATGTCTTAAACAGTCGTAATTAGTTATAAACAATTTTCAAAATTGTAACTCAAAAAAGGCACTAATTCTGTTATACTTTGCTTTCGATATTTTAATATTATACCAAAACATGTATTACTAATTTTCTAATATGTAATAAACAATTCATTTTTAGTTATAAATAAAAAAATATTTTTTTAAATTTGATTTTTTTTGTTTCGGTGTCCGCAAACAAGTACTTAATTTCAATTTCAATATATTTTTAAAACGAACAACTATGGCCATCTGCCATACCGAAAGTTACCTTCAGTTGGTAGTTACAGATTTGGCCAAACGCTTTTTGCGGAAGTTTCAGTCAATTTTAAAATGCGTTTATGTCACAAATTATGTAAAATTGTTACAAAATAATTATTGTCAAAAATGCAGAGAATGGATAATATTTTAATATAATAGAAAGCAGTTAGCTTTTACTCCTAAAGCAAGAAAATTTAAAAAAGAATGGACGTTCAAAGTCCGTCTCAAACTTCCACGCGACAGTTCCCTGAGCATTAGCACTTCGGAAGTTGCACTTCCGTGAAGACAAACATATACATATATATATATATATATATATATATATATATATATATATATATATATATTTATATATATATATATATATATATATATATATATATATATATATATATACAGGGTGTTAATAACAAAACTTTACACACTTTAGCAGGTGATAGTAGAGATGAAAACAAGAAAAAAAATCTAATACACTTAGGTCCAATACTCATTGGTTTTTAGAAAATTTATGTATGGAATTTGTACATAATACACAGGATTGACGGAAGGTATTGTGCTGGCCACATCAGATTTAACAACTAAGGACTCTAGGTGTTTACGGTCAATTGTAAACAAAGTTGCAGCCGTCGTCGAAGAGACTCACGCACTTGATCGTAAACACCTAGAGTCCTTAGTTGTTAAATCTGATGTGGCCAGCACAATACCGTCCGTCAATCCTGTGTATTATGTACAAATTCCATACATAAATTTTCTAAAAACCAATGAGTATTGGACCTAAGTGTATTAGAATTTTTTTAACTTATTTTTAAATTTATAAGATAATGTTTCACTTTGATTTAAAACACAGATGACTACAACAAGAAGATAGAAGAAGTACTGAAAAAAGGCTCCTACGCCAAGCTGAATAAGGACCCAACATCAAGCATTGAAAGAAAGGTGTATTGAAGAAACACAAGCAGCACATTGACGATTCTACTAGATCCAGACTGACACCACATCACAGCAAACCACCACATCTTTATGGATTACCAAAGATACACAAAAAGGACGTGCCACTCAGACCCATCATCAGTTCAAGAGGATCGCCCTGCTACAACCTGGCTAAATTTCTGCTACCAATTATAGCCCCGCTGGCAGGGAAGAGCAACACATTTGTTAAAGACTCCAAACATTTCATAGACATTGCGACTGCAATACAATTGGAACCAGAAGACCGTTTCGTCAGTTTTGATGTGGAGAGCCTTTTTACAAATGTACCCGTCGATGAAGCATTACAAGTGGTGGAAAAGAAACTGGAAGAGGATACAGAATTGCACAGCAGAACAAAATTAACAATCAACGCAATACTGGAACTGTTGGAGTGCTGTCTAAAAACTACGTATTTCCATGCTCAAACCGACTTCTTTCAACAAACCGATGGACTGCCAATGGGATCTCCACTGTCACCAGTCATCGCCAACATCTACATGGAATACTTCGAGAACACCGCTATAAGCACAGCTCTAATCAAGCCGAAGAAATGGATAAGGTACGTGGATGACACCTTCATTATCTGGAACCACAGTGACGCAGAGTTGGAAGCATTTCTCTCCCATATAAACTCTCTAAAACCGAGCATCAAATTCACCATGGAGAAAGAAGACAACAACAGAATACCATTTTTAGATGTTCTTGTGGAGAGAGTTAACAACACTATACAAACATCTGTTTATCGCAAGCCAACGCACACAGGACGCTATTTGAACTATGAATCAAACCATGCCGAAACCACCCAAATTGGGGTAGCTAACACGCTACTTGACAGAGCAAAATCACACTGCAACACAGAACAAAGTTATAAATCAGAAGTCAAGGAGATCATTAACACACTACAAAGAAACGGATACGCGGAGGGGACTATCAAGAAAATAGTACAGAAGAACCAAACAACAAAGGCGAAGCAGGTAAACAAAGACGAAGTAAAGAGAAATGAGTTATACATTCCTTACATGAAGGGAGTCTCCGACAAAATTAAAAGGATTGCCAGCAAGTTCAACATATTAACCAGGTTTCAAACAACAACCACAATCAAGAACATCCTATCAAAAACAAAACCAGAACGGTCACCAAAACTACAAACAGGCATCTACCAGGTGGATTGTGAATACGGAAAAACATATATAGGAGAAACAAAACGACCGTTGAATATCAGAATTAAAGAACACAGACGACACACTGAGAGAGGAGAGACATCAAAATCCGGTATTGCAGACCACGCGTGGGAACACCATCACCGTATCCAATGGGACGGAGCAAGGATCCTCAAGAAAGAAGAGCACTGGTACAAGAGGAAATTCAAAGAAGCCGCCATAATACAGAAGAACAGAAAAACAGTGTTCAGCCAGCCGAGTGTAGAAATCCGACCAATCTGGAGGAAACACATCACAGCAGACTCCAGCCTAGCCATCGAGACCCAGGCACCCAGGACGCCCGACCCACCCATTGGACCTGACCAGCCACCCAGGACGCCTGACTCACCCATTGGACCTGATCAACCATCCATCACTAATGTTCACCCCCACAACACCAGATATAAAGCTCGTATGTTAAGGAATTGTCAGTAGTATCAAATCACCTGATGACGACAGCAGATTTTTCGCTGTCGAAACGTTGTGAAGTTTTTATATAAGTGTGTGTTATAAAATAAAGATAATGCAAGTTCAAAATAAATTCGTTTTAAATCATAGAATTTTTTTCTTGTTTTCATCTCTACTATCACCTGCTAAAGTGTGTAAAGTTTTTTTATTAACACCCTGTATATATATATATATATATATATATATATATATATATATATATATATATATATATATATATATATATATATATATATATGATACCAATGAATTTTCGAGCCGAGTAATATTTGTAAATAAATTGAAATAAATTGTGTAAATACTTAATTTTAGTTGTATTATAATGTAATGTAATTTATGATATATAAATAGTTTTAATTTAAATTTTTAACATATCTGGAGGTACCTCGAAACTTTCCTAGAATATGTTATTTTCTTACACAAATTGTTTTAACGTGAAATTTGTATATGCAAGGTCACAAAACAAATTATTACGTTATGTTTATAAACAATTGAATTTATTACTTCCTATTAAGAATGTTTGAAATTGGAAATTGTACCGTGAACATAGGTTAGTGAAGATTATTTATGAAACTTTGACATTGAATAACTTTTGTCAGAGATGATGTGACGTTTGTTTCTTAATTTGTATTGATTGACTGTAATAATGTGTGTGAGTTTTAAAGTGAATTAACACGCATGACTATGTTTAAGAATTTAATTTTTATTCGTACAGGTTATGTATGGTGTTACGTGTGCAACAGTAAACAATTGTGGACTCTTTTTTTTAATTATTGTATTATTTATGTGTCACCGGCTATATTGTAATTCGTATTATATGATTACAGCCTTTTACGTAGAATGTCTCCCGATTGGAACATAGAAATAGTTCAAATCTGATGTGTAAAAAAGATTTGTCATGGATCATGAGAATAATACATGTACCTACCTATTAAAACAGAGTATAATAAGAAAAATGGCTGTAATTTTTCCTTCTATTATACGTGCAGATTAGTAGAAGAACAATGAATTATTTGGTGTAAGAATTTAGTATAATTTCCATAACAGATGATTATTTACTTTGAAAACCTTTTTTGGCGGTATTTACATTATTTAAAAAATCGATTAAAATGAACTTTAAATGTTGTGTTATGTTAATTTTGATAAATATTAAAACTTTTCTGTATCAATTCTTATTATTGATTAAATTAATGATTCTATTGTTAAGAATTTTATTCTTGTAATCAACAATAATTACCTTTCATATTTTATTATTATTTTACACACACACACACACTGATATTTATGAGGTTAAAGCTTTAATATCAATTAATTACCACTTAAATGGAGCAAATAAATATAAAATACATGTAATTATTATTCTAAAATTAGCCTAAAAACAACTTTTTACTTTTGTAATCCATACATATTTGAAATTTCATATTTCCCACGCTTTTTCCATATTTAACTATGAAGAGTTGACTGATGAAACCTCGGGCACAATTTATATCAAATACATTAAATTATGTACATTTATTGGGAACACACGCTCCGTCATAATGTACACAAATCGCCCTGTACATTTCCTGCCAAGCACTGTGTCATAACGTACAAATCTAGCCCATGAAGTTGGCGCGCGTCAAAGTGTCATATATCTATTAACTAATATATTGCTAATGCTCCTATCTTTTACGTAGAAACCAGTTGAGGCAAAGAAAGAGAGATGGGAATATCATTGCTGCATAAGTCTGTCACTCTCTAATTCCGGTTTCTTAATTTTGCGCATGCACGTAATATTTGAATTCTATTGGCTTCGGTGACAGCTGACAGCGACGGTCAGTTGATCCAGCGAGCACATTGTTAGTTTCATTCATTCATTTTCTGTTTGTACTTTGAGTCGTTCATACCGTTCGTATTCAGTCTTAGGGAATAAAATCATTCACAGTGGCAGGAAAATTGGGTTTCTGGGCTTTTAATTAATATAACAAATATGTTTGAACTTTATGATGAACAAAAAATAGATTTAGAGTTTTTATTGACTTTTAAATTAAGTCAAGATTTTCTTGAAACATTCTTCAGCGCCATTAGGAGCCGGGGCGGATTTAATAACAATCCCAATGCGCTACAGTTTGGATCTGCGTATAAAAGACTAGTGATTAAAACAGATATTAAATCAATGCAAAATGCCAATTGCTTAGTGGACGGCATAAATATATTACAGGTCTCTTCGAAAAGGGAAAATTTTAAAAATCCTGTTTGTGTGATTTGACCATGATTATGTAAATACGATGTGGGGTCTAAACACCTATGTTGAAAATGTAGTAGAGTACATAGCGGGATATGTTCTCAGTAAAATTAAAAAAATGAACATCTGCTCATTTTTTTGGGACTACTTATGCTCTGATAAAAGAGAAAGCTTATTAATAAACATAAAAAATCGGGGAGTCTCCTATACCCCTCAAAAGACATGATATTTATATGCAAACGCGCTGAAAGGATATTCAGAGAAAAACAAGAACAAATGTTTAAAAATAAAAAATTAAAACAACAGATGGTTCTTACCATAGTTTTCCATATGTATTTAATACAACAGAATTTTTAAACCACATCAAAGAACAAACCATTTTAGACAACCACAAAACGCAAATTATAAAAAACTATAATTCATACTTTTATAAAAATTAGATTTTGTCACGAGACGAAGTTACTGTCACAGAAAGACGATTATATTCGAAATAAATTCACCAGAATTGTATTATTTAGAAATCAATAAATATTTTAAAAAATATTTCTTTTACTCTACCTTCACCAAAATAAATTAATCCTGACCAGATTTAATTCCTATTATTTTTACAGTACAACAAAGTTAATTATTTAATTCAAGTTCAGTACTAGAATATTTCATTGTTATTTATTATTACTAATATTTATGTTGAAGGATTTACACACAAAATAAATAGTAGGTATATTACTTAATTTCTCAGATTTATAATTATATACTCTTACTCTAATACTCCACTCTGCACTCCATGCTATGATTTTGGAACACACCCGGATCAACTGGCCGTCGCTGTCAGCGTTAGCCAATAGAATTCAAACATTACGCGCATGCGCAAAATCACGAAACCAGAATTAGAGAGTGACAGACTTATGCAGCAATGATATTCCTATCTCTCATTGTTTGCTTCAAGAAAAGCACAGGATCCGCAATATATTAGTTAATAGATATATGCAAAGTGTACATTTCTTGCCTTATGCATCGTCATAATGTACATAGATCGCCCTGTACATTTCCTGCCCAGCACTGTGTCATAACGTACAAATCTAGCCCATGAAGTTGGCGCGTATCAACTTCGCGCGCTTACATATTTAAAAAGTACACTCCGTCCTACAAATTGTAACAAAATAAAATTATTAAATTGGAATAGGTTAATAGTTATAGTGAGCACTGATAGATGTCGCAACGAAATAAATTGTGAAAGTTAACAAACATTTATTAGTTTTCTTGTATTACAGCATTAAAAAATAAATCAAGTATTTGAATCACTTATAATCTTTTATTTGCACATGTATAACAATCTGTAAATAGCAATTATTTATATTATAAATACATGGGAATGGTGTAGCAGTAAATAATATAAACCTACTAATCTGTATATACAATAAAGTTTATAAACACATATATTTGTTGCAAGAAGCTGATATCAATGGGAATAGTGTTTGAGAAGGATGTATTGTTTTTATTTTTTATTGTATTTAAGGCAGGAGGCAAATAAAACACATTCATCTTTGCATAACTTATAATTAATCTTATTTTACATTATACAATGACAATATTTATACATAGACATAACGGTTTAAGTGTAAAATGCTACTGATAGAAAACAATAATCCTTTTCAGCTGTCTCTTGTATCTCTGCCAATAGTAAGTAAAATGGCGTCTGCAACAGTCAGCTGGGCTGTGAAACAAAATCTCGCTTTGTAACGACTTTCGACAAGTTTCTTAAAGTTGTCTGAGACTTTCCTCATAGTTTAAATCTATTAAAAAAAACACACACGCGCCATGAATCTTATCACAAGTGCATAACCATGACTCCCGTCAGTTGTTGGCTTATTACGCGCAGATCTCTTTAAATTGAAAAGGTCTATTTCAAATATCTAAACACGATTATTAAGGAAATCCATGTGCAATAGAAATTAAATCAAGACATTCATTTACAATACACGAATTCTCCATGCCACAACGTCATAAAGAATAATAAAAAATAATCGTACACATAAAACCAAGTCTACCAAAAACATGGTTTAAATCTAACAATCTGACTTAACAAAACTATCTTATGACGTAGAAAGAAGCTAAAACATATGTAAAGGAACAGCCTAGATATCAATTAATTTCCAAATTCTTCTAATTTTTGAAGCCGAATTGAGGAAAAAAAGGATTATTATATGAAGATCACGCTGCAAAAAAGAGGAATGTCATTGTTATGTAGTTTTCGGGAAATAAAAAAAAACAAATTTATATTATATTTGTGTTGTATGGCTATATATTTCACAGGTTAACTTTGAGACTATGATTCTTATTGCATTGGAAGTTTATACATAAAATTCTACCGTATTTGATGTACATGATGTATATTTCATTAAAAAATGTGACCCTTTTTGCAATGTACTTTTCATATATAATTTTTATTTTAATAATTTTTACCTCTCGCTAAGAGAGCTATTGGATTCATGCTAAAAATCGCATATCCAGATTTTATTGAATAAGCACGTTTTAAGGTCCCTATAATCCGATTTTTACATTTTACGATGATATCTGTGTGTGTGTGTATGTGGGATGTTGTAAGGACGATTACTCAAAAACTATAAGACTTTATATTTGTTTACGTATTTCCCAATCGGACATTCATGGGAAGATCTGAAAAGGTTTTGGTAACAATTGGACAACTGGAAGTAGAAGATTCTTGAAAAAAAAATCTTCTAAATATTGATGCTGAGATAGATGTTGGGGAAGAGACGGAAAGATAGGATAATGAATGAAAGAATAAGGGAAATGGCTCGAGTAATAGAAATTTGTAGAAAGATACAAGAGAAACGATTACATTAGTATGAACATGTCATGAGAATAGATGAAGAATATATTGGAAGAATGAATAGCTTATTTGTAGAAGGTGGAAGAAACAGAGGACGACCAAAGATAAAATGGAAGAACTGTATTGCGGAACACTTGAGAAAAAAGGAACGGAATGAGGACGACACACAAAACAGAAATGAGTGAAAAAAGAAAATAAAACATAGCGACATAGGAAAAGCTAAAGAAGAAGATGTCAGTGTCAAGGGCAATTTGCTTAGTTTGTTTATGAAGTAATTTAACTGGAAATATAGAATATTTTGCAAGAAAAATTATATATGGAATTTGTACATAATACACGGAATTGATGGAAGGTAATGTGCTGGCAACATCAGCTTTTTTTAAGAAAAACAATTAAGAGCTTCAAATTAAGGTACTTCAGGTAGATCAATTGTAACCAAAATCTAATCAATTGGATTTAAGAATGGGAATAAAAAAATTGTAATTTTTGAAATTGTAGTATTGGAGTTATCGCGGACGAAACGATCATCACACACACACATACAGACATCATCGTAAAAATAGTAAATTCGTATTCTAGGGACCCCAAAACGTGCTTATTTATATAACTCACCATTGATTTTTTTGACCTAAGACAATACCTTTCTTACCTAAAAGTGACGGAAGGTAAAAAACCTGACTTACCAATGCTATAGGTATCTTATGCTGTAGAAAGAAACCGAAACATATAAAATGCGGACAACCTACAAAGAAATACAAACGGAAAATAACTAAAACAGGGTAGATATCAGTCATATAATACAATTATTGAAGCCAAATTTAGAAAACCAGGATTCTTTCTTATATGTTAAAACAAAAACAGTATACGAGTATAATGGAAGATAATCAATGGTAAAAGATATATTCAAATTTATTTTAAATAAATATATTACTTATTTCTGGGTTCTGCTTTCTACACAGATATCGGTAATGATGAAATATTTGTACCGTGCGGGCGTTTACTAGGCGTCATCTCACAGGCACTCAATGCTGGCGTGGGGACTACACCATAGGGATCAATTTAGTGCCATTAATATTCGAAGGATTTTTGGTGTCGGTCGGGATCGAACTCGGGTCCCCAGATTCGCGACCAAACACTCAGGTACACGGCCACGAGACCCTATTTATTTTAATATAAATAGAAATACTAAAATAATTTAATATAGGTACCTAGTAAATCTTACTGACAAAAAAATACTTTTCATGTATGAAAAATGATAAAAAAAATTTAAATGAAAACACTACCGATTAAAGAAGTGGCGCAAGCTATCTCGTATATTTGTTTTTTTTTGTGTCGGTGCTAGCTGAGAATGACGTATTATGTGCTGTTGGAGGTAGAACGGGCACTCAGCTGTTTACAAAACAAATTTCTCTTGTATTTCATTATGCGAGATTAGCTAATGGTTTTTATAATACATGTGTACTTCAAAAAGAATTTACCATCTGATATCCAACCTCGCTATTTAACAAAAATCAAGTTAATTTGTAATATTGATGATGTGATGAAAGTGAGTTTTTGAAGGATATATAGGATTTTCCGAATATTTTGCCAATGGATATAAATTATTTTGTTACCAACAAAAGCGTTTACACCCAAGAGCAATTAAATACTTTCCGGGGTTTAAAATCATATAAATATTTCCGGTGTAGTTGGGTACGCGATATTAATGTGAAGAAATTTGGAAAACTTGTATCTACTAGTAAAAGAAAAGGTGAGTAATCTATTTATATTACAATATATTAATTTAATACTTTATTATACACATTTTATTACAAAAAAAAAAACAGTTAAAAATGAATTTATTTCTTTATCTGAGTCTTTCATTATTTATTGAATGTAGAATACATCCTGAGACGGTAGTGATGGAACAACGTAGGACCGTACAAGTCAAAGTTTCTTAGCCTCTTCAGACCATAGCCCAGCGTCAGCTATTTTTCCATGTCTTCCACGAGGAAATTTCCATTTGTTTTCCAAACCCGTTACGGACACATCTTTTATAACTAAAAGAACTGTCGCTAAATGATTGCGTGTTTCCGAAAACCCGATGTAGATACATCTGCAGTGACCACTGTGAACACTCTCAGCTTTTTCGGCAATTATCCACACGTCTAATAACTTTTCGTTCAGTATTTGTGAATGCATAACCTATAAAATAATATTACATGTCAATGTATGGATGTTAAATAAATAAATCATCACGGTATATGAGATTTCTGATTCATAATGATTTTATTGTAATAAAATGTGTATAATAAAGCATAAATTAACCCATTGCAGTATAAATAGATTACTCACCTTTTCTTTTACTAGTAGGTTCGTTTTCCAAATTTCTTCACATTAATATCTCGCAGCCAATTGCACCAGTAATACTTATACGGTTTTAAACTCCGGAAACTGTTTAATTGCTCTTGGGTTTAAACACCTTCGTTAGTACCAAATAATTGATTATATCCATTGGCAAAATATTCAGAAAATCCGATATATCCTGCGAAAATCCACTTTCATCACAATTGTGCGGGTTAATATTACAAATTAACTCGATTTTTGCTAATTAGCGAAGTTGCATATCAGGTGATAGCTTCTTCTTGAAGTACACATACATTATAGAAACCATTAAATAATCTCGCACAATGAAATACGAGAGAAATTTGTTTTGTAAGACAACAAACTTATTTCAGATTTTGAATTAGCGCTAAGAAAAACTCGCTTTGAATAGATGGCGTATTTGTCGCTCGACCTCATTTATTTGCTAAAGAAATGAGTAACAAGCCGGGGGCACTAAGATCAGTTGTTTCGAAGGTTACCGCAACAGCTGAGTGCCCGCGCTCTATTTCAATTCATGGGTTATGTACACTGTTATGTATTTAAATTTGACCATAGAGTTAAAAATATAATACATAGAGGGAGCGTAAAGTACGATTGTAGGCAATGACCTTGATGCCTAGTGACGGAAGGGGAATGAAGCGTCAGCCATATTGTGCAGCCCCATTTTAGCGCGTTATTCAAATCTGTCTATTTTACGTAAAATAAAGTTATATTGGAGTAATAAAACAATAGTAATAGTGTAATTTACTAGAATAAATCCAACGTAGGAAATAAATAATATCAACCGTAATAAAATGTTTTTATTTATACAAGATAATTCAGTAACTAAAATAAAATACATAATTATTTTTAAAATTTAAAGAAATCCAATAAATATAAATATCTGAAACTAGTAACCTTCGAACAGAATTAATTTGTTATATTGTTGTCATCGACTTTGTGATGAATCTTTTATATTTTTTGCAATGTAGTATAGTCGTATGGAAATATATTTTTCTAAAATAGCTTTAATCAAATAAATAATATTGTTTTCCATTGGATTAAATATTTCCTTATTAGGGGTCGATATATTTTTGAAATCAGCTGATCTTCTTGTAAAAAGTTTTGATTCTTTAAAGCACAAAGTCCTGACGACATAGTAGCAATTTTTTTAATATTTCTTCGATTTCTCTGCTGGAGCAGTTTTATTTTCATTTTGTAACGTTGATCTAGTGCCTTTATTTTATTTAATAAAGCAGATTTATTTGGAGATATTTCACGTGTTATTCTTTACTATTTTTACGATGATGTGTGTGTGTGATGATCGTTTCGTCCGCGATAACTCCAATACTACAATTTCAAAAATTACAATTTTTTTATTCCTATTCTTACATCCAATTGATTAGATTTTGGTTACAATTGATCTACCTGAAGTACCTTAATTTGAAGCTCTTAATTGTTTTTCTTAAAAAAAGCTGATGTTGCCAGCACATTACCTTCCACCAATTCCGTGTATTATGTACAAATTCCATATATAATTTTTCTTGCAAAATATTCTATATTTCCAGTTAAATTACTTCATAAACAAACTAAGCAAATTGCCCTTGACACTGACATCTTCTTTAGCTTTTCCTATGTCGCTATGTTTTATTTTCTTTTTTCACTCATTTCTGTTTTGTGTGTCGTCCTCATTCCGTTCCTTTTTTCTCAAGTGTTCCGCAATACAGTTCTTCCATCTTATCTTTGGTCTTCCGCTGTTTCTTCCACCTTCTACAATTAAGCTATTCATTCTTCCAATATATTCTTCATCTATTCTCATGACATGTTCATGCTAATGTAATCGTTTCTCTTGTATCTTTCTACAAATTTCTATTACTCGAGCCATTTCCCTTATTCTTTCATTCATTATCCTATCTTTCCGTCTCTTCCCCAACATCTATCTCAGCATCAATATTTAGAAGATTTTTTTTTCAAGAATCTTCTACTTCCAGTTGTCCAATTGTTACCAAAACCTTTTCAGATCTTCCCATGAATGTCCGATTGGGAAATACGTAAACAAATATAAAGTCTTATAGTTTTTGAGTAATCGTCCTTACAACATCCCACATACACACACACACACAGATATCATCGTAAAATGTAAAAATCGGATTATAGGGACCTTAAAACGTGCTTATTCAATAAAATCTGGATATGCGATTTTTAGCATGAATCCAATAGCTCTCTTAGCGAGAGGTAAAAATTATTAAAATAAAAATTATATATGAAAAGTACATTGCAAAAAGGGTCACATTTTTTAATGAAATATACATCATGTACATCAAATACGGTAGAATTTTATGTATAAACTTCCAATGCAATAAGAATCATAGTCTCAAAGTTAACCTGTGAAATATATAGCCATACAACACAAATATAATATAAATTTGTTTTTTTTTATTTCCCGAAAACTACATAACAATGACATTCCTCTTTTTTGCAGCGTGATCTTCATATAATAATCCTTTTTTTCCTCAATTCGGCTTCAAAAATTAGAAGAATTTGGAAATTAATTGATATCTAGGCTGTTCCTTTACATATGTTTTAGCTTCTTTCTACGTCATAAGATAGTTTTGTTAAGTCAGATTGTTAGATTTAAACCATGTTTTTGGTAGACTTGGTTTTATGTGTACGATTATTTTTTATTATTCTTTATGACGTTGTGGCATGAAGAATTCGTGTATTGTAAATGAATGTCTTGATTTAATTTCTATTGCACATGGATTTCCTTAATAATCGTGTTTAGATATTTGAAATAGACCTTTTCAATTTAAAGAGATCTGCGCGTAATAAGCCAACAACTGACGGGAGTCATGGTTATGCACTTGTGATAAGATTCATGGCGCGTGTGTGTTTTTTTTAATAGATTTAAACTATGAGGAAAGTCTCAGACAACTTTAAGAAACTTGTCGAAAGTCGTTACAAAGCGAGATTTTGTTTCACAGCCCAGCTGACTGTTGCAGACGCCATTTTACTTACTATTGGCAGAGATACAAGAGACAGCTGAAAAGGATTATTGTTTTCTATCAGTAGCATTTTACACTTAAACCGTTATGTCTATGTATAAATATTATCATTGTATAATGTAAAATAAGATTAATTATAAGTTATGCAAAGATGAATGTGTTTTATTTGCCTCCTGCCTTAAATACAATAAAAAATAAAAACAATACATCCTTCTCAAACACTATTCCCATTGATATCAGCTTCTTGCAACAAATATATGTGTTTATAAACTTTATTGTATATACAGATTAGTAGGTATATATTATTTACTGCTACACCATTCCCATGTATTTATAATATAAATAATTGCTATTTACAGATTGTTATACATGTGCAAATAAAAGATTATAAGTGATTCAAATACTTGATTTATTTTTTAATGCTGTAATACAAGAAAACTAATAAATGTTTGTTAACTTTCACAATTTATTTCGTTGCGACATCTATCAGTGCTCACTATAACTATTAACCTATTCCAATTTAATAATTTTATTTTTCTATTTCGGTGTTCTTATGTTTCTATAAACGCACTGTTTTGTATTTCAAACACGACGTTTAGAAGATCTATAAGCGTACTATTTTTGGCGCCTTTCATGTTCTAGAGTTGGTAGTCATGCTTTCATAACTGACAGATGACAGGTAACCTCAAAATGGTAAGTTGTTGATAATATATCAACATATTACTTTTAATTATGGATTTTTATATTTTCTTTAGGTGATAGGACTAGAAAGAAATATAATATTAATGTCACAACCAGAATCAGACCTTGAATCATAAATACAATACACCTTGCAATACATTAATTAATCAATAGTTGACAAAATATGAAATTTCAATTGTTAGCGAGAAACGTTACCAAAATAAACATAACTAACAAAAAAATACCTAGTCATAATTTGACGTCGCAATTTAAATAAATTTAATCGTAAAATTACCTCAATAGAAAAAATAGTATAAAAAACACGTATCATAAGGCCTGTTGACGCACTCGTCCTTTGTAAAACTCGCCTAGCGGCTCGTTTTCCAAACTTGGACTCGTACGTTAACAGATTGCCTTATGATACTTGTGTTTTAATGTACTATTTGTTACAATTTGTAGGACGGAGTGTACTTTTTAAATATGTAAGCGCGCGAAGTTGATACGCGCCAACTTCGTGGGCTAGATTTGTACGTTATGACACAGTGCTGGGCAGGAAATGTACAGGGCGATCTATGTACATTGTGACGATGCATAAGGCAAGAAATGTACACTTTGACGCGCGCCAACTTCATGGGCTAGATTTGTACGTTATGACACAGTGCTTGGCAGGAAAAGTACAGGGCGATTTGTGTACATTATGACGTTGTATACCTAGCCCATTTATTAATATTACAATAAATTTTACATTCTAAAACACAATACTTATAGCAGAAGTATTTCAAACTTTCATCACATTTTAAGTATCACTGGTTTACAGTAGAAGTACCATTTTTGAGGTTAAAGTTATAATATTAACTAATTACTACTTAAATGGAGCAAATAAATATAAAATACATATAATTATTCTATAATTAGCAATGGCCTTGGTCTTTCACTTCCCCGGTCACCAGACTCAACACATACACAACCAAAATTATCAACCTCGAGTATTTCTGTAACTGGGTAGAATCAGAAACAAAAATGTTATATTTCTCTATATATAACAACAATAAGCTAACCTAATGCACAAAATATGCCCAAATTTTCCAAGCGTGACTTTTGTATATTAGGTGAAGTTATTGCTGTTTTTTTTTTTAGAAAAATATTCAAGCTAAACAAGCCGGCGTTGTACTATGCGTTAGGCTTTTGTTTTAGTTTACAGTGTTATCATCTAACCTAACCCCGTACGCATACAATACCAGAATATATGATTACTGATTGTGCTGTGCAGGCAAATGGTTTTACCGCAACTAAATGGAACCAACAGCTGTGGCAAAAGTTCTAACTATTCTAATTCTATTTATCTAACAGTATGCGACGGATAATTATTTCATACGATATGGTCAGTCTGTAAGATTGTAAACCTACTGATTTTAAGAATGTTAATTCATGTGGATATCTTAGGAGGGCCAGCGGCGTTAGCACTTTGTACGTTTCCAATGTGGGAATGCGTGTTAACAGTCATAAAACACTGAAGACAGCGGCGGTAGCACTTTTTAAAAAAGTGCAACTATTATAATTTAGGAATGCATGGAAACAATCATAAAACACTATCCACCTAGTGGAAGCTCGGCGTAGTCCTTATACTAAACGGTTAGATTCACTATCTATATTTTCATCATGAGCATCGCATCTAATTTAGACACGGGTAGAGGCCAAACGATAAAAGCGATGTTAATGAAACTTGCACCAGGCTGTAGGGAATTCTTGCCTTTAGTGCCCTCCACTTAAGTGTTTTTTTTTCTGTAGGATGCATAGTTTTTGTGTAAAAAAATATTAAACGTACAAATTTGGTACATTAAAACAATGGATCGAAGTAGCCTGAAATCTTGGTTTACGTAGAAAATCAATAAAGATTGCTTTATTTTTTTAATTGAGTAGGCGTGATTTTTTTAAAATGAAGATCATATACTTGGACAGTGTTACCAAATTGTGCCATAAGTAACTAAATAAAAACACATATATTCCTAACTATAGACACATTTGACATATCAATTTAAATCTTTAAGTGGAGAAATTTTTTAAATAAAAAGATATTAGAAGAATTTATTATCATTTAAATGAAATACAATCATGAGAAATTAGATTACATTACTTGTAAGTATTCAAAAGATGAAATATTTTTGTAATTCTACATTTGATTTTCAGTTTATTACAATTCTAATATTATAGTTAGTAAAATATAGTTAACAATGTATGTAGATTAAGTCTAAACGGCTATATCTTTAACCGTGTCCGAGATAATTATACATGTTTCCATATATTTTAGATGTACCTAATGTAACGGACAAAATAATGCAAGTTTCGTAAGAAGTTTGGTTAGGTTAGGTTAGCCAGAAAACGAAGCAAAGCAATAACATGAAATTTGAATATAATCTGTGTTGATTACAGAACGAAAAGTTGTTTTATAGGCTAATTATAGAATAATTACATGTATTTTATAATTATTTGCTCCATTTAAGTGGCAATTAATTAATATCATAACTTTAACCTCATAAATGTGAGTGTATGCGTTTTCCTCCAACCTTTGATTGGAACTATAAATCATAAATTGGATTTTCAATTATAAATACTAAAAAATTATGTTGTAGCTATGTACAATTATATATAAATAAAATATAAAAGGTAATTATTAATTTTTATGTGTTTGTTTACGTAGAAGTGTCATTTTCATTTCAACAATTAGTGGATTTGCACGATATTACGATTTAAATTATGTAACGGGTAATAATTCTGTGCTTTACGACTAATCTGTACGTATAATTATAAATATCTTTTTTTATGGATCATCTCAATGAAGCTTTTTGGTTTAAAAGCAATGTGAATCATGTGAAATTTAAACATGTGTTGATTACAACACAGAAATACTTAACAATAGAATCATTACAGACATTTTTCTTATTATACTGTTTTAATAGGTAGGTACATGTATTTTTTCCATCTGTGATTCTCATGATCCATGAAAAATATTTTTGAACGTTTTACGCGGTGCGAAACCAACTATTTCTATGTTCCAATTGGGAGACATTCTACGTAAAAATGCCGTTATTAAATAATACGAATCAGTTAACACATTACCATATAGCCCCCGCCACATACATAATACAATAATATTGTAACGTTTTTATTTATATGGGTGAAGTGTAAAACATAGACAAATATTATTAACTAAAAGAATACGTTTATTAAACGATGAATAATTAAGAATTAAATATTAAAAGATAATAAAAACAACTAACACTATGATTAAATAATTATAAACACTAAGAATATTATTAAATGCTTAAACACTACGATTATTTATCTAGCTAACATTTATATCACTACACTTATTTATATAACTACATTTATTTATGTTAACAACTGGTAAACTGTTTATTTATATCACTGAGTTCATTTCTGGTTGCTTGTATATATGAGACTATCCCTCCGTTTTCTTTCGGCCGGTATTTATACAGCGCATACCATTCTAGAAGCCTTCGAAGCGACAATGACCTGTATACAAAGGAATGAGGTCACGGCGTAATTAAACTCTAGTCGCTGCGGCGCCAGGGATTGCGTCATCGGTCTGGAACCTTCTGTCAGTGGCGCCGTTGTATACTCTTCTCCCAGGGGCGCACGTCACACTGCTCCCTCCTTAAGACTGTTTCGTCCCGGAACAGTTCTTGATGACGAAATATACATGTATTACCCTTGGTACATTTGGAAGTCTTGAAGAAGTGACAGTCGATGGTCCGCTGGAGTTCTTCTTTCTGTTCGTTAGGGTTAAAGCTGCAGACGAAAATTTCAATACAGGTATAGCGGAAGAGGATCTCTAACATGTTCCTAACAATTCTCCAATCCAAACCATCTAATCCACAGCCTAACTTCGGTACTCCTAGCTTCAAAATGTCATTCTCTAGCAGATGATCCTTCAAGTCACACAGCGAGCTCCATAGATTGCGATATGACGGCTTCTGGTACGAGCGTGGTTTTGTGACCAGGTAGTAGATATACCGCTGCTATTCTGTATTGTTATCCCTCAGTCGTAGCGTCTTCCCGACGGATGGGCCTTGGTTGGCCAGTTCTTGTAGTCGTCCAAATTTTGTCTTAAAGACTGACGCTATGCCGCGTGACATCTTTAAGTCTTCCGATACACAGTGGCCGAGGGAATAATCTGAGGACACGGTGAACAGATCTCTATGTTCTTCTGTCGTCACGCCATACCGCGCCTTGTGACCACAGGAATACTGTTCCATGAAGTCTTCAAAAGTCGGTTCCTGAGCTATGAAGCGACGAACCGTTGCTCCATGATGGTCTTCATTGTTGTCACCAGCGAATGGGGCTAGCCGATTGAAGTGTACTACTCTCGGCTTCCCTTTTGGTGTTTTTCTAATCCTGTATATCACGTCGTTTATTCTCTTAACGACCTCATATGGACCTTCCCAGTTTCTTTGTAGCTTTGGTGATAAACCTCGGCGCCTTTGAGGATTGTAAAGCCACACTAAATCCCTTGGTTGGTATCCACCTTTTTCTGCCTTGATGTCATACTGGTCCTTAATTCGGTCGCTGGCAGCTTGAGTGTTTGTGCGGACTTGTTCATGAATGTCGTCCATTCTTCTCCGTAAGTCCGTTACGTAATCTTCCCCGGCCAGATCTTCCTCAGGTTTACTGCCGAACACCAAGTCACATGGCAGGCGCAACTCACGCCCAAATAAGATGTTCGCAGGACTTTGCCCTGTGGTCTCATGCACGGATGAACGATAAGCCATTAAGAACAGATGAAGATGTCGGTCCCAGTATCTTTGGTGGATGGAGACTACCTTCGACAAGTATCGGTTGATCGTTCTGTTCATGCGTTCAACCATGCCATCGGACTGCGGATGTAATGCAGTTGTCCTCGTTTTATTAATCCCTAATATCTTACAGATATTTTGGAAAACGGCAGACTCAAAATTTCTCCCCTGGTCGGAGTGAAGTTCATGTGGAACTCCGAATCGGCATATACTCTCCTTGACTAAGCGACCGTAGTAGCTTCCTGGTTGGGTAATGGATAGGCTTCAACCCATTTGGTCAAGTAGTCCATGACAACCACGATGTATTTCTTTCCGTCTTCGCTTTCTGGAAACCACACATTTCTTGCACCAGTCTTTAACGTCTTCCTTGCAGTTAACCCAGTAAAATCGCTGGCGCAATCTTTCTAATGTTTTGTTGACTCCAAAATGGCCACCTCGATCCGTCATGGATCTCTTTCAGCACGTCTGGAATTCTATTCTTAGGAATATCCAACTGAGTTCTCTTCTCAGTTCCATCGGTATTTTCCACTAAACGTTTTAACGGCCATCTTCAATCATCATTGAGTCCCATTGCGCCCAGTACGATTTTACACTCTGTGAGTGTGGTGCAACTTCTTCCCATCTTGGTTTTCTTTCTTCTACTTTCCATTCCAGTAATATTTTCAAAGTCGGGTCATTTTCTTGGTTTTTGCGTAGTCCATCGGGCTGCCAACTATCGTCAACTACTGTTATTCTGGCAATGGTGGAATGTTTTTCTTCCAGTCGACTACAATGCTTGCACTTATCTTGGCATGGCCTTCTGGACAATGCGTCGGCATTACGATGGCTGGTACCCGTCCTATGATCGATTTTGAAATCGTATTCCTGTAGTCTTTCAATCCATCTAGCCACCTGACCTTCAGGATTCTTGAATTGTAGCACCCATTTTAATGCAGCATGGTCAGTTCTAATCAAAAATCTTCTACAGTACAAATATTTGTAGAAATGTTCCACGGATTTGACGACCGCCAAGAGTTCTTTTCTGGTCACACAGTAATCTGGTTTTGACAAGGTCTAAAGTAGGCTATAACCTTCTCATGCCCATCTTGTATCTGGGAAAGAACGCCACCAATTCCGACGTTGCTGGCATCTGTGTCTAGTATGAATTCTCCTTCAGGTAAAGGATAACTCAAGACTGGTGCGCTTGTCAAAGCATGTTTTAGTTCTTTAAATGCAGCTTTACAGTCCATTTCCCATATAAATCTTCTTCCTTCTTCAGTCAGCCTTGTCAGTGGCTTGGCTATGTTGGCAAATCCAGGTACATATCGTCGATAATAGGTACACAAACCAAGGAAACTTCTGAGTTCGTGTTTGTCCCTAGGTGCTGGCCAGTCTCTCACAGCCTTTATCTTCTCCTGGTCAACTGCAATACCCTTACCGGAAACCACGTGTCCAAGGTAATGAACTTCTCTTTGAAACAGGTGACACTTCTTCGGGCTAAGTTTCAGGTTAGCCTTCCTCAATCTCTGGAAAACCTCTTCCAAATTCTTCATTTCGCAAATTCTTATGTAATTATGTTCAAAATGATCTTTCATGTAAATTTACTTTATGATTTTTTATGCTTTTCGAAAATGTTACTTTATGGGGTAATAAACATTTATCTGCAGTAAATGTTTAACATATGGTACCAGCTGAAACTGAGTAAATAAATGAAATAATTTAACAACATTAGTTTCTTATCTCTTTATTCATTGCAGTATTTGGCACTGATAACTCAATGCATTGTTAAACAATATCAAATGTCTAATGGTAGGTAGGTACTACTAATTTATATAGAAAACATTATAATAAAGTCTTCTTGTGAACTATACCAACACTTTTAATTGACTTGTTTATAGATAATAATTCAACGAAAATTTATGCTTACCTATATTGTGTATTAGTATAGTAATGAGAATATAATATGAAATTGTATATACAATTCTATCTCAGCTGTTATAAAGTTTTCGTTAATTACGTTTTTAATTTTCTAGTTTAACTAACTACATATAATTTTTCAAAAATTCAAATCCAGAGTTTTAGTAAGCTTTAGTACTCTGTATAACTTTCGCATACAGACACAATTTATAAATAAAACAATATATAACATTATGCAAAATATACTAAATATTAATGGCAGTATCAAATTAGAAAAATATCTGTGAGTTGTTATTTTGGCGAATAGTTAATCTAATTGTGAGTTTGGCGTGAATGTTTTCTCTACAAAGTTAAAATGTAAATACTGTATCAATTACACTGTTGGTAATGATAACATAAAAAGCGGCTATCGTACATTTAAAATCAATGATGGACAGCAAACATTTTGTTTCTTATAACATTAAATTATATCTAGTCTGTGCAGCCATTGAAAATGTGCTTCACATTTTCCTTTAAAAAACTTTCTTTCGTTAGGAAGTTTCCTTTATATCAAGTATACCTTATCATATATGAGCTAGACTATGATTTTATATAATATTATGTAGGTATGCTGTAGACTATCTTACTTATAGGTGATGGAACTGGAAACTTTTTTAGAGATGGGCGAGTACCATCTGCGAATACTCGAATATTAACTCAAAACAACAAATTCGAATACCTCGAATAATGTGCCATAATCAGCGCTGTGTTCAGCAAACAGGTATAAACTTTTTACTTTTTTTATGTACTTTTTTCTTTATTTTTTTATAGTTTACGTCTGGTAAGATAGAAAGCCTCGATATGAAATAAGTATTATAGTTAGTTAATTATAATTTATTTAATAAAAATATTCGAGTATTCAGCATATTCGAATCCAGTTATAATACTCGAATTCGATATTCGAATTTGAAAAAATTATATTCGCCCATGTCTACTTTTTTTGTAAATAGTGGCAAGTATTTGACTCTTAAAATATAATTTGACATTCTTTAATACTCATATTTCAACAGTTAAGTATTTTTAAAATAGATTTTGGGAAGAGAAAAATTACACGATTTTTTACTGTACATTAATATGGAGATATTTTGATGAAAGTGTCCCAAATAACGTGTTCAACATAGGAATCTACACAACAATAAGAAATGAGTTTGACTAAATAAGACAAAAGTTACCCCATTAGGAGACCATTTTAATCACGTATTTTATTTTTATATGGATAGTAATATTATTAAAAATAGGATTTTTTCAGCTTTTCAATAAATACATAAAAATAAAAAAAAATACAGAAGAAATTATATATAATGGAATGGTACATATTTTTTGCACCCATTTTTACATCCTGTATATATATAGGATGTATCAAGATAATGGAACAGTGCCATTTATTCATGAATATGAAAAGTTACACAAAAAAGTGATTAAGATATTTTGTAAAGCATAGAAGGGGACATATTTTGGCATAACTCTTATTATTTTAGAGCCAATGATACTCAACTTATGGATCATTGTTATATTTTTTTTTAAATAGCATCATATATTGTTTAGTAACTCATTAAATACCGAATTTTCTTCTGAATTCAACAATATCATACCCTTACATTGCGAAAAATTTGATAAAAATTAATTCAAAGTTAGTATTTTAATTTTTTTAAGTAGGCTAAGCAAACATTCAACTATTAAAATAAAAGATAATAATCTGTCATTTTTGTGTCATTGTTACGTATTATATTATTTTTTTCAAAATGTTTCACATTTCGTTATTTTTTTATTTCGCGTAATTACTATTTAGTTTTTCGTAATTAGGATAAATTTCTGCAAATAAATTGCATACTAGGAATGCATTTTGTTGGTCTTGCATCAATAAATAAAATCAGTAGTTGTTGAATCTGCTGCCATTATTAAATTAATTATTACAAAGCTAACGAAAATTACTTGAATTATAATAATGGATAACAGTGAAATACTCATATGACAGATAATTTTCTTTTGTTTTAATGACTAAATATTTGCACAATCTACTTAAAAAAAAATAAAATAGAAATGAGATACTAACTTTGAATTAGTTTTATTAAATTTTTCGCAATGTAAGGGAATGATATTATTATAATATCCTGAATTCAGAAGAAAATTCTTTACTCAATGAGTTAATAAAAAATATATGTCATTTAAAGAAATTGTAACATTGTTCCCCTCTATGCCTATTATAATTACTTTTTGTAGAACTTTTCTCATACATGAATGAAATGCACTGTTCCATTATCTTGATACCCTATATATAAATAAAATAAATATATCATCACGGCATATTACCCATTTCTGGGTGTGCCAATCTGCCTTGTACACAGATATCGGTAATGATGAAATATTTGTACCGTGCGGGCGCTTACCAGGCGTCACCTCACGGGCACTAAATGCTGGTGTGGAGAGTGCACCACAGGGGTCAATTTAGTGCCATTAAATTTCGAAGTAATTTTGGCGTCGGTCGGGATCAAACCCGGGTCCCCAGATTCGAGACCAGTCACTCAAAAAAAAAAAACGGGCCACTCAAAATAAATTTTTCATTCGTAGTTATTTTTTAATTCTCTTTACATATTTGTAAACTAGGGTTAGAGGTTCATTAATCATGATACTTAGCATAATGGTAGCGCTTCCGGTTTAACCAGAAATGACATTAACTTTCATATTTGAAATGGGACACATTATATATTTTTATATATAATATATAAATGAAATAGTGGATGAAATAGAAAAACTTAATTTAGATTTTATTGATTTAACAGAAACAAAAAAGAAAGCAAATTGGTTAACACAACTAGAAAAGGAATATTGGATGTATTGGTCAGGGGTAAGCATGGACGAAAATGCACAGGCAGGAGTAGCAATAGGGGTAAAGGGCAGAAATATGGAAAATGTGAGAAATGTAAATTATATAAATGAACGAATAATTACTAGAAGTTAAAATACATGAGGATTTTGTTACACTAATGGTAGTCTATGCCCCAAATAATAACGCAAAAAAGGAAGAGAAAGATAACTTCTTTGATAATTGGCAAAAAGAAATAGATAAAATAGATTCTAAACTTATAATCATGGGCGATCTGAATGGAAGAGTGGGAATGGAGAATACGGGTATCGAATGGTGCCTAGCTAAACATGGTGAAAAGGAGAAAAATAATAAAGGAAGGAGAATAATAGAATTGTGTGTAGGTAATGAATTCATAATTGCAAATTCACACTTCAAGCATAAAGACATTCACAAAATAACAAGAGAAGTGAAAAGCAGGAATGAAAGGTCTATTTTAGACTACTTCCTAATAAATAAAGAGATGCGTAATTTGGTCACAGACGTCAGAAGTAAAAGAGGGCCAGATTTAGGAAGCGACCATTATTTGGTGCAGATGAATTTAAGACGGAAAAATAAAACTATAGAGCAAAAGAGAAAAACAATAGCCAACAGAAAGATAAAATGCTTCATGTTAAGAGAAACAGAGAATAGAGGAAAATATCAGGAAATACTCAGGAAAAGTATAATGAACATGGCTGAGTACTCTAATATAGAAGGCGAATGGTTGGCACTTAAGAATAGCATACTCCAAGCAGCAGAATTAAGTTGTGGAACAAGCAAGATAAATAACAAACAGAGAAAGTAAACAGCATGGTGGTCGGAGAAAGTAAAGCGAGCAGTAAAAGAGAAAAAGAGGAAATGAAAAAAATACCTGACAAATAGAAATATAGAAGATTATGAAGCATATAAGGGAGAAAGAACAAAAGTAAAAAAGATAATAAAAGAAGATAATTGGAGAGAAGATGGAAAGAAATTATAGGGAAAATCAAAAAATGTTCTACGGAGTGGTAAGAAACTTCAGAAAAAGTAAAGGTCCCTTACTTAGAGCAGTGAAGGACAAAAGCGGTAATACATTACAAAAAGACGAGGAAATAATGGAGAGATGGAGACAATATTTCAAAGATCTTCTAGAAGATAATGAAACAGAGATTGACAAAATAAACAGCAGAAAGGAACAAATAGGACACCCAATACTGACAAGAGAGGAACTTGAAAAGGCAATAAATAAAAGCAAATTGGGAAAAGCCCCAGGTACCGACATGATAACAATGGATATGATAATAGCAGCCCCAGAAGAAGCAAAAGAAAGAATACTGAAGCTGATGAACCAAGTTTTAAAAAAAGGGGAAGCCCCGGAAGACTGGAAGGTAGGAATAATCGCACCTATATTTAAAAAAGGCGACCCCGCAGATTGTAGTAACTACAGAGGAATAACGTTATTAAGCACAGATCTACGCCAGGTTGTTAGAAGTAAGGTTAAGAGAAAAGCTAGAAAACACTATTGAAGAGAACCAATATGGATTTAGACCTAATAGAGGGACTTTAGATGCAATATTTATGCTACGACAAATAAATGAAAAAGCACTGAGAGAAAATAAAGAACTGCACCTATGCTTTATAGACCTTGAAAAAGCATATACGATAGAATAAACAGGAATGACGTCTGGACAACTCTTAGAGATAGGGGAATAGAGGAATATCTCATAACAGGAGTCCAGAGCCTGTACGAAGGAACAAAAGGTTACGTAAGAACCAATAATTGGAAATCAGAAAAATTCGAAACAAAAATCGGGTTAAGACAAGGATGCATCCTGAGCCCACTGCTGTTCACAGTCGTTCTGGACTCAGCTATTAAAAACGCTAGAAAGGAAATAAAGCAATTTAGTAGGGCAATGGAAAATGGCACAAGTTACTATCGCAGAGCTGTGTTACGCAGATGATAAAGTTTTAGTAGCCAAAGATGAAAGCAACTGCAAAGAAACCTGAACATCTACAATTACTATCTTGGAAAAATAAATAAATATGAAAATAAGTCAAGACAAAACTAAAACAATGGTCATCAGTACAAGAAATAAAGAACACAAGTTAACTTTAGAGGGCAAAGAGCTAGAACAAGTGGAAGAATTTAAATACTTGGGATCAATATTTACATGGGACGGGAAAATAAATCGAGAAATCATGGCGAGGACTGGAGCAGCACGAAAACTATTTAATGCGTTAAAGACGACTATTCTGGCAAAGAAAGAAATTCCAATTGAAGCAAAAGTTCAAGTTTTTAAAAAGGTAGCTATTCCTGTACTAACATACGGTTCCGAAGCATGGACAACCACGGAGAATGATAGAAGCAAAATAAGAGGCGCAGAAATGAGATTTCTCAGAAAAATTAAAGGAAAAACGAAGCTAGACCGAGTGAGAAATATCAAGTTTAGAGAGGATTTAAAAACAAAGGCAGTACAGCAAATAATGGAGGAAGGTCAATTGAGATGGTTTGGTCATATACAGAGGATGGACGAAAGCAGAGATACTAAAAAGGTGTATGAAGCAAGGGCGGGTAAAAGAAGACGCAGAGGTAGACCTAGGAAAACATGGGTAGAAGAGATTAGAAAAGCCGCCGAGAGAAGAGGCATCCCCTGGGACGAAGTGAGAAGTAGGAAAAAGTGTGGAAACGATCGCCAACAGAAGCCATCAGCAACTACAAATAAGACTCAAACTCAACTAAAGCCCGACACCAGAAATAGTATAAAGGCTCAACGATTAAGTAAGTATATAATATTGATACACAACACTTGATTATTCCACAGATTTATTTCATTTATGTAACAATCGTTTCGTCCTTTCGGACATTATCAGACAATGATATTACATTTACGAAGCGGTGAGTTGCTTACATCTAATTGTTCGTTTACGATGTTTACTTTGGAATTTACGGATTTCCTAATTTCTAAATTTTTCAAAAGGTTCAATCTTAATCCCTTGTCGGCAATATGCACAATGTCAAAATTTTCTTGGAAGTTATGATTGTTTACAATACAGTGTTCCGAAAAACCAGTGGTGTGGCATTGTTTTGAAATTCTAGTATTTTATAGAGGGGGACATATTTTGACATAACCATTATTATTTTAAAGCCAGTGGTACTCAACTTATTGATCAATGTTAAATTTTTTGAAATAGCGTTATATATTTTTTATTAACTCATTGAATAGAGAATTTTCTTCTGAATTCAACGATATAATAATATCATATCCTTACATTGGGAAAAATTTGATAAAAAGTAACTCAAAATTAGTGTTTCATTTCTATTTAAAAAATTTAAAGTAGGATGTGCAAACATTTAATCATTGAAACAAAAGAAAATTATGTCATTTTCGTATTTCATTGTTATCCATTATTATAATTAACGTAATTTTTCAAGTGCAAACTGCAAAAAGCAAATTGCGAATTTCTCCGTGAAACAAACAATATAATAAAAAATAACAATGTTACGTCTAGTTTCACTAGGTTACAACTTCTGAGTCAGCTTCCATGAAGCCATCTGTTACGTCTGTTACGTGATTAGATAATTCATTAGTTTTAATAAAAAAAATTATGTTGGCAGTTGCGCAGTAAAAAAGAATTAAATGTAAAATAAGAATTTTGTAAAAATCTTTTTGATTTAGAATCAGCACATCAAAATGTATATACCCTCATTTTTTACCCTTTTTTAACTCCTTATATAATTGAAAAATATGTAAATGTAAATTATGGTGATTTAATTTAAATCAGAATATAATAAGAATGCTATGATGCTTTTCTTCGTGAGTAAAAATAATTATATCACCGAGAAAGGATACGAAGTATTTGTTTTGATATGAAACTACAATTAACGTGATACAAAATATTCAAATGTTTTCTTCATAGTACTCTTATTACAATCACATTTAAATTAAATATGCATAATTTTCATTTGCAAGAGTATCCAATGTATACACATTTAAGCAAAGCAAATAATTCCCGATACTAGAAAAATAAATCACGGAGATAGGTTCTTAAACAGGACAAAGATTCTAAACATACTTCGCAAGTAGTAATGTAATTTTTAGGTCAACAAAAGTCCGAATTATTGTCTGACTATCGCAATCTCCTGATCCAATAAAACATTTGTTGAGTTATAAATACGCGTTCAAAAAGAAAAACAAGACTGAGTTATGGAACCATTTTGAAATTGAATGGAAAAATGTACCAAAAAACAATATTACAAATTTAATTAAATCAATGCCTCGACGGTGTGCTGCAGTGATCATAGGCGCCGACTATGGGGCGTTGCCCCCTTGACAAAATATGGAATGGGCAAAACTAAGGGGGGTTCCACTGTACAATTTTATTAGCGCTTTTGCTTCTATCTTATTAATTTAAAAATATTTCAATCATGGCATTTGCATCAATTGCATCGCTGGTCAAGTTTCATTTGGAATTTATTCGATAGATGGCCAATAATTCCACAATTTTTAGAGACACTATAATTAATAAGAGGCTGGACACGACCTATATAAGCCATGTTTATTCATTTCACCGCAACAAGGGTACAACATACAGCTAATTTCATGTACTTGTCGAACGACTAACTTCAATTCCGTCTAGGTTTTGTTGATGTATTTACTAATAAAATCATGTTCGGCAGTAGTAAAATTTTATAATAATTCCATCAGGAAAAGATATTTTGAGAAAATGAAATATGTATATGAGTATTTTACAACAATATATTGATATATTCCAATGATTTGAAATACTTTCCTGTACATATGGTATATCAGAATAATAAGTTTTTGATTTGATTTGCTTTTATATTTGAAAATTATACCCGTTATTATTTTTTCCTATTATTTGTAATTTGCAGCTATAATTCTTTGTTTTGTGAACATTTTAAAGGCAAGGAAAATGAATAAATCATATTATGTCAAACGTCAAATTTCAGGGGTGCGAACATTCATCAAAACTAAATTTTCTAATTAATTAATAAATATGGTATATTTTATTGTATTTTCGCACCATTGAATTTATTTTTTGTATAGTACATAAAGTTGATGATTGATTGAAGTACTTTAATAGATATTATAGTTTATTTTTTATAATTTGTCAGATATTCGAATTCAAATAATGGCGGCACGCTCATAAACATAACCGACCAATCCTCCAGCCAGTCACAACTTACTCCGTCGTGTCCAGATTCTAATTTGTCTCTACAATTGTCATTTCAAATAGCTTTTGTTTAAAAAAAAAATTAGACGTAACATGTTTAAAACAATATAAAAAGACAAAAGATTCATAGGTACTAAACTAAACTGTATTTTATTTAATTTTTCTGTAATTATTATTAAAAAGATTTAAATTTCATGAAATAAAGAAAAATTGTATCAAAAGGAATGATGTTAAACTATTCAATATGGAGCTCAAAATCACAAATCGGAAAGATCGAACGAATTTCTTTGTAGTTTTGAAATACGTAATAGCTTTGGCGCAATATTTTTGCACAGCACAATAAATTAATTTATTACTACACAGCATAGGTTTGTTTAAATACTTTCTAGTTCATAGTATGAAAATATATTATGCACAATTGCATACGAGCCCAAACTCATAATAGATTGGCTAATTTACATTTTCAACAAACAAATTATATAACCTACGCAAATGGTGAAATATTTTTACAAAATTTATCTCAACTAGTTTAAAATATCGATTTTAAACATACAAAAACTGAATATGTTATTCAATTATTCCGCCATTTCATAATGGGTTACATCGTTATTTAGTTATAGCAGATTTAATTCTAATAAGCATTGCATGTATCCGTAAGCCCCGCACATATTTCTGTGACTATTTTCCCACATGTTTTACTAGGTGGTCATTTCGCCCACAGAAAATGTAAACCGGCCAAATTATTATGAGTTTAGGCTCGTATGTGTATTAATATAACTGTTGCATTTTCTCCTCACCTTTACAATATATGATATAATTTAAGAATATGTTTGGCTCTACTTTTTTGCACGGAACTGCAACCTGGTGGTTATTAGAAAACGAATTTTGTTCCATATTTGCCATTGATATATACTATTACACGTTGATAATTTTACAAACAGCTTAAAACGAATTAGACTATTACTGAAACCAAAGTAATTAACAGTAATATTTTGAGTTAATTATAACATTGCCATAAATTTTCTCTAAGTTTTGTACAGTTATCTCGAGATTTCTTCTAATAATGGCACCTCGGTCAGTAAATCAAGAGAGATCAAGAAAAAAATTGGCGTGGCAGAAAAATTGCGGAAGAATTTCAAGGGAAGAGATGACTATTTGCTAACATAAATCGTGCTAATAATCGACTGATAGACACTGAATCAATTTTCTGAAAACCTGGGAGTAGAAGGTCAGCAACTGTTAGAAATGACGACAACTCAGGATTGGTAGGTATATGAACCGTCCAACGTTTTCTGAAAATTAATCCTGTTTGTCAGTCGCTTAATAGCACGGTTTATGCTAGAAAGTAGCCGTCTCTTCACTTTGGCTTTGCATTTAATTTGATTTACATTACACCTTTCAAATATAAAAAAAAAATTAATTAATTAAACATTTAAATGATGTACGTATACTTCAATACAATATTTAATTATTATACCTATTATCTATAACGTGAAATAATATCATTAGAATAACGTCTTATTCAAAAAACTGTGTTGCAAAGCCCCTTACATTTAATAAAAATGCAATATTTTAATAACTCGCCTATGTATTTTTTAAGACTATTACATATGATTTATTTTAAACGAAAGGATAGCAAATTGCATGTAATTTTCAAATTTGAAAAAATGTACATACGTTCCATTTGAATATTAAAAGTTGCTATCAATTAATATATAAACTATAATTTATGTTATATAGTTGAAATCGCTAGAAGTAATAATAAGTTAGATATTTGCTAGTTTAATTACAGATGGACAGCCTGTATATGCAGGTATTTTTTTATCGGAGCCGCTATGGGTATCTTGGAAAATGTATGAGCTATTTCGTTGTTATGGGACAAAAGTTGCCACATTCGAGGGCCATTTTAGTAATTATTATTATCTTGATCACTAGATAATAACGAAAAACTGATTTTGATTAAATTTATCATTTTCACATAACTTCTAAACTGTCAGTTAACGAGAAAAATGTTAGAATATTATAGTGTGTATCCAGTCGCGTACAATTTTTTTTTTCTATTGGTAAATTTTTAAGATATTTTCTTTCATTACTCATTATTTCGATGAGATAAAATTTTTCTGTATTTTACGTTGCAGAGTGGAGATCATCTTCATTTTCATCTTGCGTTTATAACATTTCAATAACACAAACTTTTTTTTTTAAATTAAATGCATATTTGATTTTTACCGTATATAATTTTTCTAATGACATTGAATAAAAAAACATTTATTTTAGAAGAAACTTATGCTTTTGGTAAAATGTTGATTAATAATCAAATATTAAAACTTGCTCACCATTTTACAGTTATCTGTATATTTTTATGAAAATCACCTTGCCGTTATATTATGTTAGCTACAATGAATTAGATTTTTTTTTATCTACTTTCCATATATTTCCAGTTCCTCCATCAATAATATACAAAAAATATCTAATGGATCACCATGAGGTAATACAAAACAAATTCCAACACAAATCACTCCTTATCACAAGTATGGACATCATTGGTTCAACAGATATTCTTTACTATCACTCTTGCTACAAAATTAGTTTCTTTTACACACAGTTGAAATAATCACAGGTGACAGTCTGAGCCAGACTTGACTATTGCTCCAAACCGGGTAGAGAATACAGAACAGTGATGATGACTAGTCCAAGAAGGCAGCGGCCGAACACGGTTTTTTCACTCTGGGATATGGTGTTCGGAGCTGGAGTAGGGCTGCCCAAACGAGAGTTTGCTCGAGCTACTTGTGAACGCCATTTTATTTTGTATTGAGGAGGTGTTCTGCTGATAACCCTCAATCTAAATAGAAATAGTTAATATAAATCAGGTACCTTGTTTTAATAGTAGAACATATATCTACTTGGTGTCTACTTGACATCTGTTGAAAAAAAGTAAAAAAAGAGGATGTGTCAAAAAAATTGTTTTTAAAATTTACTAAAATTAGGACATGTATCTCGAACTGAACATTATAGTGCCACTAGCAAACAATAAATTGTTAATTTAAATAATTACTAAAAATGTACGCTTCAAGAACCACGCCATTAATTTCACGAATTCTGAAAAACAAAATTTGGTGAGAAGCAGAACATGAAATGTATATACCCTTAAAAAAAATCTTTTTAACACCTTGTATAGGAAATACATTTTATTTTTATTTTATCTTAGTTACCTATTAATTTTAGGCAAAAGTTGGAAATACCTAATAAAAATATTCATTATTTAAAAACACACAATATGAGACTGAATTAAATTGGAATTTTTATTTGTTTTACGAAAAACCACTAAATAAAATCGTAATTATCAGCATATTCCATGGTGCTATGGGGCTAGTGGTGTTTTTCGTTTTCCTATAAAACAAACAGTACCTATATAGCAATTATTAGTTCCATGGCATTCTGAAATATACTGTATATTACAAATTTTATTTAACGACTATTTCATAATATGCAAATATATAATTGATTTTAATCTCATATTGTAATTTTTTCGTTCTAAACAAGTGTTGTATTTACAACTTTGTGATAAAATTGTTAACTAAAGTAAAATAAAAAATATTGTATTCCGTATATAAAAGATTTCAAGTAGACAGCCGGTATAATGATAACTACTATTTTCTGTAAAGACAATCTGCTAATGATGTGAATTACTCTTTTCTGTAGAGTATAATGTTAATCAATTAATAGGTTCTTATTTGCTAAACTTGTATAGAATTAGTTATATTTTAAATTAATTAATTTAATAAATAAATGAATATACTATCAGGCTATATTAAATGTCACTTTCCGGATATTTATAGCGTGTGTGGATAGGCATCACAAGAACATTTTTCTGTGAAAAATATTTTTTAGTGTGTGACTAGTCGCATTCGAACGCAAAACGCAAGTCATCATAATCACAAAAATCATATTTTGATAATTACTTATTGAAGAACAACGAATTTTTGTCGTGCGTTCCCAGAAGAGTAATATTTTTACTTATTAGTAGTGTGACCGCACATTAGTGACGAGTGGCAAGGTCTAGATAGATTCAAACAAAGAAAAACATATTTCAACATTTTTTTAATTCATACAAGATTTATCCAAAGAAACAAAACATTTGCAATAAAATTTTGCAATATTAAAATATTTAAAAAAAAATAAATCTGCTTTGAAAATATATGTCGGTAATGATTAAATATTTGTACTGTGCGGGTGCTTACCAAGGCGTTACCTCACGAGTAATCATTGCTGACGTGGAGATTGCACCACAGGGTCAATTTTGTGCCAATAATATTATATTATATATTCTATTACTGGTAGAACCAACTTTGTTGAAAACATAGCTAACAAGCTAGGAAATATATTTAAATAAATAAATTATTTATTTTGTTTATTGATAAAGTTTGAATCATTATGTATACAGGGTGAGTCACCGAAATCGCCGTCTTCGATATCTCCCTTGTCGTTAGAAATACAGCATAAGTTTGTTAACAGAATTTATTCGACTACTCAAGGAGCATAACGTAAAATTATTTTCACATATACAGGATGTTGCATTACGGCTCGGCGAGAAATGTTTGTCTTTTTTTAAATGGAACATCCTATATATTTTTATATATTTTGAATTGTATTTTATTCACCTATACGAACATATGAATTTTGTTTTAGTTTTCCACGGCGTTGCCAAGTTATTCCGTTTTTTCTCTAAAAAAGACCGAATACACGCATTGCTTTATAAAGGCTTACTGAAGTTATTTTAATAGTAAGAATTAAGAATTTTCTTTTCAGTATAACTGTAATTATACTCTATGTTCTGACATATTTTTTTTTAAATGTAATTATACAGGCTGTTCAATAAAGCGAATCAAATGTGCTCAATTTCAAATGACCATAACTCGTCATTTTCAAATGGAACACCCTATATTTTATTATTCAGTTGTGTGTATTTTTGTATTATCTTCATATGTTATTAAGGGTATCCTATACCTAAAACCAATAATTTCGGAGATTTTCACTATTTTTCTCTAAATTTATACATATATTCACTTAAAAATTAAATCTAGTATGCCATTGATATTGTTTTTTGAATAAGAAACAATTGTAGTAATGATAGTATTTTCATTAGCCAGGTTATTATTAATAACAGAGGGATTAAGTAAATTAATTTATTAATATGAGTCTCTCACAAGAAGAACTTACCAATATGGTGTATGCTGGTCAGGCCAGGCGTCACCTCACGGGCACTCAATGCTGGCGTGGAGAGTGCGCAAGAAGAACTTACGAATATGGTGTACGCACTTGAAGAAGCGGCAACAAACCCTCTTTTGGCATCAAGAATTTATGCACAACGGTTTCTGGGAAGACGACATCCAAATCCGCGTTCTTTTGAAAAACTAAGGGAAAGGTTTGAAAGAACTGGTCTTGTTCAGTACGACAAAAGAGGGTTTCTTTCCGCTTTTCCAAGTGCGTACACCATATTCGTAAGTTCTTCTTTCGAGAGACTCATATTAATAAATTAATTTACTTAATCCCACTGTTATTAATAATAACCTGGCTAATGAAAATACTATCATTACTGCAATTGTTTCTTATTCAAAAAACAATATCAATGGCATACTAGATTTAATTTTTAAGTGAATATATGTATAAATTTAGAGAAAAATAGTGAAAATCTCTGAAATTATTGGTTTTAGGTATAGGATACCCTTAATAACATATGAAGATAATACAAAAATACACACAAATGAATAATAAAATATAGGGTGTTCCATTTGAAAATGACGAGTTATGGTCATTTGAAATTGAGCACATTTGATTCGCTTTATTGAACAGCCTGTATAATTAGATTTTAAAAAAAATATGTCAGAACATAGAGTATAATTACAGTTATACTGAAAAGAAAATTCTTAATTCTTACTATTAAAATAACTTCAGTAAGCCTTTATAAAGCAATGCGTGTATTCGGTCTTTTTTAGAGAAAAAACGGAATAACTTGGCAACGCCGTGGAAAACTAAAACAAAATTCATATGTTCGTATAGGTGAATAAAATACAATTCAAAATATATAAAAATATATAGGGTGTTCCATTTAAAAAAAGACAAACATTTCTCGCCGAGCCGTAATGCAACACCCTGTATATGTGAAAATAATTTTACGTTATGCTCCTTGAGTAGTCGAATAAATTCTGTTAACAAACTTATGCTGTATTTCTAACGACAAGGGAGATATCGAAGACGGCGATTTCGGTGACTCACCCTGTATATTGAGGTACATATTTTAAATAACTACGAAAATACGAGTAATGAACACTGAACGTTTTCTGACAACTAATGCAAAATTAGTTAAAATAAATTCAACAATTTCATTTGAATGAAAAGCGATTGAAAAAGGGACACAAAATATAATATAATTGTACAAACTATTCTCTTTAACTTTCTTCGAAAATATTCAATCATTTGAAACCAATTAGTTAGTAGAACAATGCAATATAACATCATCATCATTTAGGTGCCATGTCTGGTGCAAACGTCGGCGGCCATGAACCTCCACAAATTACGATCCTCTGCAGTGCGCACTAGATCTTCATAACTACTGATACCAAGTTCTTCTTGTAGGGTCGATATTAGCGACAATGGTCTTCTTCCCCTAGTTCTCGTTCCTGTTATTAAACCATTGCAGACATCCCATTCTATCTCCTTTTCCCGTATTATGTGTCCCAGAAAAGCATATTGTAGTTTTCTTATTTTGCTAACTAACTGTCTATTAGTTCCCATTCTCTTTAGCACTTGTTCGTTACTAGTTCTGCTTGTCCACGACACTTGTAAAGTTTTTCTGTAGAACCACATTTCTGCTGCCCGCAATTTGTTTATTAGTTTCTTACTGATTGTCCACGATTCACACCCGTATAGGAGAACGCTCCACATATAACATTTAATTATGCGCACTTTTAATTTATTATTTACACCATGATTTGTTAATATATTTCTCATTTTCCCGATTTTAGCCATTGTTACGCGTGTGTTAATGTCCGTTTCACATTTACCATCCGAAGTTATTACACTGCCTAAATATTTATGTCTATCCACTTTTTTAATTACCTCGCCGTTTAGATATAGTTTATTATTATGAAGTGTCTCTTTCGGATTAGGTTTTTTATTTGTAATTTTCAAATATACAGTTTTGTTTTTATTTAGTGTTAAACCCCATTCGCTACTACTTTCCGCGACTTTGTTTACTAATTCTTGTAAAGCCTGTATATTATTCGCTAACAATACCGTGTCATCTGCAAATCTAATATTATTTATGTTTTCTTCTCCTATTGTAATTCCTCTTAACTCTGTGATATCTTTGAAAATTTGTTCACTATAGACGTTGAACAGAAGAGAAGAGACAACACACCCTTGTCTAACGCCTTTTTTAATTTGTTTATATTCCGATATTTTTCCGTCAATTTTTATTGCTGATTTTTGAATCCAATATAAGTTCTTCAACAACCTGATATTTTTGCTATCAATATTCTTTTCTTCTAAAAGCGAAAACAGTTAATCATGCTTTACCATATCAAACGCTTTGTTGTTGTCCAAAAAACACAAGTATACTTCATTATTTACTTCAATATTTCGTTCAATGATGGTACGTAAAACAAAAAGTGCGTTTCTGGTACCTTTCTTTGTGGTAAAACCAAACTGTTTGTTTGACAGCCCAGCAGAAAGATTATTGTACATTCTATCACGTATGATGTTCAGGAGTATTTTCAATACATGGCTCATAAGGCTGATTGTTCTAAAATCTGAGCAGATGTTTGCGTTACTTTTCTTCGGTAGTGTTATGATAGTTGACTTCGTTATCTCTTCTAGTAATTCACCTGTATCGTAAATTTGATTTGCAAGACAGGTAATGATTTCCACACCTTTATTTCCTAATGCTTTTATCATTTCTATTGATATTTCATCGGGTCCAATTGCTTTGTTTTTTCCGGCTTTGTTTATTGCCTTTATTACTTCTTCTTTCAATATATTTTCTCCCTCTAGGCTCCTTGCCATATTAGCACAATTTTCTGTCCTATCATAATCATTATACAGTTCCCCCACATATTCTGCCCATCTTTCTAATACTTTTTCTTTTTCCATAATAATATTCCCATTCTTACCTTTAATATAATCTGTGCAGGTGGACTTTCTGTTATTACATAATTTGTCAATTTTCTTGTACACTGCTATGGGATTAGAACATTTGGTAATATTTTAAGTGTTCCTTCCATATACACATTTTCGAAAATGTATTTTATAGTTTCAAATAAGGTTGGAAAATTGCAAGCTTTAATTAGTAACGCGTATATTTTACGACCTAGCATCGTTTACAAGTTTTAATACTAGTTTTCGTATATAGTTTACCTATCAAGCAGTAGAAAATCTTATTTTGTTAAAAAAATTCTAATACATACATGCATACATATGTACATTACTTATGTAATTATTGCCGAAGTAAATTTTTAAATATTTGCAGAGAGAACAAATATATTTACTAGCTAGAAAATGATATTTTATACGATATTTCAAGCAGTACGACGGTTAATGTTAATTTTGCTTTGGTTAAAATGAGTTACAAAAAATACTTCTTAATAAAGAAAAAAATGATTTTTCACATTCTAATATTTAATCTGTATAATATAAAAACTATCATAGGTGAATAATAATGTGTATTTGTTATTGTCGACAATTTCGTTTTATTCAGTACCGATTGAAATATTGAAACATGAACAAATTAGTGTCGTTATTTGCAACACTTACAAAAATTTATTTTTCTTTAAAGATATTTGTAATTCGTTAAAAATTAATTAATAATTAAAGAAAAATGAACTCAGTTTGAATTTAATTTTTTCTTGTAACTGTTGTTTTACAAAAGGTTTATCCTGCTAAACAAAAATGTGTGATAAAATAATACAAAAGCTGTAATAGATGAGGAGTAATATATATTTTTTTAAATATGCGACAATATTATATCAGCTGCACTGCCCAATAATATAATAAATAAACTGAGCAATATTGAACATACATGCTGTCAAGAAAATACCGGGAATTGTATATTAAAAAAGATCGATTAAAGGCAGTGTCGAAATTCTTTTTGTCGCTACGTTGGCACAACTGTCACACGGAGTTTGAGCGCCATCTCTCATTTAGTTTGTTTACAGTGCTCCATTTGTCAGTTCATCTCAAGTGTGTTTTGCGATGTTTACAATGGATAAAAATATCAAACAAAGAATCTGTCTCAAATTTTGAATTGCAAATGGAATTTCGTGTGCCCAAGCGTTGAAAATGTTACATAAGGCTTACGGTGAATTGACTTTATCAAAAACACGTGCGTATGAGTGGTACAGTGCATTCAAGAGCGGTCGAGATGTGGTGAAAGCTTTGCCTCGGTCAGATCGGCCATCAATATCTTCAACTGAACTTAACATCGCTAAAGTAAAGGAAATGGTGATTGAAAACCTTTGTTTAAGTCTGAGAGAGATAGCTGCTGAAATTTCTGTGTCACACGATTCAATTCGTACCATTTTAAACGATTGTTTGGGCATGAAACGCGTTGCCGATCGACTAGTGCCGAAAGACGTGAATTTTCTGCAAAAACTCAATCGCGTAAGGGTCGCTGAAGACATGAGTAGGTAGGATTGGCGGGTTCTGGACCAGATAACGATCTAAGATCGACGTCATAGATAAGAAATTTTAAAGATAAGGATTGATGACGTCATAGATAAGGAATGACGTCACATGGCGTCACAGATAAGAGATAAGGATTGATGATGTCACAGATAAGGAATGGTGACGTCACATTATGAAATCTTAAGATGTGTTTTTTTATCAAATCTTAAGATGTTTGCTATCAAATTTTTAAGATGTTTTTATCAAGATGTGATTAACTTTCTTAAGACACGAACTACTTTCTTGAGATTATGTAATAATGTTAATCTTAAGATATGAAGCAGAAGAAGAAAAAGCAGAAAAAGAAAAAAAAAGAAAAGAAGAAGAAAAATACGGAGAAAAAGAAGCAGAAGAAATTTTAAGATGTTTGTAAGAAGAAGACGAAAAAAATAAAAAGAAGAAGCAGTAAGAGAAAAGAAGAAGAAAAAATCCGCAGAAGAAAAAGAAGCAGAAGCAGAAGAAATCTTAAGATGTTTTGTTCTTAAATTTTTAAGATGTTCTGTCACTTCTTAAGATATGATTAGCTTTCTTAAGGCATTATTTATTTTCTTGGGGTAAAAAATAAACAACAGATTGTTTGGTTAACATTTTTATTATTATTTATTAAATATTTTTGCTACATTATGATAAAAAATTTCACGAACATGTAATAGATGTTTATGAGATTTAGCAAAGTATGCAGCTGTACACTTACTTTTCTCGAATAATTTATAAACTTCCATTATTTTTATGACCTCAACAGTTTTTACCTCAAGTATGGGTAACATCAAAATCATGTGGTAGATGGTGTTGAGTAATTGCAAGAGTAGGATCATATATTATATTATTATGCTCAATCCAAAAATGTGGTGTAATTTTAGTTCCATTTGAGTAAATGTTAATATTTCATATTTTTCAGCTACTTCAAAGAAAATTAAACTTCCTGCTAAACAAACACCACTGTAGTTTGCCCGAATAATTTCTTGTTCAATACAATATTTAATTAGGTTAAGTTGAACGTATTCTCGCATGAAATTAGACATGTTGATACACGTCTGCATAGTATAAATGTTGACTAAAGAATAATTATTTTTTGTATATTTTTCTTATACTATTTTTTCATTTTTTCCTTATGCTATTTTTTGCATTTTTTTTCCTTATACATTTTTTTCATTTTTTCCTTATACTATTTTTTTATTTTTCCTTATACTATTTTTTCATTTTTTCCTTATACTATTTTTTCCTTAATCAAATATTACTCATATATATATATATATAATATAATATAAAGGCAAACGCATTTTTCTAATCATTATAACGTTTCGCGCATTTCATACAATAATTCAGTGTTAAAATGGTTCTTTGGGAAAACCTTACTTCTTCTTTTAAAAAACGAATATTTTGTGGGAAAATTTCCAATAAGGAAAATTATTTGGAGCCCACAAAATTTTTGAATGCATGTTTATTGATTTTAATAGAAATAGTGGGTGAATTTATGTTTCGATATAAATCGCCAATAAAATTAAATTGTAATTTGGTGTGTGATTACAAAATAAAAAAAGGTGAACAAGAATATTTAAAAGAAATATATCATCAATCAAAAATGAGTCATGATTTTACAACATGGTTTTTAAGTAATGTAAAAGAACCGATAATTACCCACATGTCGGAATTTCAAGAACGAGATAGCGGCAAGGCGTTAAATGCAATTCTATATTTACAAGTAAGTTATATTTTTGTTTTATTTATTAATAATTTAGTACAAATTACTTTATTAGGTAAATATTGCAAAGTTTGTCTCAACAAACAGCGGTGGTTCTTCATACATTGACCTTCCTTAAAATATAAAAGTAAAACACGCGGTTATAAATGTGCAAAATAATGCAAAATGCTTTACTTGGTCACTTCTTTCTGCTATGTATCTTGCAGATGATCATGTAGATCGCCCATATAAATACCTCCAAAATTATGATGATATGTTTGATTTATCCAACATACATTTCCCCACACCTTTAGCAGATATTTCAAAATTCGGAAAACAGAATAATTTTTCTATAAATGTATATGGGTTGGAGTATGATTTAAAATTAAAAATATATAACGTTGTTGGACCCTTATATTTCACCAAAAATAAAGTTGAACATCTTAACTTATTATATTGGAAAGAAGGGGAGAAATCTCATTATGCATGGATAAAATCGCTATCTCGACTTTTATCATCGCAATTATTAATATATATATATATATATATATATATATATATATATATATATATATATATATATATATATATAAATTTATTTGTGAACGATGTTTACAATATTTTGGAACAGAAAAACTTTTACAACGTCATGAGGATGATTGTACTTATTTTGATGCTGTCAAAATTGATATGCCGAGTGAAGATGAAAAATGGCTTAAATTTAAAAATTGTATGCGTAAAGAACGCCACCCATTTGTGGTTTATGCGGATTTTGAGTGTTTAACTCTTCTTATCGATACCTGTCAGCCAAATCCAGCTAATTCCTATACAAATGCATACCAAATACATGTTCCATGTGCTGTTGCATACCAAGTAGTGTGTTCATACGATGATTCCTTATCATTTTATGAATCATTTCATGGCCCTGAAGCATATGCATGGTTTATGAATCGTTTAAGGAGTGTAGTTAAAACGGTACAAACATTCTACAAAAATATTGCACAAATCGTCATGACTAATAAAAATTGGGAAGAATATTATAACACCGAATATTTGCCAGAAAAAAATTAATAATGCAGAAAAAAAAGTTAGAGACCACTGCCACTTATCTGGTAAGTTTATAAATTATTTTTTATATTAAAAAAATATAATAACTTAATAATTGTAGGTAAATATCGCGGAGCCGCCCACAACGTTTGTAATCTGAATTATAAAGTACCCAACTACATCCCAATATTTTCCACAATTTAAGAGGATATGACAGCCACCTACTTATACGAGAACTTGTGATAGAGGTAGAAAAAAATTATTTAATCCCCACGAATGAAGAAAAATATGTCTCATTTTCTAAGTGGGTTAATGGAATGGAACTTCGCTTCTTAGATTCGTTGAGGTAAGTTAGCTAAAATAATTTATAGCTTATATGTATATTTATTTTATATATTTTAGATTTATTAATAATTCATTAGAAAAACTTGTTGAATATATGGAACCAGAACAATGTAAATTATTGCAACAACATTACCCACTTAGCAGTAAATTTAATTTATTAAAAAGAAAAGGTATTTTTCCGTATGATTACATAAATTGTTGGGAATGTTTAGAAGAAAATAAATTACCATCACAAGCATTATTTTATTCCAAGTTAAGTAAAACAAATATCAGCGATGCGCAAAATGTATGGAAAACATTTGAATGTGAATATTTGGGAGATCACATGGAATTATATATACAAACTAATGTACTTTTGTTAGCAGACGTGTTTGAAAACTTTAGAAATGTTTGTTTAAAAGCATATTGTTTGAACCCTGTACATTATTTCACAACTCCAGGTAAATAACTTTTTTTTTAAATCATACATTATATAAAACATTATTTTTATAGGCTTAGCGTGGGATGCCATGCTGAAAACAACGGGAGTTGAACTTGAGTTGATGACAGATATTGACATGATCCTTTTTTTTGAACGGGGAATACGTGGTGGTATAAGTCAATGCTGTAACCGTTATGCTAGTGCTAACAATAAATATATGCCATCATACAATCCAGAATAGCCGAATAGGCCATCATCCAATCCAGAAGAGCCGGATAGTTATCTCATGTACTTTGATGCATGTAATTTATATGGATGGGCTATGACACAGTGTTTACCATATGGTAGTTTTCAATGGTTATCTGATGAAGAAATTCAAACTCTCGATGTTATGACTATACAAGACAATGAACATGATGGTTATGTTTTTGAAGTTGACTTGGATTATCCCGCAAAGCTACATGACGCACACAAAGACTTCCCATTATGTTCTGAACAACGTGCACCTCCAAATTCAAAAACAAGTAAACTTTTAACCACATTATACGATAAAAAAAAATATGTATTACATCATAGAAATTTAAAGCAGGCTTTAAAATTGGGGTTGCAATTATTAAAAATTTATCGAATTATAAAATTTAAACAATCGTTTTGGCTAAAGGAGTATATAGACAAAAATACAAATTTTAGAAAATTAGCAAAAAATAAGTTCGAAAAAAATTTCTTCAAATTAATGAACAATGCTGTTTTTGGAAAATCAATGGAAAACATTCGTAATAGACGTGATGTAAAATTAGTATCAAAATGGGATGGATAAGGAGGTGCGCGAAAATTTGTTGCAAAACGAAATTTTAAAAAAATTATTCCAATTAGTGAAAATTGAATATCAATAGAATTAAGTAAAATTAAAATTTTATTTAATAAGCCTATTTATATTGGTATGGCTATCTTAGACATCTAAAACTTTGATGTATGACTTTCATTATGAGTATATACACAACTCATTTAAAAATCCCCAACATCTTTACATGGACACTGACTCGCTAATTTACAAACTTAAAGAAGATCCATACAAATATATTAAAGAAGATATACAACTTTTTGATACATCCGAATATGCATCAAATAATAGATATGGAATACCTCAGGCCACCAAAAAAGTAGTTGGACTTTTTAAAGATGAAAATAGTGGATTATTAATGACTTGATGAGTTTATTAATGAATTTGCGGGGTTACGAGCAAAAATGTACTCTTTTACTTTGGAAACTAATCAATCGTATTCAAAAGCTAAGGGAATTTCAAATACTGTAACAAAAAAACTCACTATTGATGATTACAAAAATACTCTTTTTAATCAAACAAAAATATTTAAAAAAACAAAATAATATTATATCTAAAAATCATAAAATATTTTCTGTTGAACAAAATAATTAACATTAAGTGCTGATGATGATAAACGCTACATACAGGAAGGAACAACAAATACTCTACCATGGGGGCATTACTCGATTACACTACCAGACTCAGACATTATAATTATTGACTAGGATTTTTTGTATATAAATTATATAAAATAAAAATAGTTTACAATGTATTTTATTTAATTAATTATTACATTAATATATAAATATTGTATAAAAAATATTTCAATAAAAAAAACATTATATAACACTTTTTTTGTTTATCCATGAGTTATGTGAATTATCGAAACCAAGCCATTTAACGAATACTTGTGATCCTTTCCTTTTTAAAACTTTTTCCAATAAATAAATATCTGAAAATTTTGTTTTTTGTAATTCATATTCATAAAATCCTCCTGCCACAAGTTGGTTTAAATAATCTTTTAACTTATAAGTTATAGGATTTGTTATTTGTTTTTTTTTGCGATTGTGAATATTTCAGTCGACCAATTAGGAGTATAACCATTGATTAAATAGTATATATAGATTGGCAATGCTATAGTCAATCCGCGTAACACATTTTAATTCTGTACGAGTAAGAGCCATCTGCGCTGTAGTTGCACACTATACATGTGCCTAATTCGATACAAGATAGCAGCATGGTAGTACACATCGCCGGGCGGAGCATCGGGATCGGGCGGAGCCAAAAAAATTTATAATGAGAATTTGTTAAACTTATTTCGTCATTTCTTCAGAGATATTTAATTTAATTATAAATTTATTTTTAAAAATAAGCTTACATTCTTTCATAATTAATAAAAATTCATTTAACATTTCATTGAGAAACGATTTAATATGAATTTACAGGGGATATGCATTCATTTATCATTTAATAGAGAAATGATTTAATATGAATTTACAGCGGATATGTATTTGAAGGTTTGGACCATCCGCTTCGTGTCATACTCCAAACTTCCTTCTCACAAAATAAAATGTCACTTTATACATCATAAATAGTTATTCTTTTTAAATAAGGTGCTTACCAAGCGGCATTGAATTAGGTAGGATTAGAATTGAATCGGAGCTGCTAAAATTACACCCGATAACTTGAAGCACATAAAATTATTAATTTTTAAATACTGCTAGAAGCGCAACTTTTTAAGATATTCCGCAAATAAAACAATGTACCTATTTTAATACAATAAATCTTCTCCAAATAAGTTTTCTTGTTGTTTTACTTAATAATTATAAATTAAAAGAATTTTTTTAATATCTTCTTTGACCACCAATTAATAACAAAAGAAAAAGTACCAATTAGAAAAAAGTTTATATTTATTTAAACAAGAATAATATAGAACTATTGACCTAAAAATTTATTACAATATTCAATGTTTTAATTATTATTTGTTCTGCAAAATATATATTTTTTGTTCTACAAGCTTTTCTTGTGATATCTGTAGATTTCCATTTCAAAGTTTGAAAAACTTTTATTTTAATAAGTATTTTTATAATAAATTTTTTGTCATAGCATCCATTACTTTTATTTTAACCAATCACTATAATGCAAATTTATGCACTGTATACTATTTTTTTTTAAATTGCTGGTTATATTGTTTGAATGTAAATGTTCTTTTCTAAATTCACTAAAAAAAAATTAAAATTTTCACTGTTTGTTCTTTCGGCCTGCAAAAATATTATATTTAATTCACTTTGCCATAATCTTTAAGAACTAAATAAATTTCATTTTCATCAAGAAGGTTATTTTTCCTTAAAATTTTATTACAATTTTCGCAATTGTATTGTTTAATACGAAAAACCAAATATCTAGAGAAGTATACCACACTACATTACTCATATAAAATATTTGGCGATTGAAATTGAGATTCATTGTCATTACTATTTTTCACATTTTTTGGTCGTACAATTTCAACATTGTCAATCATTTCATTAGGCGCTGTAATGGATTCCGATATTTCTATTTCAATAATTTTGTCGTCATCTATTTCACAGTTTCCACTTCCAACTGGTTTTAAAATTCTTATATGAATAATTCTTTGCAATGTTTGCCTAAATTGTTTTACAGTTTGAGTTGGATTGTACCCCCCTCTATTTCTAATTATTGAAAAGTGGTTTTCCATACAATCTTGTTGCAATCTATTTGTTAATAAAAACAAATAATTCTCTTCTTTCATGTCCGCAAATAATTTTGAAATGCCATTAATATTTTGAATGAAACCATTAATATATATATATATATATATATATATATATATATATATATATATATATATATATATATATATATATATTCTTCTTTCTTTGTCATCTTTATCAGAATATGAAATCTTACAAAAATAATTTCCAATTCATAAAATTAACTTAAATATTATTTATTATCTCAACTGTTTTCACATCTTGGCTTAGCAGGTTAATTATGGATCATTTTGTAATTAATTAATTCTATAAAAATACACTTCAAACATATCGTTGCATTCGTAATTTTACGTAAATTCCAAATACATAATATGTAAAAATAAATAGGATGTCCTATTTGAAGAAAGTTAATGTCACTTCCAGTTAAACCGAAAGCGCTACCATCATGCCAAATACCATGTTTTGTGAGCCCCTAAGCCTACTTTACAAATATGTATAGGGAATTAAAAAATAATTATAAATAAAAATGTTATTTTGAGTGGCACTTTTTCAATGTCATCCTGTATATATGTAATATACTAATATCCTATGCACATTTGACAAAATGGCTTAATTAACTTTTTTATATAGTTCAGTATACAGGGTGTTAAAAGAAGAGTAAAAATAATTGGGAATATATATATATATATATATATATATATATATATATATATATATATATATATATATATTTCGATGAGCTAATATTTAGTCAAAAATATTTTTTTCAATATTCATAAATTTCTTGAAGTTCATTTTTGGCGTCCCTCAAAATAATAACGAATTAATTTATTTGTTGTTCATAATCAATTATGTGATTAAATAATTCATTATTTTTTATTAAAAATTTCGTGTCTCCGACTCCAAGCGACTTGACACGAATACATCCGAATATAATTACCGCCAGCCTGATCGAATGTTAGTACGACCAAATAATAAAATTATTAAAGGTGGCAGCATAATACGTATCTTTACAACGCGGTACGCAAATGCTCATAAGGTTGCCAATCTATATATATTATTTAATCAATGGTATAACCTTTTTCAAAAATACTTTTCATCTTTGATATTCTAACAAAATCGCCAACTTTAAATTTTCCGCGACCACAAATTTTTATATTATGATATACAGTTTTTAATAAAAAAACTCATTATTATAATTTACATCTATAGGTCGCATTTTAATAGTTCTATGTTTAGTATTATTATATATTTTAATTAAATTTGGTAACATATGAATCCATTTATATGAACCCTGCAAACTGAATTCTTGCCACATTTTATTTTTTAATGTTTAATTGCTATATGTCGAATAATGATTTATTTTATATTTTAACATTAAATGAATTATTGTCAATGGATCAATTGTTTGGGTGGGTTTTCTAAACATGCTAAAAGTAAATTTATTGTTAGATCTTCTGATTTTTACGTCTAGAAAATTTATAACCAGATTTTTTTTCCATTTCACTGGTGAAATTTATGTTGTTATGTAAAGAATTCAGTTTATTATGAAATTTATACAATTCTTCCATTGAGCCAGTTCAGAAACAATGCACATCATCAACGTAACGGTAGCAAAATTTAATTTTCCAGGTGAATTCTGATATTTCATTAAAAATTCTGACTTCAAAGTGTTTCATAAAAATTTTAGCCAGACTAGAAGACTAGGGGGGGGGACTAATACCTGGCCCATCATTCTGTATGTAAAATTTATTATTAAAAATGAAAAAAATGTGTTCTAACCAAACTTGAAAAACATAGTAGAAACCTTTTACATTATTCTTATTACTTTTTAATAATTTTTCTGAAATATTTGACACTGTTTGGTAGCGGTATATATTACTTGGTACATCCACTTTGAAAGGCGTAATTAAAAATATATTTTTCATTACTTACAAATTATTTATTATTAATTATTATAAATTAACGGGACAATGCATGATATGAAAAATAAGATTTGTGTTAAACATTTTATTAGAAAACTATAAATCTTAGAAGTGCAAATCAAAGTTATAATATTAGATTTAATTTTTTCATTAATAAAAATTTATAAAATAAATATTAATTTTTTTCATGAGAAACCTAGATTACCTATCGTACTATATAATAAACTTTGATTTGTATTTCTAAAATTTATAGTTTTCTTATAAAATGTTTAATACAAATCTCAGTTTTCATAACATGCATTGCCCCCTTAAGGTAAATTATTATTTTATACAAATAAATTTCAGTTTAAAAAATAGGATTTAATTAAATATATTGTAACGTTTATTTATTTGGGTGAAGTGTAAAAATCAGAGAAATGTTATTAATTAAAGTAAAAATTTATTAAACAATAAATAATTAAGATAAAAATAATAACAATAATTAACACTATGATTAAACAATTATAAACACTAATTTAAGACTAAGAATAATACTAAGTACTTAAACATTAAGATTATTTTTTTAAACAATATTTATTTCACTATATTTATTTATATAACTGTATTTATTTATGGTCACCGCTCGTAGACTCACCAACGGTTAATTCACGATGCGTGTCTTATATCAGAATGTGTCCACTGGCTTCTTTGACGGGTTTGTGTAGCGCGGCGTCCTTCCGGAACTTTTAGATGCTTTAATAACATCAAATACAAAAGATCAGATAACCCTATGTAATTAGACAGGTCAAGAAGGAGGTGTTTACCCTGCCGAGGATTACGTCATCGCTAGAGAACTCCCTACCAGCGACGGCGGTCGCATTCGGACGCGTCGGGTGGACGCGCGAATTATGTAAGGATGTATGTCTTATTTCATCATTGTTACTCCAATATTTTGTGGATGTCAGCATAAAGCTGGTAATTTTCCAGTAATATAAGAATTCGTAGATTCAGCGATATGATACCATATAAGGAGCAAAAACTGTAATTCTCTGTTCTGTATTATCATAATCTTTCAACATATAACATGTATTCGCGCTACAATATGTTGTCATTTATAACGGCTGTTACCCCCGCGAGGTTTAATAACAGTTTCCATTCGTCTGTTCATGCTTTTGATGACGTCAATGATTGCGTGAAACATATTGTTCCATTCTTCCACTTGTACAGCCACTTGCCTTACCGTGTCTTGTACTGATGGATTTCAGCTCTGCACTTGTCGACGAAGTATGGCTCATGTGTGCTACTGGGATTCATATCACGAGAATAGGCTGGCTAAGTCATACTAGCAATACCGACTTAAATAAAAAGTTTGAAACGCAGAGAACAGTATGCGGCTTGCATGATGACAAAATCCTCGCCCATGAATGGTGCAAATGATACTACGTATAATTCCAGAATGTTTGCAATAGCCGTCTTCCTTCGGGCTGTGACTCGCAATCTAAATCATCAAAGTGATCATGATTAAGAAGAAGTATGTTTTTTCGTTATCCTCACTTTCTCAGTTCGTGATCAATAGACAACCTTCTCATTTCCCTTCTGAATCATCCTTTGTGAGTGATCACACGGATTCATTTTAGAGCAAATTTAAAAATGGCTAACGACCATAGGTTTTCGAACGTAGAAATTTATCAATATGCAGTTTGCTGCATCAAAGAAAATGTGATTTTCCTAAAAATCATATAATGACCTACCATAATTTTAAAAATATGTTACATAAAGGATTAGTTTTAAGTAAACATGCTTCATATGTTATCAAGAACTTTTTTTTACTTCTATATAATCCATTTTTAATGTGCTGACTATAACACGTGACAGTAGATTATTAATAAAATAAAATAAATTAGTTTGCATTGGTCTGCATATGATATTTGACACTAGATGGTGTTCACATTATTTAAGTTGTTTTCTTGATATAATTTTTAAATCAGGGTTCAACAGGATCACGTTTAATTTTATCAGAATTCACAAAATCACAGTCCGAAGGAACACGGCTAATGTAATGTGTAGCTGTCAGAGAACCTCCTTGACATAAGACTAATTTAGTGCGTGCTCCTCAACATATCGTACCTCAAACCAAAGGTAAGCTTCCTTCATAAGAAACCATGGAAACAATTTTGCACTTTAATTAGGGCTCTCCTTGTGGTCTCCACATTTTTTCTCTGTCGTCAATTACATTTATGTAAAAACGGCTTTCATCCGTAATCAAATCTTTACCGTACAGGTCTATTCCAAAATTGGTCTCCACGCGTAAACTCTAGTTGCGCTAGTTATGTATATTCATATTACAAGCCGTACGGCTTCATATTACGGCTAGCCATTTTGTTGCCAGTCGGCATTCTTCATCAATCACGCGCTTGGTATATGCGCGCCTGTTGTCATCAGCAATAACTAATCGCTTATCAGTTAAAAACATATGTAATTGTAATTAACAACTAGTAGTAGATGTACCTTCTTAATAACAAGAGCTACCATAAGTCTTTTGTACGTTTGGAGTTTAAATAAAAAATTTAAAAATTTCGAACAAAGTTCGTAATTTAATTCACTACACGATGACGTACCTCAAGTTAGAGAGACCTTTTACCGATTTTTTGGCTTTGACTCAACTTAATTAAGTCTCCGCCTCACAGTTCTTTCACTTACATGCATCTGACGTACACGTCGAATTCTTAAAGCCTGCAACAGGATAAATCGATCATCCCTTGCAGTTCTCTCTCGTTTTCTGCCTTGATCACGCCTTCGTAAGTAAGATCCGATTTGTCGAACCTTCATACATAGCGATGTACCACAGAAATAGAAACGCCAAGGACTCTTCCGACTGCTCTATAGATTTCACCAGATTCGATCATTATCAACGCTCTACACACACCCGTCAGTGCGCACTAAATCGATTATTTTTTATTTCAAAAAATCAGAAAGCAATAATAAAAACAGAAATGATTGTTGAGCCCTTAATATTGAGGAAATACGAATATTAACATTATGAAATACCGGGCAAATTGTCAACATATCGATAAATGATAATTATTATTATTATTTGTTAGGTGACTAGATTTAAGTGTTATGTCGCCAATTGTTATTTGTTGTACCTGTAGAATTAACAATACAAATATGAAACTCAAGGTGTTCACAGTTTCATAAATACATAGCTTTTTATGCTCCCCCATTTTGTTGGTGTGCGTATTTGAAGAAGATCATTTTTGAAAAGAAACAGTTAAAGCAGGCGAGAAGCTTATATAGGCAATATTAAATTCAAGAAAAGAAAGATGTGCAATCAATTAGAACAACTTGACATGAAGCAGCGGACGTGCTTCGAAACTCATAAAGAATCTCAACAACGGCCCGGCCAATCTATCTTCTTATCTTATTATCATTATACTTGAATAAATCGCTCATCATTTGCTGATGAATGATAAAACAAAACGGAAAACAGACGTCAAGATTCAGAGAAATATTGAGAATGACTACGACATACTACAAACTCCTTTCTCTATTGATGAAATTAATGCTGGGATAAAATAAATGAAAAACAACAAAACAACTGGACCTGGTGATGTAAGAGCTTTGCAAATAAAACATTTTTGTTCAGAGACGCTTAAAGGGATCTTAAAACTTATGAATAGCAGCTCTACCATGCAGATTCCAAAGTTATGGAAGGAAGCTAGAATGATAGCATTATTAAAACCTGAGAAAAACTTGATGAAACTAACAATTTTCGATCAATTTTACTACTATGTCATAAGACTGGAACGAATGGTGCTAGATTGCATATCACATAATTTCGAAGAGAATATCATCCCCGAACAATCAGGGTTTGTGCTGCGGACATTGAATATGAGTTTTAGCGTAAAAAATTACAGGAGTTGTTTTTATATACTCGACGGCGGAATACAATACTACTAATACTACTTTTGCGTAACTCTTCAAAACAGGAACAATCGGAGAATGGTCTAGCGCTAGGTAGCGTATTAGCTGCTTTATTGTGCGTAAAACATGTACACAAACAAACATATCCTCAAATCAAACATTTTATTTATGCTGACGATACAGCAGTGGTAGCGAAGGAGAAAATCTTCGAATACATTGAAAATAAGTTCGGAAAATCCGTCGGAGAGCTTGCAATGCACTAGTTATGAGTTCGGTCCTGTCTATTCTGCAGCATAAATCTAGTATATAAGGTTATTATTTGATATAATTTTTGTCTTTATAACTTTACCATCTCTGTAAAAGTATAATAAATTCCATTTTAAATATTTCTAAAAACTCCCTTTTCCTTATCACCCACATAATTGGAGCAGAGGAGTTAGACGTATCGCACGAATAACTTTTGTTTTAACAATTTATCGGGTATAAATATTTTGGTTCGCAAGTTTGCGAGTGTGATCGAAGACATATAGGTTCATCGAGAAACATCCAACACAAAGACAGCTAGAAGAAGTTGAAGATTTCATCACCCTGGTCGAGGACAAACATTGCCACCACCATCCAAATTTCAAAATTATTCTACCACCAAGAGTAAACATTGTTGTTAAATTACCAGTAAATCAAAATCACGGCACTGGAATATTAAATTATATAAATTAAGGAAATGGCGTAGAAATGTCAAAATCTTTAGTAAATATAACCAACAATTTTGCTATAACAACTCTTACAAATATAAATGAAAGTCCAGTAAAAATTGTCATTTCAGAACCATTTGATATAGAATTAATTAACTCTTTTCATATAAACTTTTGCGAAAAAATGGAATCGATACTGACTTAGTCACAACACACAATAGTCTAGTAAAAGAAAATCTTAAACATCTTAGGCTCGAACATTGCAATAACGAAGTAAACGATGCCATTCGTAAATTATGTTTTGAATATCGCGACATTTTCTATTGTGAAGACATCCCTTTAAGTTTCACAAGGAAATTACACACAAAATTAATTTGAAAAACGATTCACCCATACATGTATAATCTTACCGTTTTCACGAAATTCACAACTAAGTGGTTAGGACACAAATATAAAAATTGTTAGATCAACGCATTATACAACCCATTAATTCTCCATGGTCCATTGCCATATGGATTATCCGCAAAAAAATGGACGCCGCTGGCAGAAAGAAATGGCGCTTAGTCATAGATTATTGCAAGCTTAATGAGCGCACTATTGATGATAAATATCCGATTCCAAATATCACCCTCGATTTGGCTAATGGAATCATTAGCTCGAAGTCGACCCTCAGGATTTATAGAAAACCGCGTTTTACACTGAAGTAGGACACTATGAATTCAAACGAATGCTTAAAAAACAGCTTAAAAAACGCCCCTTCTACCTTCCAAAGAGTAATGGACAACGTTTTGCGCGAACTACAACACGAAACTTGTTTAGTTTACTTAGATGATATCATTTTTAGTTCATCTTTGCAAGAACATATAGAAAGATTAAAATCAATTTTCGAAAGATTAAGAAAAAGTAATTTCAAAATTCAACTAGAAAAGTCAGAATTTTTACATAACAAAGTGCAATATTTCGCCATATTATCACACCCGAAGGAATAAAACCAAACCCGGACAATTTTTTTTAATCAAAAATTTTTCAATTCCAAAATCCAGAGACACTGAAAGTTTTATTGGACTGTTAGGATACTACAGACGCTTTATAAAAAGCTTCGCGAAAATCACGAAACCGATGACTCGATGTCTATAGAAAAACGCTAAAATAATTCATAACAAAGACTTCATTGAGAGCTTTAACACGTGTAGAGATATACTAATGAACGATCCGATACTTCAGTATCCAGATTTTGACAAACCTTTCATTCTCACTACTGATGCCAGCAAATTTGCAAACGGTGCAGTGCTTCACACGATAGACCAATAGCCTACACATCACGTAGACTAAACGAAACTGAAATATTCCACCATAGAAAGAGAATTATTTGCAATATTTTGGGCTTACAAACAATTTAGAAACAATTTATACGGCAGAAAGTTACTGAGCAGCGACCTCTAGTTTGGCTACATAATTTGAAAGAAACAAATTTTAAATTAATTCGATGGAAATTAAAACTCGAAGAATACGACTATACAGTTGAATACAAAAAAAGGTTCATGTAACATTAATACTGACTGTTTATCACGTATTCGTGGAAATGCAATTGACGATAACGAATCAACCATAAATAATCCCGGTAATATTAATAACGACGTACTGGAATACATATTTAAGAAAAATAGCCGAAATTCTTGTTCCTGATGATTCCGAACTAGTATCACCTATGCATACCAGAAAACAACCCCTCACTAATAAAAATCTCCAACCTAGACAAAAACGCAAAATTAATATTATTTCCGATATATAAATAAGACCTCCTGATAAACGTGCTCCAGTTCCTAACACTGACCTCGACAACATTGATAACGAAAACACTGACTCATCAACTCAACACTCATGTGTAAATGACACAACGAATGAAGGAATTACCATCCTAGATGAAATAATAAATAACAAATTAAATCAAATTCACGTATTCCTAAACTTATATCCCAAAACAGATACTAGAATAAAAAATACGAAAATCAAACTATAGTTAAAATCAAAATACCAGAAATTAACAATGAAAAATTATTAATATTTGAATTCTTAAAAAATTATACAGACTCTAAAAATACGTACCACATGTATTTTCAAACCGAGAAATTATATAAAGATTCTAGTAGAGTATTTAAATAAATTTTCTGAAAATAGGCCAAAATTAATTAAGTGCACAAAAGTTATAAACACCATCACAGATAAGGAATATCAGATAATGCTTAGCAAAATGCATCATGAAGGCAAAACGAACCACCGTGGTATAAATGAAACACTGGAATATTTAAAACGTAATTACTACTGGCCAAGCCATTTACATTGAAGGCAAGACACCTATCCATATAGTAAATGAATTAATTAAATATTTCACCTCTTTTGGCGTATCTAAAAATTGAACTCTTGATAATGAAAAAACTCATTTTTATGAATTGTAACCTTTAAAAATAGAAAACATAAACTTAGTTGAATTAAAAAACAACATTTTACCCATTATTAATAAACAAAAAAAAATTAAACAAAATAAATAACATGACTATCCCAACCAATATAAACATCCAGAATATTGTAATATATTGTTGCATTCTACTAATGATCATATGCTGTTCTCTGTATTTTATATTCCTAAGGAGAAATTATCGAAACAAAAGCCCACAGAAAGAAGATATCCAGATGATTTCATTGTCGCACAGTGTAACCAAAGCCCCCACAGTCCTTACTTAAGGCGGGAGGAGTTACGAGTCTGGTCCTATCTATTCTGCAGGAAGAAGACACCGTATGCATATCAGCATAAATCTAGTATATAAGCATATCATTTAATGTAATTCTTGTCTTTATAACTTTACATCTCTGTAAAAGTATTTCAAACTTAATAAGCAATATCCTGGCTTAGATATTGATTGCAATATCTTATACCAAGAATTGAAACTTCTATCTCTTGTCACCCGTCGAAAATTACAATCATGCATTTATTTATATAAAATACTACACAATAAGATTGACGATCCCATCACCCTTGGTTTTATATCAATTTCTATTCTTCGACCTAATTCACGTAATTTCCAAACTTTTTATTGTGATTTTTCACGCACGAATTATGAACTCAAATCTCCTGTTAAAATGCTTTGCTCAAATTTTAATACAATTTCTTGTTCCGTTGACATTTTTGGTGATTTGTTTAACAAATTTAAGTCTGGTTTATATAGTGGTTATCAAGTTTGAATATATGTAACATTTGATAATGATAGTACCTACTAATCACATTTATTATTTTCATGTATAATTTGTAAAAAAAATGTTTATATGTTTAAGCTAAGAATGAAATTTCATATCTGTCTTGTGACAATTCATTATTAATTATATTTGTCAAAATCGACCTGTAATTGGGATTCCGTATCCTGTTGGTTTTGATTTAAATAAATAAATAAATAAATAAATAAATAAAAGTACAATAAATTCTATTTGCAATCTTTTTAAAAACTCTCTTTTCGTTGACACCAACATAATTCAGTAACTCCTTGAAACCAAACTCAGGAAACATGTGAATGATATGTATCTCAAAAAAAAAACAAGCAAAGAAAAAGCTGAATGTAACATAGCCAGGAAAAAATTTGGAGAACTATTTTACACCAAGAGATCTTGGAGTAACCTTGAATGGAACATTATCATACATATGTCATTGTCAGAACACTGAAATAAAAACATGTGATGTGATGATGTTCACTTTAAAATTACGCTGTTACAGTTTCCATTCCGTTTTCCACAACTTTGGTGTGTTCCGTGTTGAATATATCATTCCCGACTTTGATGTGTACCTTTGTTAACCGTCTGTTTCGTTTCCCACAACTTTGCTGTCTGCTATTGTTGACTGTCATTACCCCGGTCCCGTAACTCTCGTGTGTGCCATTGTTACTCGTTCTTACCCACTCCCATTGTTGACCGAGTGTAGTAGCGAACTACTCCTGTAAATATTTCCGGTTTTTTGTGTAGTTTATTTGCCGATTATATACCAGCGTTTTATTCATGATCTACCACATCTACAGTGCTGTGTTACCGACCGATTGGCGCCAGAAAAAACGGTTTAACAGCGCGGAGAACAGGAGAAAACGTCACGTAAAGATTAGAGGCCCTTTTGGCCATTACAAAATGGCGCTCTAACAGAGACTGACGTTGGTGTCACCTTTTTGCCATTGCAAATGGCGCTTAAACAGGGACTTTTGCCTTTTTCGCCATTACAGTGCTTGAAATAACATTTACCTACACACTAACAATCATATCATAGGACTTATACCCACATATGTTACGAACTTCAGCCATGGTTTTAAGCATTTCAGGTGCAGAATACGCAGCACCTGTATGTGGAAACTGTGCCCAAACTAAATAAAGGTAGACACAGCAATTAATGAGACCGGGCGTAATATAACTGGCTGTTAAAACCAACTCCTATTGAGAAAATATATTCACTCATCGGAATAGTAGCACATCAAATAAGAAGAGAAAGCAGCAGAAATAGAAAGAAAACAAAAAAAGTAACAAATTCACGTCTCCCCATATTCGACTACCAGACTCAGTCTATAAGACTTATATCTATAAATAGCGTTATGAGAACAACAGAGCCACTTATTTAGCCTAAGTCTGTAAGAAAATTGTTAAAACCAGTTGCTTGCTAGCAAGGTTACTATATAATAAAATTTTAATAACTCCGATAGCAACCTACCGAAAATTGACATTCCGTAAAATGTATGGTAGTAATCTTGCTTAAATTTTTTAATTTAACCACTAGTGGCTAACGGCGTGAAGTGAGTGACTTGTGAGCTACATAACCTACATATTCAATGCAGTTGTCATAATTTATAAATAATTTGTGGATAATATATTGTTTTGTTGCTACTATTAATAGAGAATGAAGTTGGCAACATTGCGATGAGTATTGAAAATTTTTCTGAGATCAATAAAAATCAATATTAAATAGTTTAAAATTATAATTGAAATTTATAGAGTATACTGCATGTAGTAAAAACAGTGTGCTACACATTTTCAACCAATTTTCATGGGATTTGTGTAAATATATACCAGTATTGCACGGTGCCAAAACCTAACCTATAATCAGTCATCGACGGCATGGAGCTAGAGTCACAATTAATAAAATTAAACGAAAAACTTGATAAATTGGGCACTATTGAAGTATGCATAAATAAAATGTATGATTTGCTCACTAACACACAAACCAGAGTGGATGAATTAGAAAACTTCACAGTGAAACAACAAACAAATACAAACTTAGAAAGAATTTTGAAGAGGAAAAACATAGTTGTTTACGGAATAGAAGAATCGGAGTCAAACAAACATGAAAAAATGTTAATTGAAAAAATAAACTCAATTTTAGAACTAAACATCGATAAATCACAAATCTAAGAAGTTCATAGACTGGGAATTATACATCACATGCAGGTGCGTCCCAGGTCTATGCTAATTTCTTTCTGCTCCATAAAAGTAAAGAACAGCATCTTCGAAAGGCGAACAAAGTTAAAAGGAACGAACATATATATAGACCATCATCTTACCGCAGAGGAAAGAAACAAGAAAAAAGAACTTTTGTTATTGAAGAAAAAGTTAACTAGTGAAGGAAAGAAAGTTAAAATTATTAAGAACAAATTCGTGGTGGATAGTGAAAATTTGCGAGATTCAACACCAGTGGAGAAAAGGACCCGCGGAAGTCAATCTTCAGAAGACTCTGGGAGCAAGCAAAATTCCAAGCAGGCAAAGTTGCAGAACCCTGGTTCAACCTTTTTTCGAGCCTCAAATGATCCTAAATCCAAGTAATTCAATAAGAGTCAATCCGCAAATAGAGCGTATTGATAAAGATAAGTCTGAAGAGATTTACACTATATGTTTTTGGAATTTAATTGGTGTTAATAATTTATATGTTCTAGATGAAAATTCCAAGGAGAAATTTCTCCAAGGGGACTTGATTTGTTTATGTGAAACCTGGTGCCAAATTCCTTTAGCAAGTATTCCTGAATTTTTAAATGAATATAGTACTACAATTTATAGTTTCTATGCTAAGAAACAAATCTTACAGTAGTACTCACGTTGTAGAGAACACAACTATGTGGGTTATTATAAAAATAAGTAGAGGAAATTCAAAAAATTATTGTTGGATTTTTTTACATTAAACCAAATTTATGTAATAAGGTATGTATTGATATGGTATCTGATGCTAATGATTCAATTTTACGAAATTATAGTGAAAATAAAATAGTATTATTGGGAGACTTTAATTCAAAGATTGGGAATTTGAACCAATTAGATGAAATTAATGTTTTTAATAATTCTAATATTTTTGGGGAAAGGGCTTCCTTGCATGATATCGTAGATGACAGAGGGAAAAGACTAACCGAAGTCATGGAAAAGTCAAGATTTTTTGTTCTAAACGGGAGAACGCGCGGCGATATCCCAGGTAACTTTACATTTTTAAATCAACGCGGTAAAAGCATAATTGACCTGGCATGGGCAAATTTAGATTTCGCAGAATCAGTGGTACATTGGTACATGAAATTCATCCGTCTTTAGCAAACACTGGACAGCTGTTGTTCAAACGCAAGGGAAATATTTCTTTTAACTGTAGCAACAAATCGGAATCCAATAACGCTACAGACCGACAGTTCGCACTAAAATTTAAATTCGACTTAACAAAGGCTACATTGTATACTAATTTAATGCAAGAAAATAGATATGTTTACTTTAATTCATTTGACACTGACGAACTGTGTAATAATTTACTTAGCGCTATTAAAGATACGGCATGTAACTCGGGTATGTTAATAGTGTATAAATCGCATCAGAATAAAAATAATAGTATCGAAAACAAGCACTGGTTTAACTCTACATGTAGAAAACTGAAAAAAATGCAGATAAAAATCTTAAAATATATAAAAAATACCCCTCTCAAGAAAATATTGACGAATACCTAAGCAGCAAAAAAGAATATAAAAATGCACTTAAATATTATAAGAAAAATAGTGAAACCAAAATAATAAATGTACTAGCTAACACTAAAAATAACTGATGTACTATTCGTAAGTTATCAAAGAAAAAAAAATATTATTAGTGAAATTAGTCTTGAAAATTGGGAACACTTTTATACTTCTCTAAATGCCGGCAAGTGCTCATCTAATAATGTCTCCTCGTACATAGACTGCTTACATCCTTACTTAGATACGAATATTTCATTAGAAGGATTACAATCAAGTATTATGGGTTTTAAAAATAATAAATCTTCGGGTTGTGACGAAATCAACTACGATTTTTATAAAAACTTACCAGATAATACAATTCACTACATTTTAAATTTCTTCAACATCATATTAGTGCATGAGAACATTCCGACACTGTGGTCTAAAATTTATTTATTTTTGCTTCATAGGAAAGGGGATAAAAATGACCCAAACAACTATCGGGGCATAGCTTCAGTTAACAATTTATGTAAAATTTTCACGCAAATACTTTATAATAGGCTTCAAGAATGGATTGAAAATAATAATATATTACATGAAAACCAGGCCGGTTTTAGAAAAGGCAGGGGTACTTCAAATAATGTTTTCTCACTTGCAGTAGCTATTTACTTTCAATTGAGACTCACGAAGGGAAAATTATACGCAGCCTTTGTTGACTTTAAGCGTGCTTTCGATTCTGTTAATCACGTCAAACTCTGGGAGAAATTATACCTTAACGGAATTAGTTCCAAATTGATAAGACTAATACAAAATTTGTATAGTAACGCAAATATTCTCATTAAAAATTCGCTTTTTCAATCTTCTGAAAACCCTATTCCGGTACTAGAAGGAGTTTTACAGGGTGAGATTTTAAGCCCTATTTTATTCGCCTTATTTATAAATGATTTAGAAGATTTCTTGCGTCAGAATGGCCAAAGAGGTATAAATATAGACGGCCACACTGATATTTTGGTGCTTTGTTATGCGGACGATTGTTGTTAATTGATTCGCCGGTATCTTTACAACGAAATCTAAGACTACTCGAAAGTTACTGTTCTGCAAACTTCTTAATTGTGAACACGAATAAAACAAAAATTATCCCCTTCCATAAAGGTCGTAGGCCTAGAGTATTACATCCATTTTTATATCAAAACTTAGAGCTAGAAACAGTAAATAAATTTAATTACTTAGGGGCCACTTTTAAATCTTCCGGTAAATTTATTGAAAACACTTCTACAGTAGAAAAAAAAGCAATTTTAGCTACTTCTAAAGTAAATAACATATTATCCAAAGGAAAATCTCAAACGTGGTACGAGAAAAAGCTTTTAATGGAATGTATTGTCAAAAGCACTGTATTATATGGGTCTGAAATTAGGGGCTTAAGGTATTGTGACAAAATAGAGCAATGCCAATTGAAATTTATTAAATTAATCCTAAAATGTCCAAGAACAACGCCTAATTACATGCTTAGGCTAGAAACAGGTACTACGCACACTATATCACAAATCTTTAAGTACTCTGAATTGGATTCTTAAAATTAACAAAATGACGGACACAAGATTCCCTAATATCATTTTTAATAGACTAACTTACTTAGCTAAGTCAGATAACAATTTGGAAATACCAAAATTTTACGCAACTATGACTCACTAGAATTATTTGAATCTGCAATATTATCTAAATCTTTAATTAACAAAATTGTGGAAATAATAAATTGTAGAACTTTGGCCAACGACATGGAGCATTTGAAAAATGGTAATTATAATGAATATTATAAATTAATTAAATTAGATTTCTGCACAGAAAAATATTTATTAGTTGAGATATCTATAGTTAAAACAAGAATGATGATACAACTACGATTAGCCAGTAAAAAAATGGTAACGTTGTACCACAATGGCATCAGATATCATTGGGATACAAGTGTAATCTGCCTTATTTGTAACTCCAAAAGACCAGAAAGTCTAGATCATTTCTTTTACATTGTCCCGCTTACAAGGGCTATAGGGAAGCATTTATTAATAAATACATTCCACTGGACTCCGAGAATTTTTTCTTTTTCGACTTGCTTAAGGATCTTGAAAAGCAAAAAATAAATGATATATTTCTGTATGTGGTAAATAGTCTAACTTTGAGAAGTTTCTCCATTAATGAGTAACAAATGTATATTTGTATTTATAATTATTTTCTCTTTTGATATTGGCATTTCATGTGTATTATTAGTTTATTGTACAATGTCTGCATTTATAAATATTTATATTATATTCCTATTAATTGGTTACATTGCACAATACTTTTTATATAGAGTAGAGGTACATATATTTTTACTTCATTGTACGTAGTAAAGGAAGTATTGTAATCGCGAAAAATTTAGGTTTTCATATTTCAGTGGAAATATCCATTTTGATCATCCCTGAATCCATTTTGACTAATTTCGTCGTGACGTCTGTACGTACGTACGTACGTCCGTAAGTATCTCGCATAACTCAAAAACGGTAAGCCGTAGAAAGTTGAAATTTTGTATTTAGGACTGCTATAACATCTACTCGTGCACCTCCCTTTCTGGTTATTACACAATTTCCAGAAGTGGCACTTTACATGAAGCCTATAATAGATTTCAATGAAAAACTGTTTTAAAATATAATCCAAAACTTTTCAAATTTCGTATACAAGACTTTTATGTCAATCGAAATAACATAATAGATTTAGGTTAAAATAGGCTAACCGGAAGTGGTACATTACTTGAAGTTGTTAACAGTTTTTCTTGAATAAAATGATTTTATTTTGATTTTAGAAATAAATGCTTCAAATAAAGTTCTAGAGAATTAATTTCTGCGTCTAGCACATCAAGTATTATTAAATTAGCCCTTTGTATAAGAGAGATATGTAAATTTAAAAATTATATACTTTTTTGTTTTTGTAATAAAGCTTGCTATGGATTAGGACAAAAAAAAAAAAAAATGTTCATGTCAAATTACGTTAAATAAGTGCAATTTTATAATTCGTACAATAACAAATATATTTTTATTGTGAAATTAGTCATATTCATTGTTGTAGTCAAATATTTCTTTGTTGTAATCAAAACTCTCTTTAAAAAGAACCGGGATAGATTAATGTTAATTTAAGAATGATAGTAGTAAATGAATTATTTTTTGTTCTATATCAAAATATTTCTCGGGCTTGGCTTAATCCTGTCAATATTTTGTAATTTAATTATTAAAACAATATGTATAGTTTAATAATCGTACAAGGAAGTCGTGTGGTGTCCACATCAGATTTTTTTATTTTGTATGAGGTTTTGTATACCTTGAAACAAATAAATATATAATAATAATAATATATACTATTAATAGTATTTATTTTGTACAGAAAGGATACATACACTAATAGCATATTACCAAATCGTTCTAATCGCCCGGTGTTGTATTCATAGACTCACCATCGTCACGATCTCTTTATCAAAATATTTCACATGTTTAAAAAGGTTCCGAATTCAAATTGTTAGAAGAGACGCATTTCACTCGGAAATCTTGAAACTATTAACGAAGCCGATGTTTTGTTAGTCCTTTTTATAAAGATATTTCCAATGGTATCTAGCTTTAATAATTTGTCACCTTATCAGTCTTCAGAAGTTAGTGTAAAAGTGAAAAGTGCGGTAAAGAAATGTTGTGAAATTTAGCAAAGTGTTAATTATAATTATATTTATAAAATTGACATGAAATATAATAAATAATAATAATAATAATAATCTTTATTGTATATAAACTTATTACAAGTTATTACAATTATGGGGATGAGTCAATTTGTCATTATATTTTTTTTATACCTGTTTTCGTTGCGTTGATGAAGATGAGATGATGAAAGGACAGTCACAAACATCCAAGCCCCTGGTGGGAATCGAACCCACGACCCCAGGATCCGAGCGGTAATGGTCGCTTTGAGCGCTGTCTAAACACGCTGCCTTAACACGCTCGGCCACCGAGGCGACTTACATGAAATATAATAAAACCACCTTTTAGTTTATGTATTTTATATCTGTTATATACCAAACGTTTCGGCAGCGTATATTGCTACATTCTTTATGGAAAAAATACATAAATAAACAAAAGTGGTATTATAAGTCGTATGCGAGCAGTCAAAGCGAACGGACGTGTTGGCTAGTAGCTCCATAGATTTCTATAGTGTAGTGCTGAATTATGATTATCTAACATCATTAATTAATCATATTAAACTAATATAATAATAAAAGTGTTATACAACAACTAGCGGTTGAGAACATCGACTAACAATGTCGGAATCCAGCGCTGGTTGACACCTTCCAGCATCATCTTTTATCAATGTGATGACAACTACATGTGCAACAACGTCTTATATGACTCCAATAATAACAATAGCAACTCCAATTGCAAGTTCAATGATATCAAGCCCAGATATTAACCAAATCATAAATAATGTAACACCATTAAGGCAAACACAAAACAGTGATAATCTCAGTCCAACAATAAATTGGCAAACCATACAAAGAAACAAAAGGCCCAGAGAAAACGATAAAACCTTGCAGTCGCAACCAACCCCGAAACGTACATATACTATATATAGTACAAACAGATATAATTGTTTAAATAACGATACAGTGGAAGAACAATCTACACAAGAAACAAGTCAGACAACAGTATCGAATACAAAACCACCGCCAATATACATACAGGGAGTAAATAACTACCATGGTATGATTGAAACTATAACAACAACGCTCAATAAATCAGATTTCTTTTGTAAAGCATTCGTAGACGACACAATAAAGGTTAATACAAATAATATAGAAACTTATCGCAAATTAGTACACCTACTCAAAACAAACAATATTGCTATGCACACGTATCAACCTAAACAAGAAAGAGCCTACAGGGTTGTCATAAAAAACATACATCATTCGATATCGACTGATGAAATAAAAAAAGCACTAGAAAACATCGGCTTCTGCGTAAGAAATGTTACAAATATAAGAAGTTGGCATACCAAGCAACCTTTACCACTATTCTTTGTCGACCTTGAACCAGACGGAAACAATAAAGCAATATATGAGGTAACACATATCCTTGGTACCAAAATCTGTATAGAGCCGCCTCGTAAACGAAAAGAGATACCACAGTGTACTCGCTGCCAAGGTTTTGGTCACACCGAAACATATTGTACAAGAACGTAATGCTGTGTAAAATGCGCAGGTTCACATCCTACAAAAGAATGCCAAAAAAAGAAAGACTCCACCTAAATGTATACATTGCCACGGTGAGCACCCAGCAAATTATAAAGGTGTGTCGCATATCGAGAATTACAAAACACACGAAATAAATCAATAAACCAAAACTTAATGCAAAAAGATAATAGACAATCAAATGTAAATAGTCAAGCTCTAAATAGAACAAAAACAAACAACGTAACGGTAAATCAAGATATAAGCTTTGCTGAAATAGTTAGTTCTAGTAACCCAAATTACAACAAAATAGCAAAGACATTACACTAACTCAATTTTTACAAAAATTCGAAACGATGTTTACACAACTAATGAATCAGAATACAATGATATTAAACCTGCTAACTACACTAGTCAAAAATAATCAAAATGGATAGGAGTCTAATAATAGCTTTGTGGAATGCTAATGGTTTAGCAAATCATCGCCAAGAAATAGAGTATTTCTTAAAAGATCAAAAGATTGACATCCTATTAATAAGTGAAACACATTTCACAACCAAAAATTTCTTTAAAATACCACATTACAAAATATACCATACTGAACATCCCGATGGAACCGCTCATGGAGGTACGGCGATCATTATCAGGGACAAAATAATTATGAGATGGAAAAATATGAAGAAGCCTTCCTCCAAGCCACTAATATAAAAATAAAAGAAGTAAATGGGGATTTAACTATTTCTGCAATATACTGTCCCCCTAAACATACTATTAAAAAAGAACAATTTGACGAATATTTCAAGAGTTTAGGTGACAGATTTATCGCCGGCGGCGATTTTAACGCGAAACACGTGCAATGGGGCTCAAGAACTTACAATCCCAAAGGAAGAGAACTATGGAAAACTATCAAATAAATAATATGGTTATCTAAGCACTGGGAAGCCAACTTATTGGCCTACAGATCCGAATAAAATCCCGGATCTATTAGACTTTTTCATTACTAATAGACTATCTGCAAATTATACGAATATTTCTTCTAACTATGACCTAGCATCTGATCATTCGGCTGTAATATTAACAATAAGTTCTACAATCATCAGCAAAGAGAAAAACCCGTCACTATTAATTCAAAAACAGACTGGAACGAATTCCGCATCTACATAAATGAACACATAAACCTTCTAACAACGCTACAATCTGAAAATAACATAGAAGAAGTAATTGAACATCTAACAAATACTATACAGAATGCTGCATGGAATTTCACACCAAACTTAAATGCAAAATTACCAAATAACGTCAATTATCCCAAATATGTAAAATAAAAAATTGCAGAAAAAAGAGCAGCTCGGAAGAAATGGCAACTATCAAGACACCCGGAGGACAAAAACAAATTAAATAAAATTACAAAAGAAGTTGAAAAATTGCTATATAAAATCAAGAATGAATCCTTCCAAAAATATCTACAAAACCTATCAAACAAACCCCAAGACGATTACTCACTGTGGAAAGCTACAAAAATATTAAAACGGCCCCAACAACATGTACCACCTATACGCAAAGAAGACGGCACTTGGGCAAGAGACGACCAAGAAAAAGCTGAAATTTTTGCAAAACATTTATCAACAGTTTTCCAACCTAACTCTCCAACAACAAATAGAGACGAAGATGAAATAATACAATTCTTGGAGACCCCATTACAACCCACTGGTCCAATAAAGTATTTTTCACCAATGGAAGTCAAACAAGAAATTTCATTCATGAATGAAAAGAAAGCACCTTGATACGACCTTCTTACCGCTAAAATCCTAAAAGAAATCCCCAAGAAAGCAGTTGTACTAATAACACAAATATATAACGCTATCGTCAGGTTAAAGTATTTTCCTATACAATGGAAATTAGCTCATATCATATTAGTACATAAATCAGGTAAGCCTATACATGAACCAAGCTCTTATAGACCAATATCATTGCTACCATGTCTATCCAAACTATTTGAAAAACCTCCTAAAACGTCTGAAACCAATTTTAGAAGAGAAGAATATCATCCCGCTGCACCAATTTGGTTTTCGAGAACAACATTCGACCATAGAACAAGTAAACAGAGTTGTAAATAAAATAGAAGAAAGCCTCGAGGAAGGAAAAGTATGTAACGGTGCTTTTATAGACGTAAACCAGGCTTTCGATAGGGTTTGGCATATATGCCTTTTATACAAAATAAAATACTATCTACCTCATCAATATTACCTATTAATTAAAACATATTTTTACGAAAGATACTTCTACGTTAACTATGAAAATAGTAACTCAAAAATATATGCTATCCAAGCCGGGGTACCTCAAGGAAGTGTCCTTGGCCCTACACTATATCAAATATTTACGGCAGATTTACCAAACGAAGAAGAAATACTAACCGCAACTTATGCGGACGACACTGCTTTACTCGCATCGCACACAGATCCTGTAGAAGCAACAAAAGTACTTCAAACTTCTTTAAGAAGAATTGAAAAATGGGCTGAAAAATGGCGTATCAAACTAAATGAAAATAAGTCTGTTAATGTCGTCTTTACCACTAGACATGTGCAGTGCCCGCAAGTCAAATTGAACGATAATACGCTTACCCAAAAAAATGATACTAAATATCTAGGCATGCATCTAGATAAACGCAATACGTGGAAAAAACATCTACAGTCAAAAAGGAAACAACTCGACATGAAACTGATGACATTTTGTACTGGTTGCTTGGAAAGAACTCCAAACTATCCCTAGAAAACAAAATATTACTGTACAAAGTAATTTTGGTACCAATTTGGACATATGGGATCCAACTTTGGGGATGCGCAAAGAGGACAAATACGGACATAATCCAGAGATTTCAAAATAAAACCCTTAGAACAATAACCAACGCTCCTTGGTACGTAAACAACGAAATCATTCATAGAGACCTAGGAGTGAAATATGTACATGAAAAAATCAAGGAAATCGCAACAGCATATGAAAAACGTCTAAACAACCACCCGAATGAACTTGCCTTAAATCTATTAAATAACGGAAACGCCATAAGAAGACTGAATAGAATGAAACAGACAAATGTACTCCTCTCATGATATTTTGCAATACATCCAATTTTCTTGTTGGCTGTTAACACCCAGTTGTAAATAAAAACATAAATAAACAAAAAAAAAGTGGTACTATTATTTTATTATGAGTTCTGGGTGTTTTTTTTAATAATTTATGAAATATCATTCTTTTATTTGTTTACTTTATATTTAATCAAGTTTTGGTAAAAAATAGCTCATAAAAAGTGATGCTTTACTAATGTCGTTATTATAGTTTTAAATTTTAAAAGTTATTTTATTTATTGTATCGAAATGAAATTGCATATTTAAACTTAGTTTAACATATACTACTACCAATTTGAAAATTAGTGATCATCAGCTAATCAGAAGCGGTACTTTACTAGAGGCGCTTGAGTATCTTGCCAGATTAGATTTTTGACACAATTTTCATATAAAGTATTTCTTACTCTTTGCGATCAAAACATTGTGCACCAAGTGTTTCAGTTGCCTGTACATTTTTTTTAAATGCCATAGCAAGTATTTCAACCGGTTTAATGGCGTTCCGAAATTAGTAGTATGTAATCAAACTTTTGTTGCCTTCTATTCATATGAGGAATAAGCATATTTTCAATAATTTCAAGTAAAATTTATACTCATTGGTCTAACTTTCTCGGTAAGATGAAGAAAATTGCAGTATATGAAAGTAATTAACCATTTAGCAATAGCCAGAATAAGCAACTGGGTTAACAACTAGTTACTAAAATTTAACCACTTTTTGAGGTTGCTAAACGTTAGCAGCTTCCTAACATAATTGGGCTCCTAAGAACCAAATGATACAGCTTTGGAAAGGTAAATCACCACATACAACGTTGCGTTGCATTGCAAATACAATCTTGCTATGTAGAAATACATCGAGTGTTACCAAAACTTCGATGGCGGATTAATTCAAAATAAAGACCACATGCTGAAGTGCTATAATCTAAATGAGACCTGTACACAGGAGGTAAATTAAAAAGCCATCCATGTAACTGAGTCCTGGAGCATGTTGTTTCAGGTACGGAAAGAAGAAGAAGATTAAAAAAATAATAAATAAATGATAATGAAATAGTAACAGTTAATAAAAAAAATGAGAATAACGAATATTTTATGTGTGAAATTAGCAAATAATTTGTATTAAATATTTAGGAAATATTTATTCTTACATTAAAATTTATACAGCATGAGTCATCTTGTTGATAATTTTCACGAATATTATCCAAACTAGAAAGTGCCTCTGCTATCGACAACGGCGACCGATAAAGTTGCCGGCAATGAATTTTTCGGTTTCAACGCTTTGATTCTGTTTTCTATTTTCCTCAAGTTTTTAAGAATTTATATTAAAATTCAACAAAGAAATTGTATATTTCTCTAAATATAACAATATACGACCCGTGTAATGAAATTATACGGCCCGCTGCCGGAGGTTAAATAATTCATTAATTCATTATTACGTCTTTAATTACCACTTCTTCAAAAAAAATTTTTTTATAATATTGTAAAAATACTTTCTTTAGTATCTTTTAAGATCTTTAAATTCCATAGTAAAATTTTATTTCATAAAATAAATTGTTGTTTAACATTTTTTTGTATTTAAATATTTCGTCCGGCACGCGAAGAAATAAAGTATTCACAATGTTACCCGCGAGCTGAAACTGTTGGACACCATTATTTATCCTAATGCACACAACTTGGCCTGGGTTTTCGAAGCGTGACGTTTGTGCGTTAGGCTAGGTTATTCCTGTTATTATTGTTATTATTATTATTATTATTATTATTTTACTATTATTATTATTATTATTCTTTGATTGCACATTCTTACATACATCTTTAATTTATAATAAATATAATGTAGGTGTAACAAATTTTATAGTTCCGAGATGGTTGTCTCTTTCAGTAGGGAGGATGCATGCCGTCCTGGTTAATTTCTTGCCAGCCGTAAACTATGCAACTTAGGGTGGGAGATGTAATTAAGTCAGTATTTTTCTGATGATGTGGGCTGTACCATATATAGCTGTTTTCTGCAACTCTGATGATGGGTTGTGGTTTCCAAAAAGTCTACCGACATTTACTACATATTCTTTGTCTACGTATCCAGTAGCACCTATTATGATGAGTTGAAACAAGGAAATGAAACAGCATTCGAATTCTAAAACCGTGTACAAGATATTCTAAACTTACAATTTTTTTACATAAGCAATCAAGTTACTATACTTGCTAGACCCGTCGAATATTTCAAGAACTATGCACTTAGAATTTGCCTTGTATATTTGGATGACGTCATTATATTTAGTACATCTCTTCAGGAACATATTGAATATTTAAAAACAGTTTTTAATCGATTAAAAAAAGCTAATCTCAAAATACAACTGGATAAATCAGAATTTTTACGAACCGAAGTAGAGTATCTTGGACATGTAGTAACCCCGGAAGGTGTGAAACCTAATCCTAATAAACTCAATGCCATTCAAAATTATCCAATCCCCAAAACTACAAAACAAATTAAAGCATTTTTAGGACTCTTGGGATATTACAGATGATTTATAAAAAAATTCGCACATCTAAGCAAACCTATGACCAAGTGTTTGAAGAAAGACTCCACAGTAAAGTACAAAGACCCTGAGTACATTCAGTGCTTCAATACTTGTAAAAATCTTTTGATGAATGAACCAATACTCCAATTCCCAGGCTTTACAAAAACATTTAACGTTATTACAGATGCGAGTGACTACGCCATTGGCGCTGTGTTATCGCAAGGCACTATCGGTTCCGGCCTTCCTATTGCATACTCTAGCAGGACGTTGAACGACACGGAACAAAATTACAGTACTGTCGAAAAAGAATTACTTGTCGTTGTATGGGCGACTAAATATTTTAGAGATTACCTTTTTGGAAGAAAATTCAAAATTATTACCGATCATAAACTTTTACAATACCTTCACTCATTAAAAGACCCACATTCCAAACTCATGCGTTGGAGAACTAAAAATCAAATCAAATTTATCAAAAGTAATACAAAATTAATAGATATAGAACAAGAAGACGAAATTCAACAAGTAATCACAAATTATCACGAAGGAAAAACAAACTATCGTGGAATAAACGAGACCCATACACATATTTAAAAACGATACTACTGGCCTATTCAATTAAAAACTATTACGGACTACATAAATAAATGCGAAGTATGTTTAGCTGCAAAATATAAAAGAAATCCTATTAAACCAAAATTAAATATCACCGGTACACCTAACAAACCACTAGATACCTTACACGTAGACACATTAACACTTGAAAACGCTAAATTTCTTACTATCATGGACGCTTTCTCCAAATATGCACAAGCATACAGAGATAGCTCAACAAATGCTGTCGAGATCGCAAACAAACTAACTCATTTCTTTTCACACCATGGACTACCGAAATTTATCACTTCTGACAACGGACTCGAATAAAAATAGTATTGTAAAAGAAATATTAGCTATCCACAAAATTGAAATTCATTTCACCTGCTCGCAAAATCCAAATTCTAACAGTTTAATTGAACGATACCATTCCACCTTAGTAGAACATATTCGTTTATTTAATATTGCAGGAAAATTTTAAAAATAATTCAATAGATGAAAAGGTTAATTATGCACTTTTATCTTATAATAATATAAACAATAGCACAACAAATTTAAAACCAATCGAAATCATTAACGGCTATTTAGAAACAAATTCACCGCTTGATATAGAATTAGAAAAACAAGTAAACCAGGATTATATTCAACAACATAAAGAAAGGACTAAATTAGTATACAAAAATATTAATAACAAGTTACAAGAAAATAAAACAAAAACAATTAATCAAATAAATGAAAATAGCGAATAACTCCCGGAAATACCAAAAACAATTTATGTACAGAATAAACAAAAGGTAAATAAAACAAAAAATCCAAAATTTAAGAAAGAAAAAATGAAAACAATTAATAAAGATTTGAAAACAGCCGAAATTGATACAGAAAACAATGACAAAAAGCAACCCAAAATTCATCTTGCAAATATTAAAGGATCAAGAAAATAATTAATAACAATCCCGCAATTCCAGGTCCATCTACTTCCCGTGCTCATACGGAGTAGATGTGAAGGACATTACCCTCAATGCAGGACTTTTGGCTATTAATCTCGGACCTGCAAAACTATAAAGAACACAACACCTGCACCCACTTAAAACACAATATGAAAACCTAAATAAACAATACATAAATCTTTTAGAGACACTGAACATAGACATAATAACTATAAAAGACTTTGAAAATAATGACAAAATTGTAGAATACCTAAAGAACAATATCATTGAAAAATTCAACCATTTATCCACCCGCACTCGAATAAAACGAGGTATAGTCAATGGTTTAGGAACAGTTGTAAAAGCTATTACAGGAAATTTGGATGAAGAAGATAATAAAAGATACACTAAAATTTTAAATCACCTGCAAGAAAATCAATTTAAATTAATCAACCAAATTAAGCATCAATACTCTGTTAGTCACCAAATAATAAAAATATTTTAACAAGACTGTCAACACTAGCAGGCAGAATGAAGGTTTTTTAAAATTAAAAATTGAACAACTCATGCATTTGGCTATTAGCGGAACAAAAAATGACGACAAATTATTTATTAAAGATATTTATAATCACTTGGATACTTTGTATACACTAACATTTAACACTCTTCAAGACATTGAAAATTCCCTCACATTTTGTAAACTTCACACTATACACCCCAGTATAATCAAAACAAATGACCTTTATGAGGAACTAAACAAAATGTCAAAATATTACAATGATAAGTTGCCATTTGAAATAAATTTGGAAAACATTGCAGAAATTGAAAATTTACTCTCAGTTAATTGCAAATTACAAGACAACAAAATTTTATATTTTATCGAAATTCCAATAAATTATGAAACACATTTCGAACTAATCTATTTAATTCCAACCTCTACAAAACACAACTGTAATTTAATTACTATTATACCCAATCACGATTATATTCTTAAGTCTGAAACTGGTCAAATAAGATCTCTATGTGGTACGTGTATACCCACAATAAAAGAAACATATTCCAATGTCCTAATAAAATCAAGGAAATAACCGAAGACTCTTGTGAGGCTAACTTCCTAACGAAAAACACCGTCGAAAACTGTTATTTCGTCAAACTAGAGATAAAGAATAATCAGCTCGAATATTTGGAAGAAATCAACCAATATTTGGCTATATTTCCGTATCCCGAAAAATTAGAAACTAAATGCAGTCACGCCGACAATATAAGAAGCCTTCAAGGTAACCTCCTCATCAAAGATGATGGATGTAAATTACAAATTCAAAACAAAGAACTCGACTTCAAACATAATATATTTGACAAACCAACAGTAATTGAAAATTACAAAATTAATTTCAATAAGACACAAATTCCCAAAACTACAATTGAATTGAACAGCATCTCCGAACTCAGGCCAATAAACAAGCTAGAAGGCACCCTGCACGACGATATAACAAAATACGAAGAAGATGGCATCAAATACCCTGTTTTTGCATTATATGCTATAATTATTATTGTTGCTATTATTTCTGTCATAGTCTATCTTAAAAGGAAACTTTCACTCAAATCCACGAGAAGGAATCAGTCCACAGCCACAACTTCAACCCCCAGGTCGCCGCTGAAGCTTCCTGATGAAGCCAAATTCTAAGGAGGGAGGAGTTACCACAGCCCATATTGCTGAGGTTGCAGTTTCCAGGTTTATACCCGACACCGGAAAGGAGAAACTATATATTTTGTACTTTTACTTAGTTTTAGTCAGTCTGATGTAAATTTCATACCAAACAATCAAATGTAATAAAATTAAATAAATAATAACTGTAACTTTGTGACAAAACCAAAAGATTAGCGAATATAATCTGTCAACTTAACAATAAATAATCTTTTTAAAAACCCTTCCGCGAACCTTAAAAATATAACTTATATTTTCATTTTTTATCAGGATTATGTGCGGGATGTTATGTTCTATTTAATGGCCTGTTCCAGTATATTTTTGCATTTTCATCCTCTTGTATGCTCTGAGGTTCATATTTGTAGTATAGTACCGAATCTATAAGTTTTTGTTGGTTACATAATTTTAAGTGTATTACTTTAACAATTATGTTGTGCCATGTTAGGTATTGCGATTTTGCCAACGGTGTACATCCTGAATATACATGTTCTATTTTTTCTTGTTTTTATTGCATACGCGACACATGTCTGTTTGCTCTTGAATCTTTATTATATGTTTCATGTATTATCTTGTATTTATTACTTGATCTTGTATCGCCAATATAAATCCTTCCGTTTCTACAAATATGTTTCCGTTTCTTAACCATGATTGTGGTTCCTTATGTATACATTCTTTTTCTATATCTGCCGGATACTTTCCATGTAATTTCTTCTCTTTCCATATTCTCTTTTTTTTCTTCTATGGACTTCATTTTACTTAACGGTTCATAATTTTTATCTGATAAATTAAACGGTGTATAATTTTTATCTGCTTTACAAAGTTGTTTATGTGAATCTGATATTACTGATTTAGTTTGAAAATATTCCCTTATATTATTTAATTGTTTGTGTTATTATTATTAATAATAATATTTTTTTTCTTTTGGCAAAGACATTGACAGCTAAGGTCATAAGCCTGGATAAGAAAGGTAAGTATTAAAAACTTATATATTTTTTTCAGTAGTGTATATTTAAACTTTAATATTATAAATAAATGTGTTAAATAAATTTCTAAAGAAAAATAATGGACAATCAACAAAAGGAATAAATAGTATAATTGAATAGGTAATTTAGAATAATTATCTCAGAGTCCTTGATACAGGTCACATGCCTTAAGGAATTTCAGTACTGCCTTAACCTTACCATGATCTATCAACATCTCCTGGATGTTATCACCAAGATTGTAAATTTGTCTAATCGGCTGTAACCCGGAGTACACCACTAGAATGTGCGCACAGTCATAGGAACATGACAGTTCTCACAGGCAGGCTGATCTTCCATTGTGAATCTGTATCGATGTGTGAGGCTAGTGTGGCCTAACCGCAGCCGATGGACTTTTACAAGGTTTTGTCTAGACAAATAATGGGGTAAATAAGTGTGTCCGATAAAAAGTTTGACATGGTTGTGATGGCCTGCCATCTGAAATGTAAATTTAATCATAAGCATAGTGAGTGCGGTCCTGGTGGGTCGAGTGCGGTCCTGGTATGTTGTGTGCGGTTGATGGCGACGTAAACAACATCTGCCGTGAAAATGGTGCCGTGTGCAAAACAAGGTGACTGGAGTGGGGACTAGCGAGCCGGCTGGTACTGGAGCGAGGCAGATGGTAGAAGGAGAGTGAGTGGAGCGGAGCATAGGGTAACGCTCGTCCCTTGACTCTGCGAGAGTGGCGATATTTGAGGAATCCACGTGATTATATTAATAATATACGATTGCTACGTTTTTGCCTGCTGATAGCTACGGAGCCACCACGTTATCAACGTGCCATCATCGTCATCAAGCGTCCCCTACGTCTTCGCCTGCAAATAGCTACGGAGCCACCACGTTATCAACGTGCCATCATCGTCGTCAAGCGTCCCCTACGTCTTCGCCTGCCGATAGCTGCGGAGCCGCCACGTTATCAACGGACCATCATCGCCATCAAGCGTCCCACTACGTACTTCCCGCCAAACTTTAAGCTAAGTGTAGTGAAGGTCTTTGTAGTAATTAGAAATATTGTATTTGTGTGATGTATTTATATGTTCCTTAGTGGTAATTAAAAGGGTTTAAAAGAACCAATAAGCATTAACTTTTATATTTATTTGTGGACTAACCCAAAACGAACCCATTAACGACCCTGAGATATAAAGTTTAAGGCGCGTCACATGGTGTAGGTGATTATTCACCCGGTTCCTGTCTTGTAGCCAGAGCAAGGACACTCTCCTGTATGCTGCATTCCTAGTATCAGTATACTTCATGACCAGTGCTTCTGTTGTGTCTCTTGCAGCAGCATTACGTGCTATTTTATCCGCTAGCTCATTCCCTCTTATTCCAACGTGACTTGAAATCCACATAAATTTAATGTTTTTCCCCAAGTCAGACAAATGTTTCATCTTTGATAAAATGCTGAGGGAATTAATAGGGGTGATGATTTTTGACAAAAAGAAATCGAGATCATAATAGAGTAATGCCTGCCAAATTCCGTAGGCCTCAGTAGTGTATACCGATGCATCACAATGCAGTGACCAGGAGTGGCTAACGTCATTGACCACGATTGCCGAGCCAGAATCTTGGTCAGTTTTCGACCCATCCGTAAAAATAAATTTTACTTCAGGGTACATACTAACCAATTCTAGAAACTTCTGAATGAAAAATACGGAAGGAAATGAGTTTTATCATACTGGCAAAGTTCCAGTATAACCTTAGCCGGAGGAATTAGCCATGGTGGGTTTTCTAGAAAGCCAATAGGTATTACCTTTGGCAATTGGTATTCAATTTTACTTAAAAGTTCTCTAGACCGCACACATAATGGCTTAGATTTTGCACGTGACCTGTAGTCAAAGAGGATTTTAAAGTTTTTATAGGTATGTTGAGCCCACATTTTACATAAATATGGTATTATGATTTTCTTGCTTCTAAACTCCAGAGGTGTTAGTCCGCAACAGAGATTCGCTGTTGGAGTGGTGGGAAAGGCACCGATGCAATATCTAATGCCTGCGTGATGGCATGGATCTAACAACTTCAAGGAGCTTCTAGCAGCAGATGCATATACAACATAGCCATAATCTATTCTAGATAGTTCTAGAGCCTGATACATTATAAGGAGTGTTTTAGGCTCAGCACCCCATTTAGTAGCAGCTAGGACTTTGATACAATTTAGAGATAGTAAGCATTTGGTCTTCAGTTGTTTTAGGTGAGGTTTCCAGGTTAGCTTAGGGTCAAAAATGAGCCCGAGAAATCTATCCTTGTCCCTACACCTAATATTCACATTTCTCAAGTAAAGCATTGGACCATAATGAGTACGATTCAATCTGCAAAAGTGCATACATTGAGTCTTCTAAGGGGAGAACTTAAATCCGGTATCTGCAGCATTTAGGACAATCTGATTGATTGCTGTCTGCAATGTACGATTGATGTCTCCCAGTTTTTTGCACTGTAAAAAATTATAAGATCTTCAACATGAAGTATTGCTGAGGCCGGATATAAGATCAATGACCACGATAACAAAAAGTATGACAATCAGAGTAGAACCCTTTGGTACACCGTTCTCCAGTATCCTACTGGCAGATAGAACAGTGCCTAATCTGACTCTGAATGTTCGGTCAGTAAGAAATGATCTTATAAAATTCGGTAAATTACCCCGAAATCCCCACTCATACAACTTTTGCAGAATATGGTATCGCCAGGTCTCATATGCTTTCTCGATGTCAAAGAATACTGCGATCAAATACTCATGATTCATAAAGGCTTTTTGAATGTAGTGTTCTAGATACACTAATTGGTCGGTAGTGTATCGGTGTTTACGAAATCCAGTTTGGTGCTCGCTTAGAAGAGCACGAGTTTCGAGACAACAAACTAACCGATTGTTGACCATCCGTTCCTATAGCTTCCCTAGACACGAAGTCAGGCTGATTGGCCTGTAGCTTCATGAGAGAAGAGGGTCTTTCCCTACTTTAGGGATTGGCGCAACAAGTGCTTCTTTACAAACCGTAGGGTAGTTTCCCTCGACCTTGTCAAAACCAGAAAGGAATTACTGTGTGACCAGAAAAGAACTCTTGGCAGTCGTGAAATCCGTAGAACATTTCTACAAATATTTGTACGGAAGAAATTTTTTGATTAGAACTGACCATGCTGCATTAAAATGGCTGCTACAATTCAAGAATCCTGAAGGTCAGATGGCTAGATGGATTGAAAGACTACAGGAATACGATTTCAAAATCGAACACAGGATAGGTACCAGCCATCGTAATGCCGATGCATTGTCCAGAAGGCCTTCCCAAGATGACTGCAAACATTGTAGTCGACTTGAAGAGAAACAATTTACCGTCGCCAGGACAACAGTAGTCGATGATAGTTGGCAGCCCGATGGACTACGCAAGGACCAAGAAAAAGACCCGACTTTGAAAATCTTATTAAAATGGAAAGCAGAAGAATGCAAACCAATATGGGAAGACGTTGCACCACACTCACAGAGTGTAAAAGCGTACTGGGCGCAATGGGACTCCATGGTGATTGAGGATGGCCTGTTAAAGAGTGTGGTAGAGAATGCTGATGGAACTGAGAAGAAAGCTCAGTTGGTCATTCCTAAGAGTAGAATACCAGACGTGTTGAAAGAGATCCATGACGGGTCTGGAGGCCATTTTGGAGTCACCAAAACTCTAGAAAGATTGCGCCAGCGGTTTTACTGGGTTAACTTCACTGAAGATGCTAAAGACTGGTGCAAGAAACGTGTGGTTTGCTCTGGAAGCAACGGCCCTCATAGACGACGAAAAGCTCCAATGCGTCAATACAACGTTGGCAGTCCATTTGAGCGCATTGCGATTGATGTGGCCGGACCATTCCCAGAAAGTGACGACGGAAATAAATATATCGTGGTTGTCATGGACTACTTCACCAAGTGGGTTGAAGCCTATCCATTACCTAATCAAGAAGCCACCACGGTCGCTGAAACTTTAGTTAAAGAATGTATATGCCGATTCGGGGTACCACGTGAACTTCATTCCGACCAGGGAAGAAATTTCGAGTCTGCCGTATTCCAAAATATCTGTAAGATATTAGGAATTAATAAAACAAGGACAACTGCATTACATCCGCAGTCCGATGGCATGGTTGAACGAATGAACAGAACGATCAACCGATATTTGTCGAAGGTAGTTTCCAACCACCAAAGAGACTGGGACCGACATCTTCATCTGTTCCTGATGGCTTATCGTTCATCCGTGCATGAGACAACAGGGCAAACTCCTGCGAACATCTTATTCGGACGTGAGTTGCGTTTACCATGCGACTTGGTGTTCGGCAGCAAACCTGGGGAAGATCTGGCCGGAGAAGACTACGTTACGGGCTTACGGAGAAGAATGGATCACATTCATGAACAAGTCCGTACGAACATTCAAACTGCCAGCGACCGAATGAAGGACCGGTATGACATCAAAGCCGAAAAAGGTGGATATCAACCTGGGGATTTAGTGTGGCTTTACAACCCACAAAGGCGCCGCGGGTTATCACCAAAGCTGCAAAAGAATTGGGAGGGCCCCTATGAGGTAGTCAAAAGAATAAACGACGTGGTTTATAGAATTAAGAAACGACCTACCGGGAAGCCGAGAGTGGTACACTTTAATCAGCTAGCCCCTTTTGCCGGAGACAACCACGAAGACCATAATGGAGCAACAGTTCGTCAAATCATAGCTCAAGACAAAAGAAGAACACCGAGATCTGTTCACCGTGTCTTCAGAGTATTCCCTCGGCCACTGCGTATCAGAAGACTTAAAGATGTCCCGCGGCATAGCCTCAGTCTTTAAGGCGAAATATGGACGACTGCAAGAACTGGCCAACCAAGGTCCATCCGTCGGGAAGATGCTACGACTGAGGGATAACAATACTGAACATCAGCGGTATATCTACTACTTGGTAACAAAACCACGCTCGTACCAGAAGCCGTCATATCGCAATCTATGGAACTCGCTGTGTGACTTGAAGGATCATTTACTGGAGAATGACATTTTGAAGCTAGCGGTACCGAAGTTAGGTTGTGGTCTAGACGGTTTGGACTGGAGGATTGTAAGGAACATGTTAAAGATCCTGTTCCGTTTCACCGGCATTGAAATTCTCGTCTGCAGCTTTAACCCTAACGGACAGAAAGAAGAAGTCGAGCGGACCATCGACTGTCACTTCTTTAAGAACTCGAAATGCACCAAGGGTAGTACATGCAGGTTTCGTCACCACGGACTGTTCCGGGACGAAACAGTCTTAAGGAGGGGGCAGTGTAACGTAACCCCCGCAGCCGCCGTCGCCGCGCTACCAGGCACCTCAGTGTCTGGCCGCCACGCACTCGTTAGGACTGGTCGCGGTAATCTATTGTGTGATGTTGTTTACCTCTAGAACTTATCCAGAAGAGCCTAGAAATATTTCCGCCAGGTATATAACCCACCGCGAAAGCCAGCGAAGACACTCTGTATTATACAAGCAACGAGTGCAGAAGTCTAATATAAATAAGTGTAGTGAATAGTTGGTGATATAAAGAAAAGTCGACAAGTGAACATAAATAAATGTGATTAGGGACATAAACAGTAGTGTTAATTGTTTTAAATAAATAATCTTAGTGTTTAATTGTCTTATAATCTTAGTCTTTAAATTAGTGTTAATATTTGTTCATCATAGTGTTAGTTACTTTTATAATCTTTTAATTATATTTCTAATATTTATTTACCGTTTAATAAACGTGTTCTTTTAGTTAATAATAATTGTCTATGTTTTACACTTCACCCATATAAATAAAAACGTTACAGTACTATACCAAAACTGTAGCGGGTTACTGGGACAGCTAATACTTCTATGGCTTGGAAATTGTTTTTACAATTTAGATGAGTATTTCATATTTTTTTAACTCTTGCTAAATATTCCTTTTCAATTCTTTCTTTAATTGTCTTGTGATCTATTCCATTGCCTTATAATATGATTTATATAATAAATAATTCATTCCAATATTTGTAATATTTTTTTTGTATAAATAATTTCTTTTTTTGTAATATTCGTAATTTTATTGAACTTTATTCTTCTTCGGTACGCCTATGGATTTTATGACTTTCCCATTACCGTAGTGATAATGTGAATTGTCCCAACTCGCCAAGTTACATCGTATGGACTGTATATGTTCCTCCATGCTCTAATAATTGTATACTTCCACCTGAATTTATTTGTATATTCTCCGTCCATATTAATTTACCTTTCTGAAAATTAGCTGTAGCACATATCTGTATACCAAATTTCATTCAAATGTCGTCGGAGAAAATTTAACGTCTGGGGCCACGTCAAAAGCTTCCGGGGAGAAAACCCCGTTAAAAAAAGAATTTCCCTGTCGGGAAATATATCTAAATTTCATTGTTTTTTATTGAGCAAGTCGGCTTCCTCTAATGTGGAAAGTAAAATGGTTTCGGAGATTAGAAATGAAAGTACGAGCCAGGAAAAGTTGGTTGTACCTCGGTTCCTGTTCGTAAAATATGTGGTTCATTTGAAAGAGGAAGTCCTTTTATTTTTAACAAATGTTTATTTGGTTTATTAGGAAATTTAAAATCAATTAGAAAAATAAAGGAAGGACTGTTCATAGAGACTGTGTCAGCTGCCCAAGCTTAACAGCTTTTAAAAGCCAAAAAGATTGGCATGCATAATATTCTAGTCACTGCACACAGGACCATGAACAGTTCCAAAGGAATTATTGTCTGCAAAGACCTACTAAATTATAGTGTTGAGGAGATTTTGGAACAATTGCGTGAACAAGGAGTTGTTGAAGTACGTCGTATTAAGAATCGTGAAAAGGGTGAATTGATGGATACACCAAACCACATTCTCATCTTTTACCGGCGCATATTAAGGTACCCTTCTACTCCCTCAAGGTTTGATTGTTTATTCCGGCACCAATGAGATGCTTTAAGTGTCAACGTTTCGGCCATACTTTCGCTAGATACATGAATCCTCAGATATGTATCTGCGGGAAGGAACCGCACGAGGGAAAATGATGTGAAGAATATTTACAGTGCGTTAACTGTAAAGGTGACCATTCTGCCCGATCCCGTAATTGTCCTATCTACAAACAGGAAGCGGCCATCCAGGATATTAGAATCCGGGAAAATGTAACCTACTTTGAGGCGAGGAGCAAGGTTCTTGTGCGTACGCCAACTCCTGGAGCCTCGTATTCTTCTACAATAAATTTCGTAAAACAACCAATTGATTATTTTTAAGTAGTAAAAGCTCTGTTACCACAAGTAGTAGCAGTTCTTTAATCTGTTTTTGTAATAAAAGATAGTTTAACACAACCTGGGCCACCAACATCACAAGCCACTTTGTAAAATATAAAAAATCCGGCACCATCTAAGATATCCGTTAAAAATAATAGAGAAACTGAGGACGGAAGAAACTCTTCTGGGGCGGACTTCTCAGTTTACTCCGTTTCATTAGAAATCTATCAAATAACTGAGGCTAAAAAGAAAAAAGGCTGGCCTGCTGGGAAGCCGAGAAAGCCTAAAGCCGTTGGCTAGATCCATTATTTGTTAATATAATAATATTCCATGGATTCCATCATCCAGTGGAATATAGTGTACCACTATTGCCAACTGAAGATACTGCTAATGGAATTCAACCTGTTATGCACGTGCATCTGCTGCTAGAAGCTTCTTGAAGTTGTTAGATCCATGCCATCACGCAGGCATTAGATACTGCATCGGTGCCTTTCCCACCACTCCAACAGCGAATCTCTGTTGCGGACTAACACCTCTGGAGTATAGACGCAAGAAAATCATAATAGCATATATATGAAAAATGTGGGCTCAACATAGCCATAAAAACTATAAAATCCTCTTTGAAGAAACTACAGGTCACGTGCAAAATCTAAGCCATTATGTGTTTCGTCTAGAGAACTTTTAACTGAAATTGAATACCAATTGCCAAAGGTAATACTTATTGGCTTTCTAGAAAACCCACCAATGCTAATTCCTCCGGCTAAGGTCATACTGGAACTTTGCCAGTATGACAAAACTCATTTCCTTCCGTATTCTTCATTTAGAAGTTTCTAGCATTGGTTAGTATGTATCCTGAAGTAAAATTTATTTTTACGGATGGGTCCAAAACTGACCAAGGTTCTGGCTCGGCAATCGTGGTCAATAACGTTAGCCACTCCTGGTCACTGCATTGTGATGCATCTGTTACGAGCAGAGCAACTGTGAGAATTGTTATATCTATTATTTTAGTTGAACTACTATTGCCATCTAGCGGACTGAGGGAGAGAAGTGGCGTAAAGGAACGAAGCCAGAAAAAAAACATGGCCGCGTCTGACAGAAAACAAAACAACACGTTGTCTGCATTTTGTAAAAAAAAGAAACATTGAAAATTGTAAAGATATGTATATGTATGATACGTATTGTAAATAAAAAAGTGATTTGTGTTATTAATGACGTTAAATTTCGAAATATACTTTTCGTTTAATAATACGAGTACTTCTAGAAAATTTGACAAACCCGAACCCGCATTTTTGCCAAACCAACGCGAGGAGCAGTTGGGTCTCTGACAAAACCTTCCATCAAATACAAGAGTTTTGAACTTTGTGTATTTGAACATGTGGTGGCCCATGAGGGGAATATAGCGTGGGCATCAGAATAAAGAAGTGATTGTGATCAGCCATTGGGGGATCAATTCACTTGTGAGTTGCGTTGAAAGAAGATAGTACTACCAGTGGAGATTGTGGATCAAGTGTCATTCCAGTTCCAGTCCAGAGTACTCATCTACAGGCGTGCCATTGCAGCAAATCGTAGCTGTCACCGAGACGAGAATAATACTGAATACTGCCGTTGTGTGCCTGACAGGGTATAAATTGGGCATCGTACTTGGTAAGCAAGCCAACTAGTTTACATTTGAATTTTTCTGTTCAAATTTATTAACATTGTTTATCGTTCTTGGTAACTGACTACCTGAAAACGATGGCTGAGCTGAAGAAACTGAAAGCTGAGAGACGTCCATTGAGGGCCGTAGTTACAAGAATGGTGAAAGAGTGCGATACCTTGCTGCAACAGAAGCCGTTGGACAAAGTTACATTGTCAGCGAATGTGGCCGTGTTGCAAGAATACAAATCTAAGATGGCGGATTTAGACGATAGAATTACGGTGCTCATGGTTCGAGAGGCGGAGCAGGAGGGCGAAGACGATGAAGAAAATGATCAAGTCATAGACGAAGCAATGAAATCTAACGACTATAAGAAGAAAATAGCTCAAGTTATTGCTGGTTACGATGCGGCAATTATCCCAGAATTTATCGTTCCAACTCCTCCACAGTCTATGTGTGGTGAAGATGATGATTATCGTAAGTTCCGTCTTCCTAAAATCCAGATGCGACAGTTTTCGGGTGAAATACTGGACTGGCTTCCGTTTTGGTCGCAATTTAAATCAATTCACGAGGACCAGAAATTGAAGAAAGTGGACAAATTCACTTATCTGCTTCAATCATTGGTCAAGGGAAGTAAAGTACACGAAACAGTGTCTAAATACAATGTCACAGAAGAGAACTATGACACTGTCATAAATGTGTTGAAGAGTAGTTACGGTGACGAGGATACTCTGGTGCAGGTGTACGTCAGAGAGTTGTTAAATTTGCAGTCGAACAATGAGCTTGCAAAAGAGAAGCAGTCATTCGAAGACCTATGGGAAACAGGAAAGGCTTTTGTTAGAAATTTGAAGAGCCTTAACCAAAATAAGTTGAGGCCAGATTTGTGGATCTACTTAATCTTAGAGTCGAACGTTCCAAAATATATTCGCCTACGTTGGCAGCTTCACCAACCAACACAGAAGGAAGAATTAGAACAAAAATCAGAGTTAGAAATTTTTACTGAGTTTGTAGACTCTCAACTGAAAGCCATGAAGAAAGTTGAATTGGCGCAGCAGCCTAAAGGGCATCTTATAAAGGAAGAAGAGGTAATAAATTTTCACTTTACGATACAGAAGTGCCAACAGCTATGGGACTTGTATCACTGGATCAAAAAGGTGGATGCGCATTGTGTTCGAAGAACCATTCGACGCAAGACGGTTACGCCTCGAAGAAGATGTCCTACGAAGAGATAAAGGAGAAGTTGAAGAAAAGTAGAAGATGCCTTATCTGCTTAAGAGAAGGTCATTATGCCAAGGGATGTACAGCTTCAATAACATGTAAGTTGTGCCAAGGAAGACATTTTGCCATTCTTTGCCCACCTGAAAAGAAGAAAAATGTTGAAGTGACGCAAGGCACATCTCCTTCACCTCCTACAAGTATGGAAGCATCATGTGCAAACATGTCTTCAGTGCATTAAGACGTTATATTGCCCACGCTTACCGTAGAAATAAACGGAGTCAATGGAAAAAGAAAAAGAGTGCGAGTAGGAGTTGATTGTTTCTCTCAGCACTCATATATAAGAAGAAGTTTGGCTAATGAATTGGGATACGCTCCTACGGGAAGAACATTTTTCAAACATGCTGTGTTTGGAGGCGGAGTTGAATTTAAACCTCATTCAACCTACCAAGTACAACTTAGCAGTACGGTCTCATCGTATTCCTGCAAATTAATGGTATATGATGATGATGAAATAACCGCAGGTATTCCAGCTGAAATTCCTAAAGAAGCAATTCAGGAATTGCTGCAGTTTGGAGTATCAAGATCCGAAGTGAGTGATACTAACGGAAGAATAGAATTACTTCTTGGAAGCAACTACTTGGGTAGAATCGTAAAAGGAAGAATTCTACAACTGAAGTGTGGGGCTATGGCATTCGAAACACATTTTGGCTGGTTTTTGACTGGAGAAACACCATCGCTGGGGAATCACAACTCTGAATTCATTGTGACTTCATTGGTAAATGTTCTTAGTCCTGCTGCGTTGTGGGAGTTAGAGTCTATTAGAATACGAGATTCGACCGAAAATAAAAGTAGGAAAGAACAGGATGAAGAAGCCTTAGAACATTTCAGGAATACTGTTTCCAGAAAGGAAGATGGTAGATATGAAGTGACACTACCGTGGGTAGATGGTCACCCACCATTACCCAGTAATAAAGTAATTGCCGAGAAAAGACTTCAGTCAAGCACAAAGAGGTTGATGAAAGACAACATGAAAGAATATCATGCTGTTTTCCAAGAGTGGAAGGAACTCGAAGTTATTGAAGAAGTTCCACTAGGAGAGAATGAAACGAGTTTAGTACACTATCTTCCACATATGCCGGTAATCAAACTAGACAGCACCACAACCAAGATACGTCCTGTGTTCGACGCGTCGTGCAGCGGGTCTCTAGAAGGTGTCTGTTCATCCAGACGGAGGCAAGAAGGGATTAGCCTCAATGCATGTCTAGTAAAGGGACCAAACCTGTTAGAAATGATACCAGATCTATTGTTAAGATTCAGAGAGCAACCAGTGGCTGTTACAGCAGACATAAAGAAAGCTTTCCTGATAACTGTAAAACCAGAAGACAGGGACGCTCTCAGGTTTCTATGGTGGAAAGATGAAGAAGGTAGAGAGATGAATGTGTTACGACACTGTCGTGTAGTATTCGGGGTGAACTGTAGTCCTTTTCTACTCGGTGCAGTTCTAGAAAAATACATAAGAAGTACGACTGAATCTACATTTGCCGAGAAATTTCTTCGATCACTATGTAGACAATTTGGTAGCTTCATTCCCCAGTGAGAAAGAGTACCTACAATTCAAGGATAAGGCAATAGAAGCAATGGTTGAAGCCAACTTTGATTTGAGGATGTTTCCAATCTTCTGGGAATGAAATGGATTCGAGAACAAGATACTATATTTTGTGTCACCAGAAAAGATGGACAAGACTCACCAACTTCATTCGGGAAAGGTACTATCATTGATTAAATAGTATATATAGATTGGCAACCTTATGAGCATTTGCGTATCGCGTTGTAAAGCTACGTATTATGCTGCCACCTTTAATAATTTTATTATTTGGCCGTACTAACATTCGATTAGGCTGGCGGTAATAATGTTCGGCTGTATTCGTGTCAAGTCGCTTGGAGTCGGAGACACGAAATTTTTAACAAAAAATAATGAATTATTGAATCACGTAACTGATTATGAACAACAAATAAATTAATTCGTTATTATTTTGAGGGACGCTAAAATGAACTTCAAGAAATTTACGAATATTGAAAAAAATCGAAATGTATATACATATTCCCAATTTTTTTTACCCTTCTTTTAACACCCTATATAATGAACTTTATAAAAAAATAAATTAAGCTATTTTGTCAAATGCATAGGATATTAGTATATTATTTCTAACGACAAGGGAGATATCGAAGACGGCGATTTCGATGACTCACCTGTATACAGGATACAGGTGACATTGAAAAAGGGCTACTCAAAATAACTTTTTTATTTATAATTATTTTTTAATCCTTTACATATTTGTAAACTAAGCTAAGGGGCTCACAAATCACGGTATTTGGCATGATGGCAGCGTTTTCGGTTTAACCGGAAGTGACATTAACTTTCATATTTCAAATGGGACATCCTATTTATTTTTATATATTTGGAATCTTCGTATAATTATGAATTCAACAATATGTTTGAAGTGTATTTTTATTGAAGAAATTAATTACAAGAACGTAAGAGAAAATGATGGATAATTAACCTGCTAAGCCAAGCTGTGAAAACAGTTGAGATAATATTAAGTAATATTTAAGTTAATTTTGTAAGATTCCATATTTTGATAAAGATGACAAAGAAAGATGAAATATATATATATTGTATTCATGGTTTCATTCAAACTATTAATGGCATTTTAAAATTATTTGCGGACGTGAAAGAAGAGAATTATTTATTTTTATTAACAAATAGATTTCAGCAAGATTGTATGGAAAACCACTTTTCAATAATAAGAAATAGAGGGGGTACAATCTAAATCCGACTGCAAAACAATTTAGGCAAACATTGCAAAGAACTATTCATATAAGAATTTTAAGTTGGAAGCGGAAACTGTGTAATAGATAAAGATGAAATTCTTGAAATAGAAATATCAGAATCCATTACACCGCCTGAAGAAATTGTATACGAAATGATCGACAATGTTGAAATTGTACGACCAGAAAATGTGGAATGTGCTGTGGTTTTTCGTTGTATTAAACAATACAATTGCGAAAATTATAATAAAATTTTACAGAAAAATGACCTTATTTTTGATGAAAATGAAATTTATTTAGTTCTTAAATATTATGGCAAAGCGAATGAAATATAATATTTTTGCAGACCAAATGAACAAACAGTAAAAATTGTATCACAATTATTACACATTTTTAGTGAATTTACAAAAGAACATTTACATTGAAACAAAATAACCAGCAATTTATTAAAAAATAGTATGCGGTGTATAAATTTGCATTACAGTGACTGGTTAAATAAAAATGATGACCATAAAAATTTTATTATAAAAATATTTATTAAAATAAAAGTTTTAAAAACTTTGAAATGGAAATCTACTGATATCACAAGAAAAGCCTGCAAAAGAAACATATATATTTTGCATAACAAATAATAATTAAAACGTTGAATAGTGTATTAATTTTTTAGGTCAATACTTCTATATTATCCTTGTTTAAATAAATGTTTATTTTCTAATTGGTACTTTTTCTTTTGTTATTAATTGGTGGTCAAGAAGATATTAAAAAATTGATTTAATTTATAATTATTAAGTAAAACAACAAGAAAACTTATTCGGAGAAGATTTATTTTATTAAAATACATTGTTTTATATGCGGAATATCTTAAAAAGTTGCTCTTTTAACAGTATTTAAAAATTAATAATTTTATGTGCGTCAAATTATCGGGTGTGATTTTAACAGCCCCGATTCAATTCTAATCCAACCTAATTCAAAGCCGCTTGGTAAGATGGTAAGCACCTTATTTAAAAAGAATAGCTATTTATGATGTGTTAAAAGTGGCATTTTGATTTGTGAGAAGGAAATTTGGAGTAAGACGTGAAGCGGATGGTCCAAACTTTGAAATACATATCCACTGTAAATTCATATAAAAACATTGCTCGATTAAATGATAAATGAATGCATATCCCCTGTGAATTCATATTAAATCGTTTCTATTAAATGTTAAATGAATTTTTATTAGAAATGTTAAACAGATTATGAAAGAATGTAAGCTTATTTTTTAAAAATAAATTTATAATTAAATTAAATATCTCTGAAGAAATGACGAAATAGGTTTAACAAATTCTCATTATAAAATTGTTTGGCTCCGCCCGATGCTCCGCCCGGCGATGTGTACTACCATGCTGCTATCTTGTAGCGAATTAGACACATGCATAGTATGCAACTACAGCACAGATGGCACTTACTCGTACAGAATTAAAATGTGTTACGCGGATTGACTATAGCATTGCCAATCTATATATACTATTTAATCAATGGTACCATCACGAAAAGAGATATTCTGTCAGCAATCGCTCGCCTGTACGGCCGTTAGGCATCATGGCCCCTGTATCATTACTAGCGAAGAGAATGATGCAACAGTGCTGGGAATTGAAACTAGGATGGAGTGATCCAGTGACCGAAGAAATCGAACTAGAATTTCACAAGTGGAGTGAAGAGCTGCCTCTTATTCCATATTGCCAGTTGAAGAGGTACATAGGGGTCCCAAGTGAACACGATACTGTTCATGTATTTTGTGATGCATGTGAGTATGGATATGCAGTAGTAGCATATCTCCGGAAAGAAGATGAAGAGGGAGTACAACTAGCATTCATCATGGCAAAATCTAGAGTTGCTCCACTTGAGAAAGTAACCATAAACAGGCTAGAGTTGATAGCCACTCGTTTAGCGAGAACGATCAAAGACGCTTTAGGATGGAATAACATCAGATTTGTGTACTGGGCAGACTCTAGTACAGCTAGAGCATGGATACGAAGAAATGATCAGTGGGGAACTTTCGTTAGAAATAGAGTAAAGAAGATCTTGGAAGATAGTGAACCTAATGATTGGAAACATGTCCCTGGTGTTAGAAACCCCGCTGATTTGCCTTCAAGAGGATGCAAGGTTAAGTCTTTACTCTTGTCTTACTGGTGGGAGGGTCCTACATGGTTAAAGATGGATCCTATTCTTTGGCCTACCTGGAAAGGAGAAGAAAACGAAGAAGAAATTAAGAGAGAAGTAAAGAAACTAGTGCTCTCAACATTAGTTGATGTTGTTGCTGGGCCGTGGTACAAAAAATATTCCAGTTACAACCGGGTAGTGAGAATTGTAGCTTGGATAAGAAGATTCTTCAATAACACCAGAAAAACTGGCAGAACAACAGGTGAGCTGACATTAGAAGAAATAAAACCAGCAGAAAATAATCTTTTCCTCAACATCCAACATGAAACGAATTTGGAAAAGATCTCTGTCGATGTTATAAAGGATGAGGGAGGATTGTTGAGAGCTAGAACTAAGCTTACTCAGGGATTGGTTGAGGAAGATTTTAGACAGCCAATTGTAGTACCTGGCAAACATTACGTGACTGAACTGATGATAAGACAATATCATCTCCTTAATCATCATGCAGGAGTCCAGTAGGTATTTGATTGGCATGCTACGTGAAAGGGTGTGGATTACTGGTTGCCGACGTGCTGTGGAAAAAGTAATTAGACACTGCGTGGTATGCAAGAGATACAAGTTAAGGTCGCCTGATCCACCTTGCGCACCTTTACCAGAAAACAGAGTACGAGATGGTTTGCCGTTTGAGATAGTGGGTATCGATTACGCGGGTCCTCTTTATCTAAAAAACGGAAAGAAAGCTTGGATAGAATTATATACTTGTGCCTTACACCGGGACATTCATCTAGAACTTGTGAACAGCCTCAGTACAGAATGCTTCTTGTTGAGCTTTTGTCGATTTATTGCGCGAATGGGTAGACCAGCCATTGTGTACACTGACAATGGTACTAATTTTATTGGAGCTTCTCGACTTCTAAAGGAGGTAGAATGGAACAAGGTTAAGGACGACGGAGAGAAAAGGAATATCCAGTGGATTTTCAACCCGCCCTCGGCACCCTGGTGGGGTGGATGGTGGGAACGCCTGGCGAGAAGCGTAAAAGAACTATTGGTTAGGATCTTGGGAAAAAGAGTTCTGGACCAGGAAGAAATGGTGACAGTTTAAGTGACGTGGAAGCCGTTGTGAACGATAGACCTCTACGAGGGAGATACTATTATCCCATTGAAGCCATCGATGTTCTTGACTGGCGTCAAATCTTGTGGTGTACCAGACATGGACCATTTGGATCAACGGAAGTTTGAAAAGCGGTATCAGCTTAGAATAAAATTGATGAGGACACTACGTGAACGATTCAATAAGGAGTATTTGGGTTACTTGATGCAGCGCAGGAAGGAAACAAGAAACATTGAACTAAAAGTAGGAGACGCAGTTCTGATAGGAAATGATGTTCAGAAACGGGTAACATGGCCGATGGGTGTTATCATAGAAATCTTCGCAGGGAGAGATGGACAGATCAGAATGGCGAAGGTGAAAACAGCGAAAGGGACTGTTCTACGTCCAGTCCAACGTCTGTACCCTCTAGAGATCGTAGAAGGGAGTGTGAAAAGGGAGGAACCAGAAGATAACACAACTATATACAGAACACGTTATGGCAGAACAATTAAGAAACCTATAATGTTCCAAACACCATAACCATTGTAGGAAATTAGCCGCAATTTCCTAGGTGGGAGGATGTTACGAGCAGAGCAACTGTGAGAATTGTTATATCTATTATTTTAGTTGAACTACTATTGCCATCTAGCGGATTGAGAGAGAGAGGTGGCGTAAAGGAACGAAGCCAGAAAAAAAACATGGCCGCGTTTGACAGAAAACAAAACAACACGTCTGCATTTTGTAAAAAAAGAAACATTAAAAATTGTAAAGATATGTATATGTATGATACGTATTGTAAATAAAAAAGTGATTTGTGTTATTAATGACGTTAAATTTCGAAATATAGTTTTCGTTTAATAATACGAGTACTTCTAGAAAATTTGACAAACCCGAACCCGCATTTTTGCCAAACCAACGCGAGGAGCAGTTAGGTCTCTGACAAAACCTTCCATCAAATATAAGAGTTTTGAACTTTGTTTGTGTATTTGAACACATCGGTATACACTACTGAGGCATACGCAATTTGGCAGGCATTACTCTATTATGATCTCGATTTCTCCTCGTCAGAATTCATCATCGCTAGTGACTCCCTCAGCATTTTGACTGCATTGTCCGATCATTCCACAACGGACCCAGTCATTCAGAAGATTTTATCAAAGATGAAACATTTGTCTAACTTATGGAAAAACATTAAATTTTTGTGGATTCTAAATCAAATTGGAATAAGAGGGAATGAGCTAGCGGATGAAGCAGCACGTAATAATGGGTGGATAATCACCCATACTGAGTCAAACTTTTTATCGGACATACTCATTTACCCCATGAACTGTGTAGACAAGATTTTGTAAAAGTCCATCAAATGCGGTTAGGCCACACTAGCTTCACTCATCCATACAGATTCACAAGGGAAGATCAGTATTCCTGTGAGAACTGTCATGTTCCTATGACTGTACCGCACATTCTATTGGAGTTGCCTAAGTTACAGCTGATGAGACAAATTTACAATCTTGGTGAAAACATCCAGGAGATGTTGACAGATCATGGTAAGGTTAAGGCGGTACGCTCTTGGTGCGTTCCTCTGTACCCCCACACTAAATTTATATTCAGGGTCAGGAATGACGCCACTTGACGAAAGACGTAAACAGTTTCTGTTGCTTTATGTTTCTATAATCAAGTCATTACCGCAACACAAGAACTTCAGTACTCTCTTTCGGGGTGATAATTGGTGCAGTCTACGACAAATTCACACCAGACTCGCTGGTATCCGCGCGAAAGAGCTTCTAGAACAAATAATCTTTGATATGCCATTATGGATTCCTGTAGGGGAATCTGAAGTACCGACGTGGTTGGTTCCATTAGCTATGACAAACTACATACTAACTATGTACGACAAGTCCAACAGTCCGATAATGATACAGTGAAAGTTTCTAGAAGTTCTGGACGGATACAAAAACACGCTGGCAATTTATACGGATGGTTCCAAAACCCATCATGGTACTGGTTGCGCAATTGCTGTCGGCAACACACAGCACTCATGGTCAATGCCTCTTCTCTTCGTCTGAGAATGGGTCATACAAGTCTGACACATGGGTACCGTTTAAGTCGGGATAATGCCCCTATGTGTAACAGATGTGATACTGCTCTGACAATTGAACACATTCTTGCTGCAAGTCCATAGTATGATCTACTCAGGCGTCTATATCAGTTGGATCAAGACCTTTCTTTATTTTAACAGACTGGTAAGATTCGTAATGTTCTGAAATTTTTGCGTGCGGTAAATATCTATGAAAATTTATAGACTTGATTTTTTTCATCTTATTTAAATTTTCTATATGGAATTCTTGTATTCTTTTCTATTTTTTCCAATTATTCGTATACATAAGGATGCTATTTACGCATATTATTATTTTTTTTCTATTGTATTTTATGCAAATGGATTTTGTTGATCTCGTATACATAAATGTATATTTATTTACATATGTTACTTTTTACAAAATTATTATTATACTTAATTTATTATACTTGCATACTAGTATATATGCCGTATATTTATATATATATATGAGCTACTAACCTAAGCAGTTGATGCCCTATTCTAGTTAAAAAAAGTATTATTATTATTATATATATATATATATATATATATATATATATATATATATATATATATATATATATATATATATATATATATACAGGGTGTTTGGCGTAAGTCCGGCACCACGAATATTTCGTTTATTTTGAGAGATACAAAAAAATGTTAATAAGCAAAGTTAAACTAGACAAAGGGGCTCATAAGATAATCATAATAGAAATTTTGTATCACTTCCGGTTTTAGCGGAAATGGGTACTAAATAATGGGTATTTTTATATATTTTTTCAGAATATACATAAAATTAGCTTCACAATGATACCAAATTATCATACTTTTACTTTAACCATTTCAAAATGGCGACCATTTATTCTTAAAATATGTATTAATAAAATTCCATACAAAATAAAACATAGCAAGCTATGAAAACAATTTTATTATCTTATAACAAAAGAAAAGAAGAAATTAAAAAAAAATTAGTCGTGAGGTATTATTTTTTTAGAGTTAGAGCACTTCAACTTTATGGAGAGAGGTATCCTCACCGACGACAACCGAGAAGATAATATTTTAATGAAGTTGTTAATAAATTGAAAACACATGGATCATTTAAACTGAAAAATCGACGTGCAAGAAGAGGAAATGAAGTAGATATTCATCGAGATGAAGAAGAAAAAAGAATATTAGCTTACATTAATTATAATCCTGAAGTGTCCGTGAGGGAATTAAGTAGAGAATGCGCGGTATCAAGTTGGAGAGCATTAAAAATTTAAAAAAAACAGTTTTAATTCTTATAAGATGCACATTAGTCAAAACAGATTTCATCATAAAATTTTATTTTCTGATGAATCATATTTTTCGAACAATGGGCTTTTTAACAGAAATAATGTAAGACGTTGGGCAACCAAAAATCCCAGAATACTGAGAACATTCAGGCATCAAGAAAGATTTGGTTTTAATGTTTGGCTGGGAATAATTGGGACCAGAATTATTGGCCCTATTATATTTCTAGGTACTCTGACAGCAGACAGGTATTTACTATTTTTACAAAATGAAGTGGAAGATCTGCTGGACGACTTACCTATTGTCAATACCATTGGCATGTGGTTCCAACAAGATGGAGCGCCAGCTCATAATGCAAGAAATGTAGTGGCCTATTTAAATGAAAAATATGAAGATAATTGGATTGGAACAAATTCTCCAAATCCTTGGCCGGCACGATCTTCTGACCTTACGCCATTGGACTACTTTCTTTGGGATTATTTGACAGATAAAGTATACCAAACACCTCCAACTACTTTGGAAAATTTAGAAATAAAAGTTAGAGCGACTGTTGAGAAATTAATGAGAATCCTAGAAATTGTAATGAAAAGAGTTTTTATTACGTATAAGAAAATGTATAGAAAATAACGGCGGCCATATTGAGCATTTGTAGTTTTTCACATTTACTGTTTCTGTTTTGGTATCGTTGTGAACATGCTAAAAAATAAAAAAATAATACCTCACGCCTAATTTTTTTTTAATTTCTTCTTGTCTTTTGTTATAAGATAATAAAATTGTTTTCATAGCTTGCTATGTTTTATTTTGTATAGAATTTTATTAATACATATTTTAAGAATAAATGGTCGCCATTTTGAACTGGTTAAAGGAAGTAAAAGTATGATAATTTGGTATCATTGTGAAAATAATTTTATGTATATTCTGAAAAAAAAATATAAAAATACCCATTACCCAGTACCCATTTCCGCTAAAACCGCAAGTGATACAAAATTTCTGCTATGATCATCTTATGAACCCCTTTGTCTAGTTTAACTTTGCTTATTAACATATTTTTGTATCTCTCAAAATAAACGAAATATTCGTGATGCCGGACTTACGCCAAACACCCTGTAAAAAAACATTAAATCACGCGTGTCCCACTTAGTGGGTTCGCACACTTCTTTTGTCTCGGCCACTCATAATCGCATTCATACGTGCTCTTCTTCTCTTCTTACTTGGAAACGTTCTCTCTTTAAGCACCCTACCAACCACACCCATCCACTTACACACTGGTCGGCCACGCAATCGAAAATCTTTAACTTCACCAAGATATATACGCTTAAGGTGAAATGATACCCCTGCCCGCGAAATTCAAAATTAGTGAATAGGTTTTTCATGTTTTATTTAAAATTGTATACTGTAATATGATCTCTTCGTATATAATTATAAAAAAGAAACAATTTGTCATGAAAATAAAATAGTTTCAATAATCTTTGTATCTATTTATTCACCTAAAACAATAATTTAAATATTATTTTTAAAATATCTTCAGTTCTAAATGTTGAATTTTAATTAAATTTGCATGAAAAATTTATAACACGATAGGGAATAAAATATGTGAAAATAAAAAAAAATGAACTTCGAGAACAATTTTAAAAATACAAAAAACCTACTTTTTTCATACATTTTAACGTGTTTCTTCTATACTAAACGTTAAATTTTGTGTAAACTTTAATATGTTTTGAAGAATTATGTTATACATATCATATAAAAAAAAATTGAAAATTAAACTTCGAGAACATACATAAAAAAAATAAAATGTTTAATTTTATTTTTTTTCTCAAGTGTCTGAAGTTTTAATGTTAAATTTTGTTTAGTGTTAGGTACTATACATATTTCTATATGTCTCAGGTAAGTATTTTAAATATTTATCTTTTAATATAGAATATATTCGTAATTTAAACAAATTCGGTAAGTATTTTCATGAAATATAAGGAAGTGGCGCTATGAGTAGACCTAGCGGTGAATAGATAAACTATAATGAAATCGGCGACTCCATATTTCCCCCCGACTTTATACGTTGTCTTACATATTTTTCGCAGCATTTCTTTTATATTGCGTTTCGTAGTGTAGAGTTGTATTTTGTTGTCTATTGTATTCACGTGTTTTGTAATAATGGCAAGCGAGCAGCCAAAGTTATTTTGTCGCAAAAAGATCAGCAAACGAGGTTCTAATTTCTTAAAATCGGGGTAAATAAAAACATTTACATGCGGATGATATAGTTGTTTTGATTGAAAATGAGGAGCATCTGAGAGAATGATAAAGAGAATTACATGTAGTTGGAAGAAATATGAATCTGGTGTTGAATGTTGATAAATGCAAGATATTAGTATTTGAAAAAGTGAATTGTCGACAAAATGAATTTGGTGGATGCAGTGAAGCTGTAGCAGGAGAATGAGTTTGTATATTTGGGTAGTATGATTGGACAAAATTATCATGAAATTGATTAGAGAGGTTGCTAGAAACGTAAAAGTATCTAAAAATGCTAGGTTTAGTGTATAATGGAGTGGTTGTGCCCATTTTGATGTACGGTAAAGAATGTTGGGCTTGGAAAGGTAAACCTAAAAGAAAACTGACTGCGGAAGAAATGAGAAATTTCTCATCATCTCGGTGGGTTCGGTCCGACCCTGATTTTTATGTATGAAACACTGGAAATTTCGCAGAAAACTACCCGTCCTATACACACTGTATAGTCCGGACGATTTTACTTGGCAAGGTATTGGTATGTAGGTCGGTTCACCATTCCTACGATGCGTTTTGTTAAATATATACTTTTTCTTAGATACCGCACTGCGTTAAAAGTGGAATAGTGATTTTACAACTATTGGGGGGTTAACACAATAGAAAAACCTTTCAAAGCGGATTCTTTATTACACTTATATTCAAACAGTTCTGTTTGTACATAGACGTGCATAAACTTTCTTACTGACAATAAGAAAACTACAAATAATTTTTGTTTATCTCTAAGAGGTCTTCTCGTATCTGTTTCTAATTTTCCAAAAATTTCTCAAAATATGACAATCAGCTGTTTTTTTGAGAATTGGACTTTGCGTATTAAAGCTTTTTGACTTACTTTTGACTCTATTATCATCCCTTAAAGTTTGATCCATAAGTATAGAAACACCCGGTATTTATACAGTGCAATGTACATATTATGTATTTTTTTTTTTTGATCTGCATTTCGTACCTGATATTGTTGTATTCTTTTTTGTTAAATGAAATAAATACATTATTATTATTTTCTGTAATGTTTCTACATTCATGAAATAGAATTTTTTTCTGGCGTGCCTATGGTTTTTATAACTTTTCATTAACCGCAGAGAAATCTTTATTACTTCTACTCGCCAAGTAAAATCGTCCGGACTATACAAGCACTGCTAGTGACCCTACCACGTGACATACACTACCTGTCGCTCTCTAATGGTTAAAACACAATCTCTCTCTCTCTCTCTCTCTCTCTCTCTCTCTCTCTCTCTCTCTCTCTCTCTAGGGCGCATCTACAGAACAGTTATGAGATCATTGGTTCCCAGTACAGCGTTATATTCTATCTCTTACAGTCTCCATAGCTTCGTCTCCCTCTCTCTCACATTCTCGTGCAGGAAGAATGTGTGATTGTATACTTCACGATTTCAATTACTCAATTATGCGCTTTTGGGGGTATATTTTCTCTTGTAGCTTGTTGTTTGTAACTAAATAAATAATAGTAACCTGTACAACTACAACAAGTATTGGAATAAGCCATTCCAAACATGTTGCAGAGTACTTTTTCCAACAAAATTTAGAAATGATACGAAAAATGTAGCTTACTTAAGAGAATCATATTTTTTTAGGAAACAAACAATATTAATTTAAACATGTCATAAATTGCTTATTACACAATTCATGTCTATGTTTTGATTTATTTGGTAATAACTGGCTCCCCGTTATTCCATATTTGTCTTTATTACCTACCACTTGATATTTTTGTCGACAAAATATTACATAGTTAATTTTCTGAGTAATATCACCTGTAAAAGTTAACAGAAAATTCCGAAACTGTTCAAAACGTCAAACGCGAATTCAGAAATAAATAAAACAAGCAGACGTTACTATAGTAACCGAACCATAATATTTGATATACACAAAAGTAGTCCCAATATAGCAGCTCATTTCAAGGTTGCATGCGCAGTAACAAAATGAAAGGGAAATTATATTGTACTGTCTCAAGCATAAAGCGTAGTATGTACCAATATCTTCCGTAAGCACGAATCCGAACGAAGAGGAGCGAAGCTTGCCAAGCGGTCATTGAAGTAGTTGGACAACTGTACAAATGATTATTTAGCTAGAATTATAGTATTATTTCTCTCTCAGGCTATCGCATGTTATCTGTAAGCAACCTAGATGAGTTCCTCTTTCGGAGACCTGTACCTACCGCGCTAATATACCGCTGAACACATAATGATTTGTCGGAAGCCGTGCGTAATTATTCCAAACGGAGTTATGCCACACTGTTTGTTCGAATGATTCCAACATAATTTGTAGTGGTGGAATGTGTAGTTCCTAAAATAATGTTGGAGAAAATATTTTATTTGCCATGTTTTTAATAGTATATTATAACTGAGGTGGGATGTTTCATTAGAGGCGAATCCTTGAGGTGAGATACAGCGCGAGGCTGTGATGAAACTCCCATCGAGGTATGTATACTATTTTATTCACAATCATCCTCTTTTTAAATCAATAATTTTCAGAATAAATCATTAAGTTAATATTTTTGACAGCTATATTAAAATTTGTTTGGCCTACCTTATTATAAGGATCTATGACAATAGTACTAGGCAACCCCTACATAAACATTTTCAACCCGTGGGGTAGAAGTGAAATCTGCTTTTTCGCGCCCAAAAGATTATCATTACAGTTAGGAATAATAATAATAATAATAATAATTTATTTATTGCCCAACAGTTACACACCATTAACAGGACAACATAATGAAACAAACATTACAACATGTACATGTTATAAAGAAAAACATATTTTAAATTTGGAAGTATCTACATAACATCTTACATAAAAGAAATAATTAAGAATGTTAAATTCGTTGTGAATTATACAGAAGTTCTCTTAGTCTAGGGTATGTAATATTAAATAAATCAACATCGATAATGAATTCATTAGCATTATTACACATAATATGAATAGGTGATCTAGTCAATAAATTTGTTCTAGCAAAGCTTACAAAGAATGTAACATATGTTCGAGCACATAATCGTGGAACAAAAAAATTTATTTGACTTAAAATTGAAGAACAATCAACAATATTATTTAGTAATTTGTACAAGAACAATATGGATATATTTCTCCTACGCTGTAATAATGAGAGGTAACCAAATCGCTCTAACATAGTGTTTTGTTCAATTCCTATGGGGGGAAACTGATTATCATTCCTGTACGATAAATATTTCAGGAAACGCCTTTGTACAGATTCTAAATCATTTATATAACATTGATACATAGGATACCATATCAAACCACAATATTCCAACTTTGACAATATAAAAGTGGAGTACAATATTTTTAGTAAATCGGTATCATCGAAACATTTAGTATTCCTAATAATAAATCCTAATAATTTGTTACATGACGTTACAACATGATTTGTATGAAAAGAAAAGGATAAGCTAGGATCAAAATAAACACCTAAATCTAATAATATTGGTGCGTTCATGACGAGTATTATCAATATTGTATTCAAACGTAATAGGGTTTTTCTTACGGTGATATGACATAACTTTACATTTGGATGGACTTAAACATAGTCTGTTATTTTTACACCAATTGTTTACAAAATTAATTGCAATTTGTAAGGCTGAACAATCGTTATCGTTATATATTGGACAATATAGTTTTAAATCGTCTGCAAATAATAAGTTGCTACATTTGACTTCTTTACATATGTCATCTATATACAATGTAAATAACAATGGCCCCAGATTAGAACCCTGTGGGACTCCAGAGTACACCTCAAACAACTCTGATTTACACCCATTATATTGAACGTACTGTTTTCTTTGGTGTAGGTATGATTTAAATAGTGATAATAATAGATTACTCAAACCAAAACTATTTAATTTTTGTAATAATATACCGTGGTCTATTTTATCAAATGCCTTTTGAATGTCCATGTAAACAACATCTACTTGTACTCCTCGGTCTATAGTATCACTTAAGAATTGCTTGAAAACTGTGAGATTAGTGACAGTGGATCTATGTTCTCTGAAACCATGCTGGGCATCAGACAGTTTGTGTTGTATACCTTTGGAAATACAGGAATGTAAGAGCATTTCAAATATTTTAGCGAAATTACACAGAATAGAAATTGGTCTATAATTTACAATATTGGCTGCATCACCAGCTTTGAGTATCGGACATACTTTGGAAATTTTCCAGATATCTGGAAATTGGTTGCTACTAAGAATCTTATTATAAATGTAACAGAGTGGTTCAGATAAAGGAAACGCACAATCTTTGACGAAGAACGCTGGTACCTGGTCAATACCTGAAGTCATCTTATTCTTCATTTTTCGAATGGTGTTGAGCACTTCTTCAGGAGAAAGGGCTGGTAGGGAAATGTTGTCGGATCCGCAATCCTCAACACTAATGTCTTTGTCAGATGAGTTTTGATACACACTAGAAAAATAGTGTGCAAATGCATTTACTATAGAGTTCGGGTCATTTAACTGAATGCCATCAGCGTTCATAGTTCCAGGAATACGTGAGCTGCATCTTTTTGATTGTATGAATGACCAGAAGAGATTTGTGTTTTCTTTTATAGAAGATTCTGTTTTGTGTAGGAATACTTTATACGCAGTCGTTACTTGCTGTTTATTTTTTTTCTTCAAAGCTTTAAATTCAATGAAGTCTTCATTATTCTTAGTTCTTTTAAATCTTTCATGAGTGTTGTGCTTTCTTCTTATGTTAGAAATGATCTCTTTCGTGTACCACGGCGGGAAATTATTATTCATTTTATTTTGCTTGTGATATGGAACATGTGCATCAAAGATGTTTGTTAGTATTTTATAAAGTTCAGAACACGCACAATTCACAGTGGCACTTTCATAAAGAGGGGACCAATCTGCATTCAACAGAGCATCATATAGTACAGGAAAATTAGCTTTTTTAAAATTATAACATTTTTCTTGATCCGTAGATAAAAAATTGCACTGTTTTATTATATCAAGATTTGCAGTGATTTCCAAGGAAGGATGATGTAGATCTTCCTTAACACACTCTAACTCAGATTTGGCTACTGTGCAGCTGATAGTTGATGCAACAATATCTAATATTTTTCCATATTCATTCGGTATTTTGTTTATTTGTTTTAAATTCAAAAATTCACAAAAATTGTTAAAAATGTTTGACTTTCTGTCATTTATATCTTCATAAACCAGATTAGGAATGTTGAAGTCTCCAGTTATAGTAACTTCACTGTTATTTTGGAATTATTTCGTATAACCTTAAGGCTGTTGAACTTTAATTATTATACTGGTGGTTAGCAGTCTAAGTTTGTCCTTGCTGAATTCGTATCAGCTGGGATTTATTTATTATAAGTGTCTAGGTTTTTTTTATATCTAGAAATTTACTTATACCTTATACTGTTCCTTATTATATTTAAATCATTATATATTATTCTTTGTCAATTATTTTTGAACTTTTACTTGTATTTTATGTATTTATAGGATGGAATTATATTATCAAAATGTGAGAGGATTAAACACCAAATTAGAGGATGTCTATACAAATATTATGTATGAAAATTATGACATTATTACATTAACGGAAACCTGGCTAAAAGGTGAAGTATACAGTAGTGAGATTTTTGATACCGATAAATATGTAGTTCATAGGCAGGATAGAAATAATACAAAATTAGGAACATCCCGTGGTGGTGGTGTTTTGTGTGCAGTTAATTGCAAGTATAAATCATCAAAAATAAATCTTGATATAAATACTAACTCCTCTGCTGATATTGTTTGCGTGAAGGTACAAATTAATAAAACTAAAACATTAATTATTGTAGTTATATATGTTCCACCACCAGTCACATTAGTTCAGTACAACATGATTTATGAGTGTTTAGAATCATGCCCTTCTATGTTACATGATGAAATCATGATTGTAGGTGATCTGAATATAACTTCTCTTATGGACAATTATAGTCATGGGTTTAGAAATAATGTCATCACCAGATTGGAAAATTTCTGTAATTTTCTGAATGCCTCGCAAAAAAATCTTGTCACTAATAGTGATGGACGAATCCTTGATATTGTTGTATCTAATGTCGAATGTACTGTCGCACGTCATCCTTTTCCTTTAACCAAAGAAGACAAATATCATCCTACTCTATCAGTCGTCTTCAATTCTCAACAACATCATCCTAGTAATGCTTCTTTCAATACTAATTACACCTATAATTTCAAAAAGGCTAATTTTGAATTAATGTACACTCGTTTAGATGAAGTTGATTGGACTGTTTTATTACTGTACAAAGAGGTCAATTCAGCTTTTAAAAAATTCTACAATATATTAGATGATATATTTAAACAACTCACTAAGAAGAAAAAATCACCATATCCACCTTGGTTTACAAAAGAAATAATAGCGGATATTAAACTTAAAAGTAAGTACCATAAACTTTATAAAAAAATTAATATTGAATATTATTATAATACATTTAAAAGCTTACGAACAAAAGTAAAGAATGACATAAAACTAGCACACAAAAATTATATAATTAATATCGAGGAAAACATTGCTAAAAATGCCCAATGTTTTTGGACTTTTTTAAACAATAAAAAACAGTCATCTCGTATTCCTGGGGAAATGCATTTAGATAATATCGAATACAAAGACACCCCTACTATAGTTCAGGCTTTTGCTAATTATTTCGAGTCTGTATATACACCCTCATCTACATCAATTAACTTCGAAAATATTAGTACTGAACCATTTAATCTTAATCAATTTAAAATTGACAAAATTACGGAGGACGATATTAGGCATTCAATCAATTGCCTAAAAGTGTCTTGTACACCAGGTCCAGATCATATTCCTGCCTATATTCTCAAAGGTTGTAAAGAATTATTTATCAAGCCATTATACATTTTGTTCAATCTTTCTCTTTCTACATATACTTTTCCAAATATGTTAAAAACTTCCTTCATATGTCCTATTTTCAAATCTCGTGATGCACATAACATTTCTAATTATAGACCCATTTCTATACTATCTAATATTTCTAAATGTTTTGAAAGGATTATCTATAAATGTATTTATCGTTCAGTACAGAATGCTATTACACCTAATCAACATGGCTTTATAGAAGGTAGATCCACATCTACAAATCTTATGAATTTTACAAACTTTGCAATTAATGCGTTGAATAAAAATAACCAAGTCGATGTAATCTACACAGATTTCGCAAAAGCATTCGACACAGTAAATCATGAAGTACTATTATACAAATTGAGTAAACAATATAACTTTTGCCCTGAAATGATTTTATTCATTAGATCATATATTAGCAATCGTCAACAATATGTATCATATAATAACTACAAATCAAATTACTTTGTTCCTTCCTCTGGTGTTCCGCAAGGTTCAAGCCTAGGACCATTACTTTTTGTCTTGTTTATAAACGACATTACTAGATGCCTAAAATATTCCAACTCGCTACTGTATGCTGACGACTTAAAAATCTTTAAAATTGTTAACTCTTTATCTGATCAGGCAGAATTACAATCTGATATTGACAGATTACTGAATTGGTCTTCATCCTCACATTTATTGTTCAATTTTAGTAAGTGTAAACATATGACATTTTCAATGAGAAATAGTTTATTGAATTTTACATATTACATGTATAATGCTTCCTTACAAAAAGTCGTGGAAATTAAGGATTTGGGTGTCATTTTTGATCCTAAATTACAATTTAAGTTACATATTCTGTATATTACTAATACAAGTTTTCGAAATTTAGGATTTATCTTAAGAAATTCAAGACATTTTCGTAATTTGAGTACTCTCAAGTCCTTATATTTTTCGTTTGTCAGAAGCAAACTTGAATATTGTTTTGCAGTGTGGAATCCACTATACAATAAGTATGTTAATGATATTGAACGGATACAAAAAAGGTTTGTTAAATATTGTTCACTAAAATTTTGTCATTCCTTTAATTCATTGGCATACAGTTATACATCATCATTAGACGATATTAACCTCGTATCTTTATCTACAAGGCGCAATATATTGTCATGCATATATCTTTATAAGCTTGTGAATAATATAATCGATGATGTTTCAAGTTTGGGTCTCATAAATTTCAATATTCCACGACTACCAATTAGTAGTATGTGGTTACTACTTTGAGCAGGCATAGGGTAATTAAAAACTCATTAGCGTGGCGCCAGTTCAGACTGGCCTGAGGCAGTGGAATTTGTGACGTATGTTATGCCCTCGGGGAAAATAAGTCATTATACTTTCTCAAGGTGTTTGTTATTATGGAATTTTGTTTATTAATATAAATGTTATTTATAGTCAAGAATTTGGAAATTTTTAATGACCTTGATATTTGTGGTGACGTATGTCAGCTCAAGGATGGAAGAGAAAACAGCCATATGCATAATATATAAATGCAGGTTTTGTTTTGTAAATTCTATTAGTATCGAAAAAGGTCTGCTAAAGACATCAATTGGAATATGCCAAAAGATAAATAAATATTTTTAAATAATGTTTATACCATTCTAACTGTGACAAAGCGTCAGGTTAGATATGTTGGAAGTTTTGAAAATAATTCATGTTTTAGTTTTCTAATATTTCAGAAATTAAAATTTAATATGATTTTTTAAAAATGAGTGCGATTGTATCTAATCATTGCTTTTGTTCCTCGAATCAGGGTTTTGAGAGTTGGTTAACTATACGACGTTGGAGATACGGTTCTAATATGAATTCAATTATTTTAATTTATTTTGGGGATTGACAAATACAGTAAACAATAACCACAAACGTAAAATTTAAAAATATTTGAGAAGTGTTATGGCTATTGCTACAAAGATATAGAAATTTTGAATTTATTTTTAAAATTGTGAAGTTTTAACGACATTATTACTGTTGATTAAAAAGCAATAAATAAATTTCGTCATGATTGGCGGAAAACGAGAAATTGACAGCTTAGTAGCTACATATGTTATGAATTCAATTATTTTAATTTATTTTGGGGATTGACAAATACAGTAAACAATAACCACAAACGTAAAATTTAAAAATATTTGAGAAGTGTTATGGCTATTGCTACGAAGATATAGAAATTTTGAATTTATTTTTAAAATTGTGAAGTTTTAACGACATTATTACTGTTGATTAAAAAGCAATAAATAAATTTCGTCATGATTGGCGGAAAACGAGAAATTGACAGCTTAGTAGCTACATATGTTATGAATTCAATTATTTTAATATTCAATACAAGATAATGGATTTTTAAACCTCATTCGAAATGATTGTCAGTCAATAGCATAATAATATTTCATTTTACTGAAATTTTTCAAACTTCATGTCATTATCATTACCTAAAATATTAAAAGTATTTGTAACTCATTACAGATTACTTAAAGATATTCATGTGTCGTTTTGAAATTGCAAAGTAATTACAAATATATACATATTCATAAGTATCTGAAATCTCAAATATTACAAATTACAAAATAATGTGAAATATATCTCCATTGTCAGAATACCATCAAAAATCAATTTTCATATCATGACGTCAGATCAAAATTTCACCAATTATGCAATTTAACTAACAAAATTTACAAAAATACTTACACTCTAATAATAAAAATTAAAATAATAATATTCTAAAAATATGTTTTCGAAATACTTAAGTTTTTTGAAATTTGTTTAATATTTCAATCATATTAGAAATTATAAGGTTAGAATAAATACATTGACCGCTAGTATGAACAGTGATTAAGGCTGATTAGTGAGCATCTGACAAGCATTATTTTAATCTCTGTCAACCGTTTACAGATTATTTTAGAGAAAAATACTTAAAATAAAAGATTATTTCCAGGTATATGGATGCTGCTAGAGTGTATTCAATGAGAGTGATGTCATTGGCCCACAGTAGTGATCGCCATATTTGTTTCATTCGGGTCCAGTTTAGCTAGCGATGTATAGGAGTTCGTGCGCCTTCTGCAGTTTTCATTGAATTTATTTAATTATTATTGTTTAATTTCATTTATTGTTAATTATAACGTCTTAGTTTTTAAGTACATACTTCGTAGTACAGTTAAGTGCATATAAGGACACAATTTGTGGTAAGTGAATCAAAGATTATTTAACAATAAGATAAAAACTGTAAACAAATAATACCAAATGTACAGCAGTTTAAAAATAATTTAACTGTTTCGCAGTATTTAAAAGATGTTTATCTAGTTATGATAAAGATGAAAGAGACTTTTTGGATTTAGTAGCAACAAATACTCTATGCCATCATGTGAAAAAGTCCGCTTCCTTTCAAATTTTCAATTACAAAATGTTAATTTGAATATTTCAGAACAAAATTCTTTATACGTTATTGCAGGATACTTAATTTTGAGCATTGAATAAACTTCAAAATTAGAAAACTAAAACAAGGATTATTTTCAAAACTTCCAACATATTTAACCTGACGCGTTGTCATATTATTTTCTTTCACATCCGGCACAATGTGACTAATTATTATATTATAGGCATATTTTTCGATTTCCGCAGAATATCATGCAAATTTGGAAAATTGGATATACTAGAATTCATTTAAAAGTTGAAATTTACTTCCCAAGGCCAAAAATTTTGTAATAATTATCTTTAAAACTGTTTTGCATTTTTATTATTATGATTTTCTTGTACCAAACATAGCATTTGTTTAAAACCGTTTAAACGATAATCTTTCAAAAGAATGAATGTTTCTCAAAATTTCGACACATTATAGATTTATTTTGTAATATTTTTGGTCCTATGTTAATTTACGACAGAATACAAATTAAGTAATTAAATTTTTTTTTAAATATTCATATTTAAAATTTATATTATTGATAAAATTTCAGTTATTTATAGTTGTCAGCTTCTTATATCTTCAAATATTTGGCTTCTATCACGACCTTATATCTTGTAACAATTTAAGTATTGAAACACCAAGAAGTCAAAAAAAATTTGAATATCTTCTTCGAAGAATTTATTAGCTTCGCTATCCAATTTATAGTTGAATAGTTTTTATTTTCATAAGAAACTCTATAATATTAATTTTATTATTTAAATAGTTGTCACAATTTTTTTCTCCTTGTATATATCGGTCTGCTAGTTTTTGATAAAGACTGATGGTATAAACATTATATTATGGGCATATTTCCCGATCTATTTTAAAACAAATATTTATTTATCACAAGTAGAAAGTTACACATTCCCGAAAAATAATACAAAGTAAGTTTTGTGGAAATTTTAATGGCCATGACATTATGTGGGGATACAGTAAACTTCATCAGAAATTAAAATTTAATATTCATCTACAAATATGTTTATAAATTTCTAAACGACTGTCAAGTATTTCAGAAAAAATATGAAAAAGTAATAATCTTCTAAAAATATATTTTCGAAATACTTTAGTTTTTTTAAATTTGTTTAATATTCAAGAAAATAATGTCAAGAAAGAATATTACGAGTACTATAATTATATTAGAGTTATAAATCAAAAATTGTATCTTAATATTTGTAATTTCAGACGATACAAGAATATGAATACTTGGAGAAAACTGAGTCTGTTACTTTGCAGACTTAGGCGTCATATATTCTTAACAAGCATACCGACAGCAATCAATATAGTCGGTTCATTTTAAAGTGGAAATTGATGAATCCACGAATGTATACTCGGATTCATTTTTAAATTGAAAATTTTGGGTGAGTTGGCTTTTCACATTTGTTTAATTTATTTCAGGAGCAGTATGTTGATAAAGTATACTAATGTAATTATTTTTATATACATTTTTATTATTAAACTGCACGTAATTTAGTAATTCTGTTACAAATTATTAATATACTAATAAACATTTTAAATTTTACGTTTGTGGTTATTGTTTATTGTATTTGTCACCCGATCTATTTTAAAACTTAATATTCCAGAAAATAATGCCAAGAAAGAATATTACGAGTATTATAATTATATTCTAGTTATAAAAATTGTATCTTAATATTTGTATTTTCAGACGAAACATTAGGCGTCATATATTCTTAAAGAGCATTCCGGCAGCAAAACAATATAGTCGGTTCAATTTGAAGTAGAAATTGATGATTCCACGAATGTATACTCGGATTCATTTTAAAATTGAAAATTTTGGGTGAGTATACTAATGTAATTATTTTTTATATACATTTTTATTATTAAACTGTACGTAATTTAGTAATTCTGTTACAAATTATTAATAAACTAATAAACATTATTTAAAAATATTTATTTATCTGTTGGTACATTCCATGGATATAAAGTTCGTCCTAACTTCGCTTCTACGCAAGTTTTTATTTGTTAACATATGTAGCTACTAAGCTGTCAATTTCTCGTTTTCCGCCAATCATGACGAAATTTATTTATTGCTTTTTAATCAACAGTAATAATGTCGTTAAAACTTCACAATTTTAAAAATAAATTCAAAATTTCTATATCTTCGTAGCAATAGCCATAACACTTCTCAAATATTTTTAAATTTTACGTTTGTGGTTATTGTTTACTGTATTTGTCAATCCCCAAAATAAATTAAAATAATTGAATTCATAACATATGTAGCTACTAAGCTGTCAATTTCTCGTTTTCCGCCAATCATGACGAAATTTATTTATTGCTTTTTAATCAACAGTAATAATGTCGTTAAAACTTCACAATTTTAAAAATAAATTCAAAATTTCTATATCTTCGTAGCAATAGCCATAACACTTCTCAAATATTTTTAAATTTTACGTTTGTGGTTATTGTTTACTGTATTTGTCAATCCCCAAAATAAATTAAAATAATTGAATTCATAACATATGTAGCTACTAAGCTGTCAATTTCTCGTTTTCCGCCAATCATGACGAAATTTATTTATTGCTTTTTAATCAACAGTAATAATGTCGTTAAAACTTCACAATTTTAAAAATAAATTCAAAATTTCTATATCTTCGTAGCAATAGCCATAACACTTCTCAAATATTTTTAAATTTTACGTTTGTGGTTATTGTTTACTGTATTTGTCAATCCCCAAAATAAATTAAAATAATTGAATTCATAACATATGTAGCTACTAAGCTGTCAATTTCTCGTTTTCCGCCAATCATGACGAAATTTATTTATTGCTTTTTAATCAACAGTAATAATGTCGTTAAAACTTCACAATTTTAAAAATAAATTCAAAATTTCTATATCTTCGTAGCAATAGCCATAACACTTCTCAAATATTTTTAAATTTTACGTTTGTGGTTATTGTTTACTGTATTTGTCAATCCCCAAAATAAATTAAAATAATTGAATTCATAACATATGTAGCTACTAAGCTGTCAATTTCTCGTTTTCCGCCAATCATGACGAAATTTATTTATTGCTTTTTAATCAACAGTAATAATGTCGTTAAAACTTCACAATTTTAAAAATAAATTCAAAATTTCTATATCTTCGTAGCAATAGCCATAACACTTCTCAAATATTTTTAAATTTTACGTTTGTGGTTATTGTTTACTGTATTTGTCAATCCCCAAAATAAATTAAAATAATTGAATTCATAACATATGTAGCTACTAAGCTGTCAATTTCTCGTTTTCCGCCAATCATGACGAAATTTATTTATTGCTTTTTAATCAACAGTAATAATGTCGTTAAAACTTCACAATTTTAAAAATAAATTCAAAATTTCTATATCTTCGTAGCAATAGCCATAACACTTCTCAAATATTTTTAAATTTTACGTTTGTGGTTATTGTTTACTGTATTTGTCAATCCCCAAAATAAATTAAAATAATTGAATTCATACCATATGTAGCTACTAAGCTGTCAATTTCTCGTTTTCCGCCAATCATGACGAAATTTATTTATTGCTTTTTAATCAACAGTAATAATGTCGTTAAAACTTCACAATTTTAAAAATTAATTCAAAATTTCTATATCTTCGTAGCAATAGCCATAACACTTCTCAAATATTTTTAAATTTTACGTTTGTGGTTATTGTTTACTGTATTTGTCAATCCCCAAAATAAATTAAAATAATTGAATTCATAACATATGTAGCTACTAAGCTGTCAATTTCTCGTTTTCCGCCAATCATGACGAAATTTATTTATTGCTTTTTAATCAACAGTAATAATGTCGTTAAAACTTCACAATTTTAAAAATAAATTCAAAATTTCTATATCTTCGTAGCAATAGCCATAACACTTCTCAAATATTTTTAAATTTTACGTTTGTGGTTATTGTTTACTGTATTTGTCAATCCCCAAAATAAATTAAAATAATTGAATTCATAACATATGTAGCTACTAAGCTGTCAATTTCTCGTTTTCCGCCAATCATGACGAAATTTATTTATTGCTTTTTAATCAACAGTAATAATGTCGTTAAAACTTCACAATTTTAAAAATAAATTCAAAATTTCTATATCTTCGTAGCAATAGCCATAACACTTCTCAAATATTTTTAAATTTTACGTTTGTGGTTATTGTTTACTGTATTTGTCAATCCCCAAAATAAATTAAAATAATTGAATTCATAACATATGTAGCTACTAAGCTGTCAATTTCTCGTTTTCCGCCAATCATGACGAAATTTATTTATTGCTTTTTAATCAACAGTAATAATGTCGTTAAAACTTCACAATTTTAAAAATAAATTCAAAATTTCTATATCTTTGTAGCAATAGCCATAACACTTCTCAAATATTTTTAAATTTTACGTTTGTGGTTATTGTTTACTGTATTTGTCAATCCCCAAAATAAATTAAAATAATTGAATTCATATTAGAACCGTATCTCCAACGTCGTATAGTTAACCAACTCTCAAAACCCTGATTCGAGGAACAAAAGCAATGATTAGATACAATCGCACTCATTTTTAAAAAATCATATTAAATTTTAATTTCTGAAATATTAGAAAACTAAAACATGAATTATTTTCAAAACTTCCAACATATCTAACCTGACGCTTTGTCACAGTTAGAATGGTATAAACATTATTTAAAAATATTTATTTATCTTTTGGCATATTCCAATTGATGTCTTTAGCAGACCTTTTTCGATACTAATAGAATTTACAAAACAAAACCTGCATTTATATATTATGCATATGGCTGTTTTCTCTTCCATCCTTGAGCTGACATACGTCACCACAAATATCAAGGTCATTAAAAATTTCCAAATTCTTGACTATAAATAACATTTATATTAATAAACAAAATTCCATAATAACAAACACCTTGAGAAAGTATAATGACTTATTTTCCCCGAGGGCATAACATACGTCACAAATTCCACTGCCTCAGGCCAGTCTGAACTGGCGCCACGCTAATGAGTTTTTAATTACCCTATGCCTGCTCAAAGTAGTAACCACATACGGGTCCGTGAAGTTGGCACGTCATTGGAAGCACAAATATTCTATTTTATATTAGTAATTAGTGCTTCGTTAGTGCTCTTTTGTGCTTCAAAAAAATTTAAAATTAATTGAACGGTTTCCGAAATAATTAACATTATATGATGACGTGCCAAGTTCACACTTAGCACGTCATTAATAAAATTTCAAATTGCTTATTACTTCGTTTGTTAGTGCTTCGTTAGTGCTCTTTTGTGCTTCAAAAATTTTTGAAATTAATTGAACGGTTCACGAAATAATTAACATTATATGATGACGTGCCAACTTCACACATAGCACGTCATTAATAAAATTTCAAATTACTTATTACATCTTTTGTTAGTGCTTCGTTAGTGCTCTTTTGTGCTTCAAAAATTTTTGAAATTAATTGAACGGTTCACGAAATAATTATAACATTATATGATGACGTGCCAACTTCACACATAGCACGTCATTAATAAAATTTCAAATTACTTATTACATCTTTTGTTATAGCTTCGTTAGTGCTCTTTTGTGCTTCAAAAATTTTTGAAATTAATTGAACGGTTCACGAAATAATTAACATTATATGATGACGTGCCAACTACACACATAGCACGTCATTAATAAAATTTCAAATTACTTATTACATCTTTTGTTAGTGCTTCGTTAGTGCTCTTTTGTGCTTCAAAATTTTTTGAAATTAATTGAACGGTTCACGAAATAATTAACATTATATGATGACGTGCTAAGTTCACACTTAGTACGTCATTAATAAAATAAGGAAGGTACAGAGACCATAGTCAAAATCGCAGTGATATTTGAATAAAAAGATCTGATGTGGCCAGCATATTACTTTCCGTTAATTCTTTGTATTATGTACAAATTCCATACATATATTTTCTTGCAAAAGATTCTATTTCCAGTAAAATTATTTCATAAACGAACTATGTAAATTGCATTTGGCCCTGACATCTTCTTCTTCTTCTTTAGTTTCTCGCATTCGTCAGGGATCGTTATTCTTGATTTTCTTCATCAACTCATTTCTCTATTTTGCTTATCGTACTCATTCAATTCCTTTTCTCTCAAGTCTTCCGCAATACAGTCCTTCCATCTTCTCTTTATTCTTCCTCTGTTTCTTCTACCTTTTACTACTAAGCTGTTCATTCTTCTTCCAATATATTATTCATCTCTTCTCATGACATGTTCAAACCAATATAATCGCCTCTCCTGTATCTTTCTAGAAACTTCTATCACTCGAACCATTTCTCTTATCCTCTCATTCTTTATCTTATCTTTCGGTGCCTTCCCCAACATCAATCTCAACATACTCATCTCTCTGTCACATTCATTTTCTTTTCATTGACACTAACATCTGTCAATTAGAATTTTCTTAATATAGTAGTTGTTTCCATGGTTATAGCATGACTGGTTGATTTATGAAATTTAATTTCATTAACTCTATATCCATTGAATATAGTGAAAATTATAACGCAGAAGACGCACGTCATCAACCTGAAAAAAACCTTATAAAATGAAATATAACTTTAAAAAAATAAAAATTATTAGGTGTTATTTATTTTTAAAATAAGAAGAAGAAAAAGTTCTAGTATTAAGTAATGTATATATTAATGATATTTACAATTATTTCTAAGTCAATCGTTATTCCATTTACGGAATATAAAATTATTTTTTATTTTCGTACCATACGTTGACTCTATTGAGAATGACCATGTTTTGTCAAACAATTTTATATTCCGTAAAAGGAAAAAGGATTGACTTAGAGATAAAGTCATTAATACTCGTATATACGTTTCTTTAATACTAGTATATTCTTTCTTCTTTGTTAAAAAAATAATAACAACTAATAATTTCTACAAGTTATATTTCATTTTATAAGGTTTTTCTCAGGTTGATGACGTGTGTCTTCTGCCTAATCATTTTCACTATATGAAGTATAAAATGCACAAAATTCGTAGATTCTAGAATATTCTTCAATATTATAATAACATTAAATGTCAGAAAACGATTTTAAGTGTTTTTCCAAAAAACAAAACTATTAAAATCTTCAAATGAGGGTACTTCAGGTTGACCAATAATTGTAACCAAAATCCAATAAGAAAAGGAATACGAAAGAATTATAATTTTTAGAATTGTAGTGTTGAAGTTATTGTCTATGAAAAAATCGTCACACATACAGAAACACACACACACACATACACATACACACATACACATACACACACATACACACACATACATCATCGTAAAAATGGTAAAATCGTATTCTAGAGACCCTAAAACGTGCTTATTCTCTAAAAACTCATCATCGATTTTTTTGACCCAAGATAATATCTTCCTTACCTAAAATGACGGTAAAAGCGTCTTTTCCGTCTGTAGAATCTATTATATTATTGCATTGCCTAATTTCCGTTCTTGGATTACACTGAAAAACAAGAAATTTGGCATTGCTGGTTTAATACTTGTACTAAGTAAATAATACTTGTGGATAAATATATTTTTACTTACAATACAAAGTATTACAAGAATGACTAAAAATGTGCTTATGTAGCAAAGCCCAAAATATTGAACAATATTATTAATATATGAAAGAAATAGATTGAAATAAATGTTAAGAGAGGTATTGGAATCATTCTAAAAATCGCATATCCAGATTTTAGTAAATAAGCACGTTTTAAGATCCCTATAATCCGATAATAACATTTTTACGATGTCTGTCCGTGTGTGTGTGTTATTAAATTACATCCATTAATGATAAGTATTTTTAACAAATGAATATGGTAAATACTAAGAAATTTGGTATGGTCGTCAAGAGAATAAAAAATACATTCTAAATTTATAAAAAACTAGTACAGGTTGTATTTAAATTTAAAAAATTGATATCACTTCCGATTATACCGGAAGTTCCAGAATTACACTTTTCATATAAAATAATCGCAGATATTGTATTGAATAAATTATGTCCTATAATCAATAAGCGTATCTGCAATAATAAGTCAGATAAATGGGTGTAACCACTTTTTCAAACACACTATATATATATATATATATATATATATATATATATATATATATATATATATATATATATATATATATATATATATATATATATATAGTGTGTTTGAAAAAGTGGTTACACCCATTTATCTGGCTTATTATTGCAGATACGCTTATTGATTTATACGGCCGAGATGGAGTTTCTCCTGCAGGTGCAAAATACCTGAAGCTCGTCCTCAACGCTCAATATATATATATATATATATATATATATATATATATATATATATATATATATATATATATAGGATGTTTCAGGACTAGTGTAACAAACTTTAACAGCTTATTCCTGAGGTCATTTTGAGCCAAAAATGTCATAACATAGGTCCTATTCCTTCTAGTTACCAAAATACAAGAGGTTGAAGTTCTATAAATAACACAAAAATTTCTAATTTTTGTAATCAAGGTACTTTCGGAATACAAGAGTTATTATTGAGTTGAGGAAATTTTAAATAGAAAGTACGTCTTGGTGAAATGTCCAACAACGTCGGAATTTTTTACAATTTTCATTACAAGTTGTTTAAAGTAAAATTTTGACATTAAACTGTAGTTTTAATTCAAAAGTAGGTAACTAAAAATAGTAAAAAATGATTTCAGTGTAAACCAGTGATACCAAAAATGTGTTAAAAGTTTGAAATATTTCTGCTGTAAATAGAACGCTTTAGAGTGTAAAATTCATTGTAATATTAATAAATGTACATAATTTAATGTATTTGATATAAATTTTGAATCGTATGTTTTGTTGTCCAAATCGTATTCGTTAATATTAATAAATAAAATTAATTAACACAAATAAGGTATGACTTTTCAATAACTCTTGTTTTCCGAAAGTACATTGATAACAAAAATTAGAAAATTTCGTGTTATTTATAGAACTTCAACCTCTTGTATTCTGGCAACTCAAAATGACCTCAGGAATAAGCTGTTAAAGTTTGTTAAACTAGTCCTGAAACAGTCTGTATATATATATATATATATATATATATATATATATATATATATATATATATATATATATATATATATATATATATATATATATATATACAATATATATATATATATATATAGTGTTTACGGTCTTTTTTTTTTAATGGGTGATACTACAGGTCAAAAGAAGGCGAAAAAATTAAAACACCTTAGTAAAATATTTATAATAAAAGATGAATTTTTTTAGTTTTTATTTTTATGGAATTAAAACATAACGATAAGCGCTTTTATAACAGATGTTCAAAGTTATCACCCTGCTGCTGTATGCAAAGGTCTTGCTCGGCGTATCCATAAATTAACGTACGTTGCAAGGCCCATGCCTTGTCGAATTTCCGCCGCTGCTGCTTCCACCCGATTACGGAGGTCTTCAGGGTCGATAATTTCGGTGGTGTATACTATGTTTTTCATATGCCCCTACAATTAAAGTCCAATGGTGTTAAGTCAAGTGACCGCGGCGGCCAAGAAACAGGACCGCCCCGACCAATCCACTTATTTCCAAATGCATGGTTTAAGTGATGACGTACGAGACGACTGCCGGTGCACCTTCGTGGAGAAAACACATTTCTTGACGCACATTTAAGGGAACATCGTCTAAAAGTTCTGGCAAATTATTTTGCGAGAAAAATAAATAATTATCAGCATTTAGTCGTTCTGGCAACACAAAGTGGCCAATCAACTGTGAATTCACTAATCCGGCCCACACGTTCACAGAAAATATGTATTGAAAATGACCACGACGAACAACATGCGGATTTTCGAAACTCCAGATATGCGTATTGTGGCAATTGTTTATGCCGTTACGAGTAAACGTAGCTTCGTCAGTCGCCAACACACTCAACGAAAAATTAGGGACTTCGTCATTTTTGCGCAAAAACCATCTACAGAACCGTACGCGCTGAGGGTGATCTTGAGGTTGTAAAGCTTGTACTCGCTGTACATGAAACGGATGTAGTTGATACTCGCGTAGTGTTCGCCGAGCAATTTACTGGTTGAAGGATTTTCGTCAACGAGGTTTAAAATTTGTACATCCGCATCTAAAATTCGTCGGAACCGACCAGGACCTCCATCACGCCCTTGATTATTTCGCAGATCATCATTATCTCGAGCACGTATTACTAAATTAGTGTACTGATGATGACAGGACATTGCCTATTTGGAAATCGCTCTCTGTAAGGACGACTTGCTGCAACTGAATTTTGATGCACTTCCCCATAAATGAGCATCATGTCAACTAATTCCGTATTAGAACACCGTTGGTATATTGTTCACCTTTTACACAATTAAAACTAAAATATTCAATTCTCTTTTATTATAAATATTTTACCAAGGTGTTTTAATGTTTTTCGCCTTCTTTGACCTGTAGTATCACCCATTAAAAATAAAACAAAAAGACCGTAAACACGCTGTATATATATATATATATATATATATATATATATATATATATATATATATATATATATATATATATATATATATATATATATACAGTGTGTGCAACGAAACGTGGAACATAGGACTTTGACATGGGATTTTAAAAATGTGCGGAAATTGGCTCTCCTGTACATTTTAAAGCAAAAGTACAAGAATTAAAAGTTGTTTAGAATTAATTTTTACTTTAAAAATTCCTCATGTAATGCAATAGAATATCTGTAGCACTAGATATTTAGAAAATAAAATATGACATTTTCATCAAAATTCAGATAGCCATGGAAATAAAAAACAAATAAAACAAAATATTAATTAAAATCATAATACTTTAATATTTAATGCTGAATTATAATAATAGACACAATGATTACAACAATTAACATCAATAACACTGAACTCAACTGAGATTTCGGTGAATATTAAAAATGGGAAATTATCAAATATTTAATAATAAAATAAATCATACAAATCGGAAGAAAAGAGTAGCAGCAAACCAGAGAACTTTTATTTAAATTAAATGCTCTTTATTCTGCGCCAAACAATAACCTAAACTATCATAAAAAGAACTCCTCATTCGCTAGTTGGTAGCACGATATTTTAGTACATTCCAGGGATATTCTGTTTTTTAGTGATTCTAAATCTAGATATTTGTAATCAGTGTAAATTTTTGATTTTAGATGTCCCTATAGAAAAAAATCATTTGGCGCTAGATCCGGAGACCGTGCGGGCCAGTGAATTGGTCCGTTTCTACCAATCCATGTATCGGGAAATACATCATTAAGATATTCTTTTACAATTTTTGTATTATGAGCTGGACAGCCGTCTTGTTGCAACCATACTTCACGATCATTGGCCAGTTCTTCAATTACCGGTCCAATATCATTTATCAGCAGATCATAATAGGACTGACCAGTTAAAGTGCCGTTAATTAAATATGGCCCAATAATATGGTTTTTTAAAATTCCAGTCCAAACGTTGACTTTTCGGGGATATTGTGTATGAGTCGTAACATACAGATGTTCATTATTTTTACGCCAATATCTAAAATTTTGAATATTTGGCTCATTATTGAGTGTAAATGTGCTTTCGTCGAAAAAACAAATATTTTCAATAAAATGTAAATCTGCATTTGCTTTATCCAGCATTAATTCACAAAATGTTGCTCTCAGAAACTTATCTTCTTCATTCAATTCCTGGTGCTTGCCATATTTAAAAGATTTATATTTTTCTTCTTTTAAATAATTTCTTACAGTACTAAATAGAATTGAAGTGTCTTTTTCTATTTGCCACAAACTTAAATTTTTATTATTTTTAATGGCTGCAAATACATTAATTTGATTTGCTTGTCTTTCTTCATCTTCATCTGCAATTGACCTTTGACAGTTGCATGGTTTTAAAACACTTTCTGTTTTATTAAATCTCTCAATTACACGAAATATTGCACGAATTTCTTCATAACTATTTCCTCTGCAATGTAATTTGACAATCGAATTTTTTTCTTTGGTACTGAACAAATCCATTTTATTATGCACAGACGAACAGTGATGGAATTTATTGATTACAACAGTGTAGACACAATGATTGCAACAATTAACATCAATAACACTGAACTGCTGTCAGTATGAGATTTTGTTTTATTTGTTTTTTATTTCCATGGCTATCTGATTTTTGACGAAAATGTCATATCTTCTTTTCTAAATATCTAGTGCTAGAGATATTCTATTAAATTAAATGAGGACTTCTAAACAACTTTTCATTCTTGTACTTTTGCTCTATATATATATATATATATATATATATATATATACATATACAGTACCGGCCAAATGTATATCACCTTTAAGTTTTTTCAACATAACTTGACTTATAGAGAATTGATGTCTATAAATTCATAATATATTTTGATATTAGGTATAATTTACTTAATAAAAAAAATTTCACTAAATAATAGTAACAATAACGCGGAAAAAATAATTTTATTCAAATATCTGAAAATAAGAAATATTTAATAAAAGTTAGTAAATAATTAACACTAAATAAAATTAATATTTTGTTGCAAATCCTTTTACGTCGATCGCAGCTTGGATATAGACGCGATGAGTGCGTCGATTGCTGCTGAGGGATCTTCGTCCACTCCTCCTCAAGTTGGGCGAACTTCTTGGCTGCGCTTGCCGCTCGTTTGCCGGCCAAATGTCTTTCCAGCTCATCCCACAACGGTTCAATAATATTTAAGTCAGGCGACTGACTTGGCCATTTCATAAGAGTCAGACGATGGCGTCGGAACCATTCTTGCAAATCACGCGCGCGATGCTTCGGATCATTATTCTGCTGGTAGATGAAGCCAAGACCATGAAGACGCTTTCCATATGGAAGCATTACATTTTTGAGGATGTCTATGTACATTTTTCGCTCCATGATACCATGATTTCTGTGAAGAGGACCCATTCCTTTTGCTGAGAAAGTACCCCACACCAAGACTGAACCGCCACAATGCTTCATAGTCGGCAGTTGATATTTTGGATTGAAACGTTTGCCTTTAGGGCGACGAATCCATTTTATGCCACCACTTTCAACAACATAAACTTACTTTCATCGCTCCAGATGACATTAGGCCATTGCTGAGGTGTCTAGTTTTTATGCTCTTTAGCCCACTCCACTCGCGCCTTCCGATTTTTGGCAGAAATGAATGGCTTCTTCACAGGTTGCCGTCCATTCAGTCCTGCGGCTTGTAGGCGACGACGTATGGTCCGTATGCATGGATTAGACTGACCAGGAGTCGCTATTTCCTTCGCAATGTCGGGCGCTGTAAGTCGTGGATCGCTGTGGGATACGTGGAGGATGTTGCGATCGACAAGGGAAGTAGTGCAACGTGGTCGGCCGCTTTTCTTCTTCTCAACATAGCCTCCTTGGAGGTTCCAATGTTTAAGAATTTTATTCACCGATGATCTGGCGATGTGAAACTGTTGCGCGAGCTCCTTAATGCGTCCGCCCTTGTTTCCGGCCCTATATAATAACTTTTTGTTGTCGTTCGTCTAAATTTAGAGCACCTTTTGTCTTCGCCATATTACAAAATGATAAATAACGCAAAATTTTGCGGTTTCAACTACAGATACAACGGCAGATTAAGCGAGAAAAAATAAATAAATTCAAAAAATAGCTAGAAACACATGATATTTCTTTTAAAAACTCATCACACATCATGTACAAGATCTAATCTACATCAAATATATACTGTTAAATTTTGAGCGCATTTGATTTATTTTTATAAAAGTTATACTGAAAAAACATAAAGGTGATATATTTTTGGCCGGTACTGTATATATATATATATATATATATATATATATATATATATATATATATATATATATATATATATATATATATATATATAATATATATATGTATAAAAGTTATTAACATGTAATTTGGAAAGTTTTGGATTTTATTTTAATGTATTTTCATTAAAATCTATTAGGAGCTTCAAATACCAGTTCACTAATTCACAACTAGCAGCTAAAATTAAATATTTGTTATCATCGATATAAAAGCTTTTATTACAAAATTTGAAAAGTTTTGATTTATATTTGAAGGACTACTGCCGGTTGGAAAATGGAGTATATGAATAAAAAAAATATAGCATTTTATGAAAATTAATGAAAAATATTAAACCACTATTTTCTGACGAAGGTCATGCATGCGTTATGGGCTGACCTTGTGCCACATTATGTTATACGGAATCTATTTTTTTTAAATAACTTCAAGTATTATCTTTTCATTAATCAAGATGTTTGTATGTTATTTTTCATAAAATTCATTTGTGATAATACACCTTATAAACAGAATCTAATCACTTTCTCGCTGGTATGACGGAAACTTGAATACAAAAAATTAGTAAATGGTTAAGCGGAATGGCTACCCCTGCCTACTATATATGAAGCGAAAATTCAAATAAATTGTTCATGTACTAGAATAGTTAACATTTTAAATAATTCAACATTAGACGAACATACTTCTAATATGAACCTGCATTTTAAAAACAGTATTATAGAAATCTATTAGTATATGACTTTGATTTTATAGGGAAAACGAGAAATGCTGTTTTCGTCATAAAATCATATAGTCAAATACTAATAGATCTCAAAAATACTTTTTGAAAACGCAGGTTTATTTTAGAACCATGTTCCTCTAATGTTGAATTTTTTAAAATGTTGATAGTTCTAGTAAAGGAACAATTTATTTTAATTTTCACTTCATATACCGTGTATCTATCTTAAAGGTGTACGTAGCAGATTAACATGGAAATCATTTTTTTTTTTGCAATTCCCTGCTTCCCTAAATATTTTAAGCAAAAACGCGTCAGTTTTAGGGCATAAAATTCTGCATCTAAATCAATAAACAGAATTACTTTTACATGCTTTGTAACGGCAGAAATTAAACATGAAAATGTCGAAAATTACTTTGAAAATATCGACATCCATGGAATTGAACAAAAAATAAATAAATGCTTGACGTTTTTCTATTTGGACAAATATCGTTAATTATAACAACAATAGAAATATTAGATTAATAAATAAATTTAAAAAATACAGTTTTGTTTAATATATGAATTTATTAAAAATTCAATATTGCGTAACAAAATATGCTCAAGCAAGAAAAGTTTTGTAGTAATTAGTAAACGGATAACAAGTAATTATAAAGATAATAGTTACAATAAATATTCAAATGCAGAACCATTATACGATGACATTCATTAAATATGGAATCTCTTAGATCATTTATGTTTTCGTGCCTTTTTTATAAGTTTGATTTTTTATGTAACCCCATAAAAAAAGTCACATGGAGCAAGATCTGGAAGATCTAGCAGGCCAGTCAATAATACCCCATCGTCCAATCCAGCGCCCAGGAAATACCAGATCCAAATATTCTCTAAAGTTCCTAGTGTGCAGAACATCCATCCTGTTGGAACCAGACCTCTCGATCTGGGCGCACAACATCGTCTATTGCAGGACCAATTTCATTTTGTAGCATCTCCAAATAATTTTCGGTATTTAGATTGCCACGTATTTCAATAGGGCCAATTATGTGGTGACCTAAAATTCCGGCCCAAATATTAACTTTTCGAGGATATTGTGTCCTTGTTGAAATATTAATTTTAGGATTTTCTATAGCACAACAACGGGTATTTTGGATATTTGGTTCATTGTTCAAAGTGAAAGTGCATTCGTCCGTGAAAGAAATGGAACAAATTTTGATCATTATTAGCCGGGTTCTGCATATCTACGCAAAACACTCTTCTACTTTCTTCATCATATGGGACAAGTTCTTTGTGACACTGCATTTTATAAGAATAATACGTTTTTTTTTTAAATATTTTGTATGATGCTGTGATGTACTCCCAACTCATTTCCAATATATCTAGTACTACAGAAGTGGTCTACACTTATCAATAAAAACTTTTTATTAGTATAAATATTCATTTTTTAATAATTTCAAACAATAAAACCAGAGACAAAATCATATTGTCAGAACATACGTTGTGACAGATAAAATGTCAAGAATTTATTTATTTTTTGTACAATTCCATGGCTATCGATATTATTTTCAACGTAATTTTCGAAATTTTCATATTTAATTTCTGCCGCTACAAAGCATGTAAAAGTAATTCTGTTTTTGATTTAGATGCAGAATTTTATACCCCAAAACCTTTATTTGACGCGTTTTTGTTTAAATAATTAGGCAAGCAGGGAATTGCAAAAAACTGGTTTCCCATGTTAATTTCCTATGTACACCTTTAAGACAGACACACGGTATACGCAGGTGAAGCCATTTCTCTTAAATAATATATGAACTAGTGTATATTCCATTAATACACACACAAAGACATTATCGTAAAAATGTTAAAATCGGATTACACAGGCCTTGAAACTTGTTTATTCTTGAAAATCTAAACCGGTGAATTTTAACTTGATCCTATATCTCTACTATTGGCAGGAGGTAAAAACATCGGTATCTCTACCCAGTTTAAAAAAAAGTTATATATTTCAGCCGTATGCAGTGACATACAAAAAAATTTGTTGTTTACCTACTCTGAAATTTAATTTTTTTCAAGAAAAATTAAAGAACAACCAAGTATGTATTTGAATTTCGGTTAATTTTAACATTCTAATTGACACTAATGACATTGACAAGTTAAAAATCAAGATCGACTCAATACAACAAAAAATAGGTGTACGCGATTTTTTTGCAAACCAGTGTACCAATTTCGGTTGATCATAGCTAAAATTTAATCAGTTGCTCTCTTAAATGTATACAGGATGAGTCTGAGACGACGCCTCCCCTTTAACTTTTTAATTATAAGTAATAGAAAGAAATGGCTCATGTAAAAGTTTTATTATTTGAATTATAGATAATATTTGACGGCAAAATATAGATATTTTTTATAAAGTCAGGTTTACAAGATACAACTATCAACTTTTATTTTTTAAATAGCAACCTATAATTATTTTACTAAAATATAAACCACTAAATTTTTGTCTTTTTAACGACCGAATAGTTTTTATTAATGTATTTGAAAAATTTCGAGTAAAATAAGATAAATGAGTTATATGAGAAATAATTTTTATTCAAATATTGTAGGTGGCTATGTGAAAATAAATAATAAATAAATAGATAAATAAGTAAGTAATAATAAATAAGTAACAAACAAATGTATACTTTGTTGGTATTAGCATTGTTATATTTTGTTTATTTTCACATAGCCACCTATAATATTAGAATAAAAATTATTTCCTATATATCTCAATTATTTTATTTTTCTCGAATTTTTTCAAATATATTCATTAAAATTAATACATTATTGAAAAGAGAAAGATATGGCGGTTTATATTTTAGTAAAATAATTATAGGTTGCTATTTAGTAAATAAAAGTCGATAATCGTATTTTGTAAACCTGACTTTGTAAATAATATCTACATCTGCCATAAAATTGTATATTTAAAATTATAAAACTTCTGTATGAGTATTTTTTTCTATTACTCAAAATAAACAAGTTAAAGAAAGGGGGGGGGGCGTCACCCCGACTCACCCTGTATAAAAATTTAAGAACATAAAGGCCAAATACAAAGATTTTTTTTAAGAATATTCGGATTTTTTTAAAATAATTTAGAATTTGTTTTTTTTGTAAATAATGAAATTCTTTTTTTGATAGTTAACATGAAATTAAGTTTATCTTTAAATTAGTATTAATATAATAAAACAAATTCGTAACTAAACAGCCTTTATATAATTTAAAACAGGAAAATACAAGTATGTGGATTTTTTTAGGTAAAAAGTTAAATATTGTTTCCATTAAAAAAATATATATTTAATGAACTGTTCTATGAAATTAAAAAAATTATAAAGAACAAAAGAGCACTAACATAGCCCTAATAAAATATGTGTTAAACAGTATAATATTTTATTAATGCCATGAATTTGGCACGTCATCAAATAATCTTAATTATTTCATAAACCGCTTTATGAATTTCAAAAAAATTTAAAGCACAAAAGAGCACTAACGGAGCACTAACAACAGATGTAATAAGTAATTTGAAATTTTATTAATGACGTGCTAAGTGTGAACTTGGCACGTCATCATATAATGTTAATTATTTCGTAAACCGTTCAATTAATTTCAAAAAATTTTGAAGCACAAAAGAGCACTAACGAAGCACTAACAAAAGATGTTATAAGTTATTTGAAATTTTATTAATGACGTGCTAAGTGTGAACTTGGCACGTCATCATATAATGTTAATTATTTCGTGAACCGTTCAATTAATTTCAAAAATTTTTGAAGCACAAAAGAGCACTAACGAAGCACTAACAAAAGTTGTAATAAGTAATTTGAAATTTTATTAATGACGTGCTAAGTGTGAAGTTGGCACGTCATCATATAATGTTAATTATTTCGTGAACCGTTCAATTAATTTTAAATTTTTTTGAAGCACAAAAGAGCACTAACGAAGCACTAATTACTAATATAAAAAAGAATATTTGTGCTTCCAATGACGTGCCAACTTCACGGACCCACCACATACTACTCCAATTAGAATCAGTAAACAGAAATGTACATTTAATCTCAATCTTGTAAAAACCAATTATGAACTTCGTGCCCCACTTCGAATGCTTTGTAGAATTTTTAATCTATGTGAATGCAAAATAGAACTTGATATTTTCAATGATTCCTTCAACAACTTTAAAATGTCTTTATATACAAATTCAGTATCACTATAATTGTACATACACACATATATTTATATGTACTATTGTTTCTTTCCGCTCTGTATATGTTCATAATCATTTGTAATTATGTATTTTTCAACCCTCAATAATTGGGATTTTTATTCAATCCTGTTGAGTGGTATCAATAAATAAATAAATAAATAAATATAAGTATTCCATTGAAGTGAATGCATCCAAAAATGACTCAAAATCATTAATAGCTATTTTTGGTGGAATATAAATAACGAAAATTAGTATTTTAGAATTTATTGTATTAATACGACAGCCAACAATATCAATTGACGGAAAAGCCTCGGTTAAAGTTCTTATGTTTAGTTGAGTAACTTGAAAGGTATTTTTAATTGCTAGTATTACTCCACCACCTTTGCTGAGATCAAGTTTTTCAAATTGTCTGTCGCTACGAAATACACTGTAATTATTAGGAAATAGTTCTGCGTTATTAACAGAGTCACTTAACCACGTTTCGGTTATACAAATAATGTCAAAAAGGCAGGAAGAAGTTGATGAATAAAACAATTCACATTTTGTATTGAGACCGCGCACATTTTGATAGAAAATGTTGACACACTTACTATTGATACACGACATACTGTTGGACCTTAATGGTTTAAAGAAATTATCTTAGGTTTCCCTTGGATGTATTTTATAATAATGTTTTCCTCTCCTTTGAGTTTTCTGTTATCTAAGTCAGCCTTAACATTTTTATAATACTCTAGCTGCCGTGGAGTTCTATCAAGAGATATTCTAATATTTCCCAAATTTTCACCAACATTGCTTTTCTTAAAATTGTGAATAATATCATGGACTTGTTTTGATTCGCTAAGCCTTATTTTAATCGGACGATTCTTTTTATTATCATATTTCCCAAGTCTTATAGGTTTGATTTCCGTAGTATCAATGGCGGGATTAACTTTTTTTGTAATCTCCCTTACATTAATTTTATCGACATTAAAACGTGAACTACTCTGATTGTCCGTCGGTTCAGATATACCGTAAATAAATAAATTATTCTTTCTTTTTCCTCTCTCATTAATTTCCGCTATGATATCTTCAAAGTCGAACTTAGTATGAGGGGTCTCATAGGTTTCCAGTTTAGATTTTAGAGAGTTAATTTCATGTTTTAAGTCTTAATAATAATAATAATAATAATAATATTTATTCCAGGGACCAAAAAAAAGTACATGGCATAGGAAAAGTCATAAAATACATATTAAAAAAATACACAATAATCAGAATAACCTATTTAATTAATAATTAAGGCTTATCATTAAGAAACTCGTCTATATTATAATAACATTTTTTAAGAAGATAAGTTTTTAAACCTTGTTTAAACTGTAGCTTAGATTTAATGTCTTTTAATTTCGGCGGCAAATTATTATAGAATTTTAAACCGAAGTAATTGGGATTATTTCTGGCTTTGTTCAATTTTATATTAGGAACGGTGAAATTGGTTTTACCGCGAGTATCATGATTGTGTATATCACCATGTGTCGGGAAGTTATTCTTGTTATTGTAAATATATAAGATAACAGTATAAATATAAAGGCAAGGGATGTTTATAATATTTTCTTTTTCAAAAACATCTTTACAAGATGCCCTTCTGTCAAGTTGATATATGTTACGCACAGCTGTAGTTTAAAAATGCGTTTTGCCATAGGTGAGCACCCCCAGAAAATAATGCCGTAACTAATAATGGAATGAAATTTACCATAATAAAAGGTTTTTACAGTAGATACATCAGAAAGTAGCCTTAGCCTCTTAATAAGATAACATAAGGAGGCAAGAGTATTACACATGATATCAATATGCCTATCCCACACTAAATTTTCATTAATGTGAAGGCCCAAGATTTTAGTACTCTGCACTTGGGGTAGCGGTTCACCATTACAAAAAATAGATATTTGTTCATCTTTCTTTCTGTTTGAAAAACTCATAACGGAAGATTTACTAATATTTAATGATAAATTTAAAGAAGCGAACCAAGACGACAAACTTGTGGCTATTTTTGATATTTCATTAACATCATACAATAAAATTGTTACGTCATCCGCATAGGCAACAAAGTTGTGCGATTCTAAAACTTTTTTTATGCCATTAATGTATAAAATGAACAGAATAGGGCCAAGTATAGAGCCCTGAGGTACTCTACATGTAACAGTCTGAGAATCTGAAATTTGATTATCGTAAATCACAACTTGTTTTCTGTGTTGCAAATATGACAAAAGCCACTCTGCACATATACCTCTTAAACCATAAAAATTTAAAATATCGATAAGAATACTGTGATTTACACAGTCAAATGCTTTTGACAAATCAATAAAAAGTCCGTATATACTATTACTTTTATCAACTGCGTTGTAAACATAATCAAAGAAGTTTACTAGGGCGGATGTTGTGCTCAGTCCCTTTCGGAAGCCGTGTTGTTCCCCAATTAATATCTTATTCTCTTCTAGAAATAAAAGAATTCTTGACAGTATTACTTTTTCAAAAATTTTATGAAATGTAGAAACCAAAGTTATTGGTCTATAATTAGACGCCAATTCTTTGTCTCCACTTTTATGCAAAGGTATAACTTTAACATGTTTTAGAAGATCTGGAAATTTACCTTCTAATAAGGACAAGTTAATGCAATAAGATAAAGGTGCAATTATCATTTCATAACAATTTTTCAGTAAATTGTTTGAAATTTCATCAATTCCAGAAGAACATGAATTTTTTAATGATAATATTAGGGATGTTAACTCATCTTCAGTAACGGGATTTAGAAATATCGATGAAGAGTTGTTAATGCCATCGAGATAAAAGTTAGAAGCAGGGGGCAAATTCTTTTGAATTTCATGTGGCAAATTAATAAAATAGTTATTGAGCATATTAGCAATATCTAAGGGATTATTTGCACATTTATTATTACTTATTAGTTTATTAATTTTTTTAGATTTGTCAGCATTGTTCATATTTAAATTATTGTTAATTAATTTCCAAATTTTACGTGTATTATTACTACAGTTTTGCACAAGGTTAGAATTGAAATCGTTTTTAGTTTTTCTAATTAATTTACGATATATATTTTTAATCTTCGTATAATCTTCCTTAGTGATAAGCCCTAACTGACATAAATTATATAATTCTTTCAGTTTTATTGACAGTTTTTTTTATTTCATTGGTTACCCAAGATTTGTTTTTTGTATTGCGGCTGTGGCTTGAAACATTAATTTTAGGATGTGTAATATTAAAATGATAAATAAATATGTCCAAAAAAATTTTAAAACATCTATCAACGTCGGCTTCTTTAAAAACTGAAGTCCATTTTTCATTAGCCAACTGGAATTTAAGATAATCAAGATTAGATTTAGAAAATAATCTTTTGGCAGTTTTGGAATGGTTTACAGTGTTAGTTTGATTGGTAATACAAATTTTGTGTTTTGAATTTTATATCTATAATAAATACGTAGCCAAGTCTAAAGAATTGTATTTTCTTTATTCCAAAATTAATTCAACTATTTTTTACAAAAGATAATGACATTGACAGCCATGGTTGCTTGATTCAAATACATAACATTTCCTCTCCCCACTAAGTAAAAATAAAGTTTTTATTTCATTTACCAACTAGGTGTATATTTCAATGGGGGACGTCGGATACGTTTCGATCTTCGTGGTTGTGGGGTAGAGATTACATCTTGTGCTGGTCCACCTGTCGAAGTTTTAGGAGTCGTGGGTAGAACTTGTGGAATAGATGGTCTTGGCGATGTATTCGATACTGCAGGCTCAGTCTCGGCTGGTGGCGCTGTATCTTCATAGAAGCGGATTCGACGGTCGTCTTCTTGGTGGTTACGGATTTGATCCACGTGTCTTTTGTACCGTTTGCCAAAGTACTCAATCTCGTAGTGGAGATCCCCAAGGCGAGTGACAATTGTGCCTGGGACCCACTTGTCCATCCGAGGGTTTCCGGAGAGGAAGTAAATGGACTGCGTTGGTTTGAATATGCGGAATGTAGCATTAAATTCAAAACGTTGTTTTTCTGTCATTTTCGTGTGTAGATCCTCTGGTTTAACTAAGTCTAAGCGTGTTCGTATATTTCGTCCTAAGAAGAGCTGTGCAGGCGGCTGTCCCGTGATTGTATGTGGCGCTTTGCGGTATTGGCGGAGGAATTCATTTAAATTCTCGTTTAAAGTACTTGGTGAGGTTAACATGGAACGTAAAGCGTCTTTGACAGTCTGCACATACCGTTCTGCCTGCCCGTTTGTCGACGGGTGATACGGTGCTGTGAATTTATGGTACTTTACCCCGCTGAGTTGGAGAAACCTCTTGAATTCTGCAGACGTGAATTGTGTTCCGTTATCTGAGACTATGGTGATGGGAATGCCGTAAGCTGCAAAGAGATCATCGAGGATAGTAATCGTTGCAGCCGTTGTCGTAGAGGTGGTTGGTTTCACCTCGAACCATTTGCTATAAGCGTCGACAACAATCAACAACATGGTTCCAGCGATGGGACCTGCATAATCAATATGCACTCTTTCCCAGGGAGCTTTAGGATACTCCCAATGATGTTCCCTAAATTTTGGTGGAGCGTGCGCGTGTTTGGCACACTCTTCGCAAGATTTTGCAATGCGCTCGATATCTTCGTCGATGTGAGGCCAGAAAACAAACGATCGCGCCATCCCCTTCATCTTGACTATCCCTAAGTGTGCTGCGTGCAAGTCATTCAGAATAGTTTGTCGAAGAGATGGTGGCACAATGACTCGATGTTCGAAAAGCAAGCAGTTGGCTGCTAGCGTGTATTTAGCCTCTGGTGCCTTAAAACCGTGACGAGGAAGATCTTGTCCTGTTTCCAAAAGTTTGACAATATTACCGAGATGTGGATCTTTTCTGGTCTCGCGAGCAATATCTTCTGCTCGTATCGGGAGTTGCTTAATTTGGCCTATAATAAATTTGTCGAAGTCATCAAAGTTGTCTCGAACTTGTGTTTGCAGCTTGTTAACCATGTTCGTCGTTGTGGATAATGGAGCTCGGGAACAGTAGTCGGCGTTGGCATTCTCTTTTGACGTTTTGTATACGATGTCATAGTTGAAGTGTGACAAATAATCCGCATAATTTGCCATGCGACTTATGCACAACACGGGTAGTGATTTGTCTGGGTGCAATATTTGTGTAAGTGGCTTATGATCAGTAATAAGCGTAAAATGGCGTGCATATAAATAATAGAAAAATTTCTGTACCGCCCAGACAATTGCCAGTGCCTCTTTATCCACTTGGGGATACTTCTGTTCCGTCTTGTTCATTGTACGACTGGCGTACGCGATTGGACGTTCTCGACCATCAGATAGTCGATGGGACAAAACGGCACCCAATCCTGTTTTACTAGCATCCGTCGCTAATAGTAGTGGGAGTTCAGGGTCATAGGGCATCAGGACCTGTGGTGAGGTCAAGATTTCTTTGATGTTGACGTATGCCTTTTCTGCAGCCGGCGTCCATACGAACGGTTCCACCCGAAGCATGTCTCGTAGGGGTCGATCTCTTGTAGATAGATCTGGAACGAAGGAACTGTAATATGTTGCCTTACCCAAAAATAATTGTAATTCTTCTGGTGTGGCGGGCTTTGGTGCATTTCGTAATGCCTCCACGTGTTTGTTTGATTTGTGTACACCTTCTCCATCGATCTTGTGTCCAAGGAACTCAACTGATGGAGTGGCAAACACACATTTTTTTCGGTTGAGTTTCACTCCTCGAGATTTCATCCTTTCCAGGGTTGCGTTCAAAGCCAACATCATTGTATCAAATCCATCTGCGTAGATGAGAATATCGTCAAAAAAGTTCAAGACATTGGGGAGATCTTGTAGAAGATCTTCCATTTTTCGCTGCCAGATGGCGGGAATACTTGCGGCACCGTAGACTGCTCGTGTAGGTCGAATTAACCCGTGAGTAGGTGTGTTGAGAGTCAAAACTTCAGAAAATTCTTTGTCAACGGGAAGATGCGTATATGCGTCTGTGATATCTAGATGACAAAATAATCTAGCACCCTTCATTCGGTTAAATAGATGTTCTGCCCGTGGAATAGGATGTTCATCAATCACCATACGTGGATTCAATGTAGGCTTGTAGTTACCTGTGATTCGTAAATTTCCATTTGGTTTAACCACAACGTGAGTTGTTGAAGCCCACTCAGAATGTTCAATCTTTTCGAATACTCCGGAAGCGATCTTCTCGTCGATGATCTTGGCATACTTTTCTCGCAATGCCAACGGTATTTCTCGAGCTCTACAAAAAACTGGCGTCGTTCCTGGCTTTAAATGTACTTTAGCTGGAGGTCCAGTCAGTTTCCCTGGTTTATCACTAAAGACATCATTATATCGACTCAACAATTGTTTGATTTGAACTTCTTGATCCAAAGTTAAGCGTGGAGATGTAGTCGACATCGTAGAGACTTGTACGCACTGCGAAAACATTTTAGAAAAATTAATTTCGTTTACAAATTGGGATATCCACTCGCGACCAAACAAAGTTTCAAAATCGCCATCGACGACATATAAGTTTAGTTTTCTAGTTGTTTTCCCAATCGTAGCGTTCACTGGAGTGCGGCCAACGCAATGTATGCGGTGTCCCGTGTAGCTTGCAAATTGACGGTTCGTCTGCTGTAAAACGCAATTCGGTTTAAACGTGTTCAATATTTTTTTGCTGATTAATCCACATGGCGCCCCGGTATCAAGTTCCATGTCCAGGTTGTGGCCATCTATCTTCACGCTGATCATCCGTTTGCCTTGTGTTTCGATCGCGTGAACGTCGTAAATTTTACTTAAGACTTCCAGATGCTCTGCTGGAAATTCAGTCTGCTTTACTTGGCTAGTCGTCTGTGTTGATTTCTTTGATTGACAGACTTTGACAATGTGACCTGTTTTTCTACAGAAATTACAAATAGCATTTCGAAATTTGCAATTTTGACGCAAATGTGGTCCTCCGCAACCCATGCATGACAACTTTTCTGAATTATGTGATGAATTTGGTCGGTTTAGTTGCTTATTTCGATTGCGAGATGTTGACCTGTTACGAAACGACTGTTTTCCATATTTTTTCATTAATGGTGTCGAATAACCCAATTTATTCGTTGATTCACTCATTGTAGCTGGCATTTCTAGTGACTTTACTTCTCTTGTCGTATTATGAGTCGCTTCAAGAGTATGCGCGATTTCATACGCCTCGGCAAATGTCGCTGGTTTTTTAGCGATAATTTCATCGCACATACCGCGCGATAAGAGGCCATGCAACATTTGTTCAATCAACATCCGATCCAGGAAATCACCGTAATCACAATGGGCTGCACCCTGTCTTAATTTTAAGGCAAAATCTGCGACAGACTCACCTGCATTTTGTTTGATTTGCCGAAACTTAATGCTTTCGGCGTATTTGTTTCTCACCCTGTCAAAGTGACCACTGAGCGTAGTGCGCATATCGGCGTACGTGACATTTTCTGGTAGACGCGGACTAACCAGAACTTTCAGTGCATTATTTAGCTCCGTACCCATATACACACGTGCGTAACTAGCGTGTTGATCTTCTGGGATGCAACTTAATTGTAATGCCCAGTCGAAACGCTTGAAATAATTTGCTACTGTCGATCTGTCTGTTGATCGATATTCAGCCATGGAAAATGGCGGCGGTTTTGGCGGCGCAGTAGGCGCGGCCGCTCCTCTGTCCTGAGAGTTAGCAGCAGCAGCGATGTTTGCTGCAGATGCCTGCATTGCATTTGTGAGCAAACTCGTGAGAGCTTCCATCAATTCAGGTGACACTGACATTATTTTCTTCTCTCTGCACGAAGCCTGGTCAACACACTATTCTTTCTTTTGGCGTAAATTCGTTCACTTCTGACACCACTTTTGTGTTTTGAATTTTATATCTATAATAAATACGTAGCCAAGTCTAAAGAATTGTATTTTCTTTATTCCAAAATTAATTCAACTATTTTTTACAAAAGATAATGACATTGACAGCCATGGTTGCTTGATTCAAATACATAACAACAAATACATTGAGCAGAATGATCAGAAATATTATAATGTATAACAGTCACTTTGTAAAAATTACTATTTAAATTAGTAAATATATTGTCAATACAGGTTTTGCTATTTTTAAAAATACGCGTTGGTTCATTTATTGTATGTTGTAGATTATAGGTTTTCATGACATCTAAAAATATTTTTTTATCTGTATTATCCATTAAAAGGTCGATATTAAAGTCACCTAGGATAAATATATTTGAATTACTATCCTTCGTTATAATTTTTGATAAACACATATCCAAATGTTTTAGAAATTCGTGTATATTTGAACTAGGTGATCTGTAAACAACTAAGATATAATTGATAGCATTTATATGAGTAAACTTTAAAGCACAACATTCAAAAGTACACTCAGCGTTAAAATCTGTTATGAATTCTACGTTGTCATAATTAAATCTGTTGTTACAGTAGATAATAACTCCACCATGAGCATAGAATTGTCTAGCATATACGCTAACTAACTGAAAGTCTTTAAAAGTGTATGATGGAATCTCATTTTGTAGAAGCCAGTGTTCTGAAAGACAAAGTCGCATGGATGCGATGATAAGAAAATTTCAAGTTCTTCAATTTTGTTGCGTAGACATTGAATATTCTGATGAATAATTCGAATGGGCGACAAGATGGTTTTTGAGACTGTTAGGTCAGATGTTATGTTGATACTTGAGGTATGCTGCGTCGTTGAAAAAACCGAGCAATGTATGCTCCGGCGGGCCATCTATCTGGTTTCATAATTTCCTCAAAATTGTTAAGGTTAATTATGATTTTGAATGACATGAAATGTAGCGGATATTTAGACTGCAGTTCCTGAACCTCCACTTCTGGAAAATCTGGTTTAAGGAATGAAACAAGATCTGAAACACTTGTTCCTGGTTTTATTCGGGATGCAAAAACAAATGCCTTTTTTGGAGCTGTTCCTATAGAGGTTAAGTTTTTGGCATTACCTACCACACTTGTGTTATTTCGCTTGTTTCTATTTTTATTTTTATATATGCGATCATGGGCATTATTTTTAGGGTCGCGATCAATATTAGGCTGCGTTTCCATTTCTTTCACTGTTACACTATTCTTATTTTCGTTTAATTTATTATTGTTAACATTACTGTTTATGTTTTCATTGTTTGACAGTTTTTGTTTGCTATCTGCCACGCCTGCCTCTCCAGCACTTGTGGGAGATTTGTTGTTAGATGTCACTGTGCTAGTTAAATTAACATTGTTTTGCGTACTTTTTGTCTGCACGAAGTCAATAGATGGCATGACAGAATCACTTGTGAAATATTTTAATTGTTTTTTTAACAAAGATATTATAGTTTCTTTGTCGTTGATAATACTACATTTGTCTGTTATTATTAACTCCTTTTGAGTTAGAAGTTTTTTTAAATATATGATTTCAATACGCATAGCACTTAAGTCAGGGTCAAGCTGGTCACTTGCCTCAATGAAATTGTCATCTGTATCACAACATTTTATTTTATTGTCACTCATAACGTAGTTCTTTTTTATACAACAATTTAAATGTAATACACTCTCACATTTAGAGCACGTCACTGTATTTGTTAAAGCACTACGTTTACATATTTTACATGTTTTTTTAGCACTGTCGTTTACTACTGCACCATTATCCGCCGCCATTATTCTACAATCAGTAACTCAAGACCTTTACCATGTTTGTCCTTTTTGTCGCATATTGTACAATAAAAGATTAGTTTCTTTGTTTTTAAGTTACTTAGTTCAGCCCGAGTAAGACCTGAACAGGTAGTATGATATGGATCTTTGCAAAGATCACACCGGAGACATGAATCGATACTCAGGTCATCGTTACAATTTTTACATCCAATAATAGGCATTGCTAGTTCCGAAGTGTGGGACTGGTTGCGATGGAACAGGTGTACAATATAGTTATACTTTGCAAACAATAGGGTATTCTCTCATGATTACAAACATTAAAAAGTTATTTAAAATACTAAAGTTGATTGGTAAACGAGAGAGAAAAAGCAAAAAAAAATTGTTATAAATTGATTGTTGCAAAAGATATAAAGCATTAAAATTTTGATGATGTACTAGTTGTACTATCAATGGGAGACCAGTTGATATCCCTACTACATGCTCGAATATGATAACACGCCGCATTTAGGTACGTACATGCTCGGGTCTACTTCGGTTCGTTCGGGAGTATTCGTACTACAGCTGTAGGGATAAATAAATGTAATCATTTACTTAAAATGGTTTTCTTATAATTATCTTTACTTTTTTTTAGTAATAATATGTAAGATTACAATTAAATATATTTGATTTCCTACCTTTTGTAATACTTATTGAATACCATCTCGAAAACTCATGAACCACTGATTGTACACCGCTGGTACGTACAACTAGTACGTCACGTATCACGTGACCTACCAAAATTAAATTTTAAAAATTAATATCTCGCTTATTAAAAGGAATTTTTAATTCGGGTTTCCACAGGTACTCTTAGAAATACCTGTTCTTTAAGAATAAAGAATAAAAAAAATATGCGAGAATACCCTATTGACTGAGTAAGACAGGTGCGCGCAAATAAAAAGTCTTAAAATGTCTTTTTTACTTACTGAATTCTCACAAGAGTCCACTCTGTAGTTGAACAATACACAATTGCACTAATTTAACTGGACAAAATAAATAAAGTTTCAATTTTGACAGCGAAATTTACAAAAAAGATGCAGATGCAGATGCACTCTATACACGTTTAATCTCGAGAACTTCGACTTTAAAATATGCATAAAGGAATGGTGTATTCCCAACCTCTAAAAGGTTAGGAATCGACATATTATTATAATAATTGTGAATAAACTTAATATTTATTATTATTAAAAAGTAGACAAAACATATTTTTCATTTTGGTATTACTACGATGTATAAAGTAGGCGTTGCCTTTTTGCCTACCCTACCGAGTCGCCACTGCTACGGATAACATATTTAAATAATTTGTTGGTCATCGAATTGACGAAATACAAGAGACAATAAAATCCGGCAAATAGCGACAGGTTAGCATTGGAAGAAAATATGGCAGGTGAAGTCACAAAATGGTCTAAATTGTCATTATTAAGAAACAATGAACGATGGTTGTATGAACAAGAATTTTTAAAATTACCAAAAGAAAACTAGTCATGTGGATACACGAGAAAATATATGTGATCTAAAAAAGGAATTGAAAGAAGTTACAAATTCCGAGTGGTGTCAAGTGCACTTGGAAATTTAAGAATCTTATTAAATGCAACGATTTTTGAATATTTATATATGTTCGATTCCTACGCAACTGTTCACGCGCTTGTTATTGTCGATGTATTCCCTCTACTCTCTTTATCATTCGACTTCTGTCTTATAGCAGTCACAGCGATGTGGCGTCTCAAGCAAATTTCATCAACTTAATAATTTTTTTCGGGTATTATTAATTTCAGAGAAGAATGCAAAAATAGAGAACTTTTTTTTTTTAAATGAAATTAACTCCCATTTACATAAATGTGTAATTATATTAATATAAAGAAAGATTTAATTATTTTGAAAATATTTGGATAAATTTATTCTTATCCTACAATACACTAAAACTGAAAAATTAAGGAGAAAGTCTTCAACTTCAGAATATTCAAAACCAGAACTGCATGCAAGAATCATTCATATCCCGAATATTCAAAAACAGAGTTGCGCATCACCAGAAAGCGTTTCGCCCGAATCATTCAATGACCGAATACGTGGGCGTGGTTTGGAAAACGCTAGGTTGAGAATCGCTGCATTATACGGTGATTTCATTTAAATGCAACCTTATGAAAATTATTGTACATAGTTATACGTAAAATGACAAGAAATATGTGCAAGAAGAATGAATGAAATTATTCCGATGAGATTTGAGATAACACACGTAATTTTGAGTGTTCATTACGATAACTTCAATGGCCAGAGATTCACAACACTGAATATACGTACGTTTGTGTGACTGACAGCCGCTGAAAAATTTGTCAACATAACCTATAAAAATAAATATTCCTTTAATTTTAACAAATTTTCTGTTTTGGCACTAAAGTTCCTTTTTATCATCAGATGGTTTATTTCCTCAGCCCTACGGCCTTGGCAACTAAATTCCATATTCATGATAAAAAGTAGAACTTCAGTACCTACCTTAATTGATACATAAACAACTATTATTCTGAAAGTACGAACACATATTCTCAATGAAAAGCTTGTACATGTATATGACATGATGAATAATTAGCAGAACCATTCGGATACTTATGTACAAGAAGGTATAATAGGACTGTAACAATAATTTTTATATGCCTTCTAAATATGAAAACTGAAAATATTTCGAAATATTTATTAGATATTTTACAAAATATTTTTGAAATTTGGATATTTTGAAAAAGTCATGTGTTCTATTTTCTTTGCGATCCTCAAAATAAGCATTTACTGCTTCGATGGCTTCTTCGTTGGATCGAAATCTCTTTCCAGTGAAGAACGTTTTGAGTTTCGGGAAAAGATAGAAGACCGGGGGAGCTAAATCGGACGAGTACGGTAGATGGGGGACGATTTCAGTTGGGTCAATTTTTATTGAGCAATACGACTTGAATGAGCTGGCGCATTGTCGCGGTGAAACAAACTCTTTTTCTTTGCCATTCCCAGGCGTTTTTCTTGAATTGCTGGGTCTGCCAATCAGCTTTGTACACAGATTTCGGTAACGATGATGACATATTTGTACCGTGCGGACGTTTACCAGGTGTCACCTCACGAACACTTATTGCTGGCGTGGAGAATGCACCACAGGGGTAATTTTTAAAAAATGCAACTAAATATATTCAATTTTTTGTTTTAGCATATTTAGGAGCAATTATTACAATCCTAAACTAAAGCGTCATGGGTGATAACGCTGGATGAGTGGATATGAATGACGCTGAATTGCTGAACCCCGTCGCATAATATTTTATTAAATATTACATTAAAAACAAGACATTCATTGCAAACCAAATATTATACGACGACAATACATTTAATATCATACGAAAATTATTTATATTGTGATGTACCTACCTACCTATTATTAATTTTTTTAATAATTGTGAAAATGTAACATTTATTCTTACATTCTATAAATATATTCATAATAAAAGTTTCCTACGGTAAATACAAAATATTATGTAATTAAGGAATAATATGTAATATATATTACGTACGATTTTAAAAATTTTGTTACTTATTATTCATTCACTTCATCACTCTTCCCTCTTGCAATACATTATTAATATTTCATACAAATAAAATATCTTTACGTTCGTTAATACTTTTAAAATTATTATTATACGATCAATAAAATGTTCAATTTTCATTAGGCAACCTACGAGAGTCAATGCTAAACGACATATTTTACTTTTAGGTTTAGAACTTGGAACAAGTATGACTATTACCGAATAGATGGAGACTGTTAAATGTACAAATATTTCTACTTTATCGATTCAGCCATAATTATTCATTTCAGTGCACACTAGCGCTCGCTTCGGCGTAGAAACAAAATAAAAGGGAGTATCATTTTACCTTAAGGTTATTGCAAGAGGGAAGAGTGATGAAGTGAATGAATAATAAGTAACAAAATTTTAAAAATCGTACGTAACATATATTACATATTATTCCTTAATTACATAATATTTTGTATTTACCGTAGGAAACTTTTATTATGAACATATTTATAGACTGTAAGAGTAAATGTTACATTTTCACAATTATTAAAAAAATTAATAATAGGTAGGTAGGTACATCACAATATAAATAATTTTCGTAAGATATTAAATGTATTGTCTTCATATAATATTTGGTTTGCAATGAATGTCTTGTTTTTAATGTAATATTTAATAAAATATTATGCGACGGGGTTCAGAAATTCAGCGTCATCCATATCCACTCATTCAGCATTATCACCCATGACGCTTTAGTTTAGGATTGTAATAATTGCTCCTAAATATGCTAAAACAAAAAAATGAATATATTTAGTTGCATTTTTTATAAATATGTTACAATCTATATACCATTATGTATGATGTAATATAAGCCAAATAGATAATAAACCTGTTTCACATTTTTTATTTATTTATTTAAGTATTTGAAATAAAAGTTTATGCAATATTTTTTTAGTAATATATTTTTTTAATAATTTCTTATTTTCGTAAATAATTAAATATAAATCTGAGGTGGCCACCACAATACCCCCCGTTTAATTCAATTTTTATTCATGTAAATACTTAAAATTAAACTAAATTTAAATACCGGGTTCGATCCAGACCGACGCCAAATATTTCAAATTTTAAATGGCACAAAAATTACCCCTGTGGTGCATTCTCCACGCCAGCAATAAGTGTTCGTGAGGTGACACCTGGTAAACGTCCGCACGGTACAAATATGTCATCATCGTTACCGAAATCTGTATACGAAGCTGATTGGCAGACCCAGCAATTCAAGAAAAACGCCTGGGAATGGCAAAGAAAAAGAGTTTGTTTCACCGCGACAATGCGCCAGCTCATTCAAGTCGTATTGCTCAATAAAAATTGACCCAACTGAAATCGTCCCCCATCTACCGTACTCGTCCGATTTAGCTCCCCCGGTCTTTTATCGTTTCCCGAAACACAAAACGTTCTTCACTGGAAAGAGATTTCTATCCAACGAAGAAGCCATCGAAGCAGTAAATGCTTATTTTGAGGATCGCAAAGAAAATAGAACACATGACTTTTTCAAAATATCCAAATTTCAAAAATATTTTGTAAAATATCTAATAAATATTTCGAAATATTTTCAGTTTTCATATTTAGAAGGCATATAAAAATTATTGTAACCGCCCTATTATACCTTCTTGTGTATAAGTATCCGAATGGTTCTGCTAATTATTTATCATGTCATAGATATTGTAACGTTTTTATTTATATGGGTGAAGTGTAAAACATAGACAATATTATTAACTAAAAGAATACGTTTATTAAACGGTAAATAAATATTAGAAATATAATTAAAAGATTATAAAAGTAACTACACTATGATAAACAAATATTAACACTAATTTAAAGACTAAGGATATTTATTATAAGACACTTAAACACTAAGATTATTTATTTAAACTATTAACACTACTCTTTATGTCACTAATTTATGTTCACTTGTCGACTGTTGTTTATATCACCAACTATTCACAACGTTTATTTATATCAGACTTCTTTACTCGTTGCTTTTATAATACAGAATGTCCCCCCTGGCTTTGGCGGTGGGTTATATATAACTGGCTAGATTATTTCTAGAACCTACTAGGGCCTACTAGAGAACTTCTAGAGGTAAACAACATCACACAATAGATTACTGCGACCAGTCCTAACGAGCGCGTTGCGGCCAGACACTGAGGCGCCTGGTAGCGCGGCGGCGGCGGCCGCGGGGGTTACGTTACACTGCCCCCTCCTAAGACTGTTTCGTCCCGAAACAGTCCGTGGTGACGAAACCTGCATGTACTACCCTTGGTGCATTTCGAGTTCTTAAAGAAGTGACAGTCGATTGTCTGCTCGACTTCTTCTTTCTGTCCGTTAGGGTTAAAGCTGCAGACGAGAATTTCAATGCCGGTGAAACGGAAGAGGATCTCTAACATGTTCTTTACAATCCTCCAGTCCAAACCGTCTAGACCACAACCTAACTTCGGTACTGCTAGCTTCAAAATGTCATTCTCCAGTATATGATCCCTCAAATCGCACAGCGAGTTCCATAGGCTTTGATACGACGGCTTCTGGTACGCGCGTGGTTTTGAAACAAGGTAGTAGATGTACCGCTGATGGTCTGAATTGCTATCTCTCAGTCGTAGCGTTTTCCCAACTGATGGACGTTGGTTGGCCAGTTCTTGTAGTCGTCCATATTTCGCCTTAAAGACTGAGGCTATGCCGCGGGACATCTTTAAGTCTTCTGATACGCAGTGGCCGAGGGAATAATCTGAAGACACGGTGAATAGATCTCGATGTTCTTCTTTTATCACGCCGTACCGCGCCTTGCGCCCAAAGGAGTAGTTCTCCATGAAATCTTCAAAAGTCGGTTCTTGAGCTATGATCCGACGAACTGCTGCTCCATTATGGTCTTCGTGGTTGTCTCCAGCAAAAGGGGCTAGCCAATTAAAGTGTACCACTCTCGGCTTCCCGGTAGGTCGTTTCTTAATTCTATATACCACGTCGTTTATTATTTTGACTACCTCATAGGGGCCCTCCCAATTCTTTTGCAGCTTTGGTGATAACCCGCGGCGCCTTTGTGGGTTGTAAAGCCACACTAAATCCCCAGGTTGATATCCACCTTTTTCGGCTTTGATGTCATACCGGTCCTTCATTCGGTCGCTGGAAGTTTGAATGTTCGTACGGACTTGTTCATGAATGTCATCCATTCTTCTCCGTAAGCCCGTAACGTAGTCTTCTCCGGCCAGGTCTGCCCCAGGTTTGCTGCCGAACACCAAGTCGCATGGTAAACGCAACTCACGTCCGAATAAGATGTTCGCAGGAGTTTGCCCTGTTGTCTCATGCACGGATGAACGATAAGCCATCAGGAACAGATGAAGATGTCGGTCCCAGTCTCTTTGGTGGTTGGAAACTACCTTCGACAAATATCGGTTGATCGTTCTGTTCATTCGTTCAACCATGCCATCGGACTGCGGATGTAATGCAGTTGTCCTTGTTTTATTAATTCCTAATATCTTACAGATATTTTGGAATACGGCAGACTCGAAATTTCTTCCCTGGTCGGAATGAAGTTCACGTGGTACCCCGAATCGGCATATACATTCTTTAACTAAAGTTTCAGCGACCGTGGTGGCTTCTTGATTAGGTAATGGATAGGCTTCAACCCACTTGGTGAAGTAGTCCATGACAACCACGATATATTTATTTCCGCCGTTACTTTCTGGGAATGGTCCGGCCACATCAATCGCAATGCGCTCAAATGGACTGCCAACGTTGTATTGACGCATTGGAGCTTTTCGTCGTCTATGAGGGCCGTTGCTTCCAGAGCAAACCACACGTTTCTTGCACCAGTCTTTAGCATCTTCAGTGAAGTTAACCCAGTAAAACCGCTGGCGCAATCTTTCTAGAGTTTTGGTGACTCCAAAATGGCCTCCAGACCCGTCATGGATCTCTTTCAACACGTCTGGTATTCTACTCTTAGGAATGACCAACTGAGCTTTCTTCTCAGTTCCATCAGCATTCTCTACCACACTCTTTAACAGGCCATCCTCAATCACCATGGAGTCCCATTGCGCCCAGTACGCTTTTACACTCTGTGAGTGTGGTGCAACGTCTTCCCATATTGGTTTGCATTCTTCTGCTTTCCATTTTAATAAGATTTTCAAAGTCGGGTCTTTTTCTTGGTCCTTGCGTAGTCCATCGGGCTGCCAACTATCATCGACTACTGTTGTCCTGGCGACGGTAAATTGTTTCTCTTCAAGTCGACTACAATGTTTGCAGTCATCTTGGGAAGGCCTTCTGGACAATGCATCGGCATTACGATGGCTGGTACCTATCCTGTGTTCGATTTTGAAATCGTATTCCTGTAGTCTTTCAATCCATCTAGCCATCTGACCTTCAGGATTCTTGAATTGTAGCAGCCATTTTAATGCAGCATGGTCAGTTCTAATCAAAAAATTTCTTCCGTACAAATATTTGTAGAAATGTTCTACGGATTTCACGACTGCCAAGAGTTCTTTTCTGGTCACACAGTAATTCCTTTCTGGTTTTGACAAGGTCTTACTAAAGTAGGCAATAACCTTCTCATGCCCATCTTGTATCTGGGAAAGAACGCCACCAATTCCGACGTTGCTGGCATCTGTGTCTAGAATGAATTCTCCTTCAGGTAAAGGATAACTCAAGACGGATGCGCTTGTCAAAGCATGTTTTAGTTCTTTAAATGCAACTGTACAGTCCATTTCCCAGATAAATCTTCTTCCTTTTTCAGTAAGGCTTGTCAGTGGCTTGGCTATGTTGGCAAATCCAGGTACATATCGTCGATAATAGGTACACAAACCAAGGAAACTTCGTTCGTGTTTGTCCCTAGGTGCTGGCCAGTCTCTCACAGCCTTTATCTTTTCCTGGTCAACTGCAATACCCTTACCGGAAACCACATGTCCAAGGTAATGAACTTCTCTTCGAAACAGGTGACACTTCTTCGGGCTAAGTTTCAGGTTAGCCTTCCTCAATCTCTGGAAAACCTCTTCCAAATTCTTCATGTGGTCCTCAAATGTCTTACCTACCACAATAATATCGTCGAGGTACACTAAACAGGTTTTCCAAGATAGCCCAGCCAATACCGTTTCCATGAGTCGTTCAAACGTTGCAGGAGCATTGCAGAGCCCAAACGGCATTACGGTAAATTGCCAGAGTCCTGTACCAATGGTGAAGGCTGTCTTCTCCTTGTCTTTTGGATCCAAATCCACTTGCCAGTAGCCGCTCTTTAGATCCAAAGTGGAGAACATTTTTGAGTCGGCCAAAGTGTCTAATGTGTCGTCTATTCGAGGTAGCGGGTAGCTATCCTTCTTCGTCACGTTGTTAAGTTGACGATAATCGACGCAAAATCGTGTAGAGCCATCCTTCTTCTTTACTAACACCACTGGTGAAGCCCATGGACTGCTTGAAGGTTCAATCACACCTTCCATGTCCTCGATTATTCTTTCTGCTTCCTCACGCTTCGCCAGTGGTAGTCTTCTTGCTGGTTGACGGATGGGTCTTGCGTCTCCGGTGTCTATTTTATGGTGAACTACATTAGTTCTCCCTTTGGTTTTCTCATCAAATTGGAACACATCTTTAAAATTTCCAATTAGATTCTTTGCCTTTGTTCTCTGGTCGGCGGTCAATTCTTCAAATGATGTTGTCAATTGATTGATTAACGTGTCCGGAACTTTCTGAGATGTGTTCCCTTTGGCCTTTACAGTTCGGATAATCGAGGATACTGCCATGCATTCTCCTACAATTCTTCCTCTCTTCAGAACAACAGGATAAAAATGTACGTTCATTATCCGAACTGGTATTACCTGGCTGGCTTTGATCAGTGATTTTCCGACAACAACTCCAGTGCCGGTTTTGGCATCATCATTCTTGGGCTCCAGCATAACGATACTTCCCTCACAGAAACTACCATCTAAATGTGCTTCCAGGATAGTTTCACTTCGTTCTGGGAGAGTAATGTCTTCAGCCATTAGTACGCGCACAGCTTTGTCATCTCGTGGATTTGTCATTGCGTCCATTCCGAGTATTAATTCATCTTCAACTTCAGCTACCAGCGCACGATGTTTAAAGGAGGTGTTTCCAATAGAGATGGTGACATCTACTTCTCCTAATGCGGTAGCTTGTTCTCCCGTTGCTGTGCGTAACCGCCACTTAGTTGGTTGAAGATGCGTCTTGCCAGTTTTCCTTATGAAGTCGGGTCTAATTATAGTTTTTGTCGCACCCGTATCCAGTAGCATTTTCATTGGCCTTCCGTTAATAGAGCTATCCACATAGATGCTATTGGCTTTATGATGAAGAGATGCGACATAACTGATGGATTGTGGAGCTACTAGATTACGGGTCGACAGTTGCCCCTTAGCATCAACCCGATTTAGTTTTCCGACTCCTTTTCTTCCTTTGTAGATTGCGTCTTCTTTTGTATTTTTCTGCAAAGTCTCTGCGGATGGCCCAGTTCACCGCAATTCCAACAGCGGAGTTTCTTTCTTCCGGTAAACACTTCACTTGCAATTCGTCGCACTGTCTCTTCTAGATCTTCAGTGTTTTCTTTTCTCTCAGCATCCATATTTTGCACTCGCGATTGGTTACGTGAAGCTTGTTTGGCAGCTTCATGCTCCAATGCATATGAGAGTGCGTCAATTAAAGTTTTTGGACGGGCCAATCGCAGTGCTTGTTGAGTTTCGCTGTCTCGAACTCCGTAGATAAATGATTGAGTGGCCAAGTACTCCAAAACGCTGTCAGGAGCTGTAGGATGTGCGAGATGAACTAAACGAGCTACGTCAACTTCAAATTCTTGAAGACTTTCTTTTGAACTCTGATACCGGTTCCTTAGTTGCGTCTGGTACACCTGCTCCAGATGCGCATTTCCATACTGCATATCCAATCGTTTGACTAGCTGGCCGTAGTCTTCTTGTTCCTCTTCTTTCAGCGTTTGCAGGATGTCGATAGCGTCTCCGCGCAACGAGACAGTCAACGCCGTAGCCTTCTCCTCGGACGTCCAATTATTCGCTTTTGCGACCGCTTCAAATTGTTTTAAATAATTCGGCCACGAAGACTTCCCATCAAATTCCGGAGTTTTTATGTGCATTTTTGAACTAGTATCAGGTTTTATTACTTTTTTTTCTTCTATTAGACTTGGCTCAGCCACACCAGAATTCGGAATTGGCGACGATGTTATTTTAGTGAATTTTTCTCGTAATTCTTCTATCTTCCTGTCATACTTTTCTTCTAAATTCTTCAGGTCTTCTTCGGTTTTTCTAGAATTCTCCTCTATTTTTTCTTCTAAACTTCTAGAATTTTCTTCTAATTTTTGTTCTAATACTCTAGAGTTTTCATCTAATTTTTGTTCTAATTTTCCTGTTAATTCTTCTTTTAATGTTCTACAATTTTCTTCTGCTTTTCTAGAATTTTCTTCCAATTTATTTTCCAATGTTCTAGAATTTTCTTCAGATTTTCTAGAGCTTTCTACTAATTTTGCTATCTGTTTATCAATGTCGGATAGGTCAAATAAGTAATCGTTAGCATTTTCACCAGCAGCGATTAATGCTTGCCGCAGACGAGATTGTTGAACGCTTTTCAGTCCTGTCGTATCTAATTCTCGTTCTTCCAGTTCACTCTTGAGATCACTTACTTTTAATTCACTTAATTTTATTTGTTTAGTCGCCATTTTATTTATTTTTATTTATTTACACTTCACAGTTTAACAACCCCACACCTGACACCAATTGTAACGTTTTTATTTATATGGGTGAAGTGTAAAACATAGACAATATTATTAACTAAAAGAATACGTTTATTAAACGGTAAATAAATATTAGAAATATAATTAAAAGATTATAAAAGTAACTACACTATGATAAACAAATATTAACACTAATTTAAAGACTAAGAATATTTATTATAAGACACTTAAACACTAAGATTATTTATTTAAACAATTAACACTACTCTTTATGTCACTAATTTATGTTCACTTGTCGACTGTTGTTTATATCACCAACTATTCACAACGTTTATTTATATCAGACTTCTTTACTCGTTGCTTTTATAATACAGAATGTCCCCCCTGGCTTTGGCGGTGGGTTATATATAACTGGCTAGATTATTTCTAGAACCTACTAGGGCCTACTAGAGAACTTCTAGAGGTAAACAACATCACACAATAGATTACTGCGACCAGTCCTAACGAGCGCGTTGCGGCCAGACACTGAGGCGCCTGGTAGCGCGACGGCGGCGGCCGCGGGGTTTACGTTACAATATGTACAAGCTTTTCATTGAGAATATGTGTTCGTACTTTCAGAATAATAGTTATTTATGTATCAATTAAGGTAGGTACCTACTGTAGTTCTACTTTTTATCATGAATGTGGAATTTAGTTGCCAAGGCCGTAGGGCTGAGGAAATAAACCATATGATGATAAAAAGGAACTTTAGTGCCAAAACAGAAAATCTGTGAAAATTAAAGGAATATTTATTTTTATAGGTTATGTTGACAAATTTTTCAGCTGCTGTCAGTCACACAAACGTATGTGTATTCAGTGTTGTGAATCTTTGGACATCTCATCGGAATAATTTCATTCATTCTTCTTGCACATATTTCTTGTCATTTTACGTATAACTATGTACAATAATTTTCATAAGGTTGCATTTAAATGTAATCATCGTATAATGCAGCGATTCTCAAACTAGCATTTTCCAAACCACGCCCACGTGTTCGGTCATTGAATGATTCGGGCGAAACGCTTTCTGGTGATGCGCAATTCTGTTTTTGAATATTCGGGATATGAATGATTCTGTACATGCATCTTCTGGTTTTGAATATTCTGAAGTTGAAGATTTTCTCCTTAATTTTTCAGTTTTAGTGTATTGTAGGATAAGAATAAAATTATCCAAATATTTTCAAAATAATTAAATCCTTCTTTATATTAATATAATAACACATTTATGTAAATGGGGGTTAATTTCATTTTAAAAAAAAGTTCTCTATTTTTGCATTCTTCTCTGAAATTAATAATACCCGAAAAAAAATATTAAGTTGAAATTTACTTGAGTCGCCACATCGCTGTGACTGGTATAAGACAGAAGTCGAATGATAAAGAGAGTAGAGGGAATACATCGACAATAACAAGCGCGTGAACAGTTGCGTAGGAATCGAACATATATAAATATGCAAAAATCGTTGCATTTAAAAAGATTCTTAAATTTCCAAGTGCACTTGACACCACTCGGAATTTGTAACTTTTTTTAATTTCTTTTTTAGATCACATATATTTTCTCGTGTATAAATCCACATGACTAGTTTTCTTTTGGTAATTTTAAAAATTCTTGTCCATACAACCATCGTTCATTGTTTCTTAATAATGACAATTTAGACCATTTTGTGACTTCACCTGCCATATTTTCTTCCAATGCTAACCTGTCGTTATTTGCCGGATTTTATTGTCTCTTGTATTTCGTCAATTCGATGACCAACAAATTATTTAAATATGTTATCCGTAGCAGTGGCGACTCGGTAGGCTAGGCAAAAAGGCAACGCCTACTTTATACATGTAGTAATACCAAAATGAAAAATATGTTTTATCTCTACTTTTTAATAATAATAAATATTAAGTTTATTCACAATTATTATAATAATATGTCGATTCCTAACCTTTTAGAGGTTGGGAATACGCCATTCCTAACTAATGATAATCTTTTGGGTGCGAAAAAGCAGATTTCACTTCCACCCCACGGGTTGAAAATGTTTATGTAGGGGTTGCCTAATACTATTGTCATAGATCCTTATAATAAGGTAGGCCAAACAAATTTTAATATAGCTGTCAAAAAATATTAACTCAATGATTTATTCTGAAAATTATTGATTTAAAAAGAGGATGATTGTGAATAAAATAGTATACATACCTCGATGGGAATTTCATCACAGCCTCGCGCTGTATCTCACCTCAAGGATTCGCCTCTAATGAAACATCCCACCTCAGTTATAATATACTATTAAAAACATGGCAAATAAAATATTTTCTCCAACATTATTTTAGGAACTACACATTCCACCACTACAAATTATGTTGGAATCATTCGAACAAACAGTGTGGCATAACTCCGTTTGGAATAATTACGCACGGCTTCGGACAAATCATTATGTGTTCAGCGGTATATTAGCGGTAGGTACAGGTCTCCGAAACATGGAACTCACCTAGATTGCTTACAGATAATATGTGATAGCCTGATGAAAAGAGAGAAATAATACTATAATTCTAGCTAAATAATCATTTGTACAGTTGTCCAACTACTTCAATGACCGCTTGGCAAGCTTCGCACCTTCGGATTCGTGCTTACGGAAGATATTGGTACATACTACGCTTTATGCTTGAGATAGTACAATATAATTTCCCTTTCATTTTGTTACTGCGCATGCAACCTTGAAATGAGCAGCTATATTGGGACTACTTTTGTGTATATCAGATATTATGGTTCGGTTGCTATAGTAACGTCTGCTTGTTTTATTTATTTCTGAATTCGCGTTTGACGTTTTGAACAGTTTCGAAATTTTCTGTTAACTTTTACAGGTTTTTTTTTAAGATCGTCAGAGCAATAAGTTTAGCTAAATTATAATATATTACTCAGAAAATTAACTATATAATATTTTGTCGACAAAAATATCAAGTGGTAGGTAATAAAGACAATTATGGAATAACGGGGAGCCAGTTATTACCAAATAAATAAAAACAAAGACATGAATTGTGTAATAAGCAATTTATGACATGTTTAAATTAATATTGTTTGTTTTCTAAAAAAAATATTATTCTCTTAAGTAAGCTACATTTTTTTTCGTATCATTTCTAAATTTTATTGGAAAAAGTACTCTGCAACATGTTTGGAATGGCTAAATTTAAAAGCAGTATACTCGAAGCTGCTAAAGAAACTTGTGGGACATCGAAATTAAGTAATAAATACATAAAAAGAACTCCATGGTGGACAACGGATATAAAAAACAAAATAAAAATGAAAAAGGATGTATGGAAAAAATATCTGGTACACAAGACTAAGGAAAACTACGAAAAATACAAAACGTTAAGAATAACAGCTAAAAACCAAATTAAAGAGGCAAAAGAGAGGGAATGGGTTAAATTTGGACATAAGCTTAACGAAGCATACGTAGAAAATCAAAAACTTTTCTTTGGTGCAATTAAAAATATGCGAAAAGAAAAAGAGAACGTTCTATTCAACGTAAAAGATAAGAAAGGAAACATACTAAACGACGAAAATCAGATTATGGACAGATGGCGGTAATACTTTAAAGAACTACTGGAAGAAGAAACAAATATAGTACAAAGACCAATAGAAGAGAAAACACAGGCTAGAGAAGATGCAGTGCTACAGGAAGATACCCTTATAACAGAGGAAGAGCTCTTAAACGCACTAAGAAAAATCAAAGCAGGAAAAGCTCCAGGACACGATAATATCACCGCGGAAATGCTAAAAAGCATGGGCAAAAAAGGACAAGACTGCCTAATAGTTCTGTTTAACGCAACAGAAAAACTGGGAGTACCATCTGATTGGCAAACTGGGATAATTTCGCCAATCTTTAAAAAAGGGGATAGTAAAGAGTGTAAAAATTATAGGGGCATCACACTACTAAGTGTCGCAGGAAAACTCTTCGCCAGAATCATGGAGAATAAAGTCAGAGAACAAGTGGAAGACACAATTGAAGACACACAATGTGGTTTCAGACCAAACAGGGGAGTACAAGACCATATATTCACCCTTAGACAAATAATGGAAAAAGCTAAACTAATCGGTAAAGAAATACATTTGAGCTTTATAGATTTAGAAAAAGCTTTTGATACAGTAATAAGGGAAAAGGTGTGGCAATGTCTTGAAGTACGAGGGATTCAAGGGAGGACCATAAATAGCATAAAAAATCTATACAAAAACAATAAAAACTACGTTCGAATCAGGAAAAGTAAGTCATCAATGTTCAGTTCAGAAACAGGTCTAAGGCAAGGATGTATTCTCAGCCCCCTTCTCTTCTCCATTTATCTTGACGAAATACTCAAAAACGTGAAATCCAAACTTAAAACGTATAGAGTAGGATACAGGAATATGAAACTCATAAAAGTAGCTGAACTAAGTTATGCCGATGATATGGTCATCATTACAGAATCCGAGAACGACTTACAGCATAATATAAACATTCTCAATGAAGAATTCAAGAGGTGGAACATGAAAATAAATAAAGACAAAACGAAAACAATGATAGTAAATGGAAAAGGAAAAGCCCAGGACATAAAAATAGAAAACACAAAAATAGAACAAGTAAAGACATTTAAATATCTAGGAGTAAATATCAGTGACGCAGGAAATATCGAACAGGAGATTAACGAAAGAATAAACAAAGGAGGAAGACTATTTAATGCTTTTGAAACAAAAATTCTTGGCTAAGAAGGAAGTGCCAAAAGAAACTAAAGTAGAAGTTTATAAAAAGGTAGCAATCCCTGTTATAACTTATGGATGCGAATCATGGTCTACCAATGAAAGACAGCAAAGTAAACTGAGAAGTATAGAGATGAAATATCTAAGAAAAATCGAGGGGAAAAGTAAATTGGATAAAATCAAAAACGAAGTATATAGACAAAAATTAAATACAAAACCACTAAGAGAAACAATCGAAGAAGGGCAACTTAGATGGAGAGGACACATACAAAGAATGGACAACGCAAGATTAACAAAATGTGTGTACGAAGCGAAATTACTGGGTAAAAAGAAGAGAGGAAGGCCAATAAAAACATGGGAGGAAGAAGTACAGGCAGCTGCAGAAAGTAGAGGTGCGTCGTGGCAAGACTGCAAAGCTAAGATGGAAGACAGAACTACATGGAAGAATTATTGGAAAAAAAGTCCAGAAACTGGAACCCGAAAATGACACCGACACCCATAGCCTTACACCGAAAGGTAGAAAGGCTTAAGGATTAAGTAAGTAAGTAAGTTTTAAGATCGTCAGAGCAATAAGTTTAGCTAAATTATAATATATTATTCAGAAAATTAACTATATAATATTTTGTCGACAAAAATATCAAGTGGTAGGTAATAAAGACAATTATGGAATAACGGGGAGCCAGTTTTTACCAAATAAATAAAAACAAAGACATGAATTGTGTAATAAGCAATTTATGACATGTTTAAATTAATATTGTTTGTTTTCTAAAAAAAATATTATTCTCTTAAGTAAGCATTTTTCGTATCATTTCTAAATTTTATTGGAAAAAGTACTCTGCAACATGTTTGGAATGGCTTATTCCAATACTTGTTGTAGTTGTAGAGGATACTATTATTTATTTAGTTACAAACAACAAGCTACAAGAGAAAATATACCCCCAAAAGCGCATAATTGAGTAATTGAAATCGTGAAGCATACAATCACACATTCGTCCTGCACGAGAATGTGAGAGAGAGGGAGACGAAGCTATGGAGACTGTAAGAGATAGAATATAACGCTGTACTGGGAACCAATGATCTCATAACTGTTCTGTAGATGCGCCCTAGAGAGAGAGAGAGAGAGAGAGAGAGAGAGAGAGAGAGAGAGATTGTGTTTTAACCATTAGAGGACGACAGGTAGTGTATGTCACGTGGTAGGGTCACTAGCTGTTCTCGTGCTTGTACAGTGTATATGACGGGTAGTTTTCTGCAAAATTTCCAGTGTTGTATATATAAAAATCAGGGTCGGACCGAACCCACCGCGTTGATGAGAAAATTCTCATTTCTTCCGCAGTCAGTTTTCTTTTAGGTTTACTTTTCCAAGCCCAAAATTCTTTACCGTACATCAAAATGGGCACAAGCACTCCAGTATACACTGAACCTAGCATTTTTAGATAGTTTTACGTTTCTAGTAACCTCTCCAATTAATTTTATGATAATTTTGTCCAATCATACTACCCCAATATAGAAACTCATTCTGCTGCTACAGCTTCACTGCATCCACCAAATTCATTCTGTCGACAATTCATTTTTTTTCAAATACTAATATCTTGCATTTATCAACATTCAACACCAGATTCATATTTCTTCCAACTACATGCATTCTCTTTATAATTCTCTCAGTTGCTCCTCATTTTCAATCAAAACAACTATATCATCCGCATGTAAATGTTTTTATTTACCCCGATTTTAAGAAATTAGAACCTCATTTGCTGATTTTTTTGCGACAAAATAACTTTGGCTGCTCGCTTGCCATTATTACAAAACACGTGAATACAATAGACAACAAAATACAACTTTACACTACGAAACGCAATATAAAATAAATGCTGCGAAAAATATGTAAGACCATAATACAATGTATAAAGTCGGGAGGAAATATGGAGCCACCGATTTCATTATAGTTTATCTATTCACCGCTAGGTCTACTCATAGCGCCACTTCCTTATATTTCATGAAAATACTTACCGAATTTGTTTAAATTACGAATATATTCTATATTAAAAGATAAATATTTAAAATACTTACCTGAGACATATAGAAATATGTATAGTACCTAACACTAAACAAAATTTAACTTTAGAACTTCAGACACTTGAGAAAAGTTTAATTTTCGATTTTTTTTTATATGATATGTATAACATAATTCTTCAAAACATATTAAAGTTTACACAAAATTTAACGTTTAGTATAGAAGAAACACGTTAAAATGTATGAAAAAAGTAGGTTTTTTGTATTTTTAAAATTGTTCTCGAAGTTCATTTTTTTTTATTTTCACATATTTTATTCACTATCGTGTTATAAATTTTTCATGCAAATTTAATTAAAATTCAACATTTAGAACTGAAGATATTTTAAAAATAATATTTAAATTATTGTTTTAGGTGAATAAATAGATACAAAGATTATTGAAACTATTTTATTTTCATGACAAATTATTTCTTTTTTATTATTATATACGAAGAGATCATATTACAGTATACAATTTTAAATAAAACATGAAAAACCTATTCACTAATTTTGAATTTCGCGGGCAGGGGTATCATTTCACCTTAACAAGTCATTCACTCGCCATTCTCTCCACATGCCCAAACCATTTCAACTGACTCACACCAACTGTCTTAATAATATTGTTCCTAACAATACATTCTTCATACACCAAATTATTCCTCACGCGATTCCGTCTTACATACCCATATACACCACGTAAATACCTCATTTCCACGGCAGTCACTCTCTTTTTATGCTTTCCCGTCCATGCCCAACATTCGCTTACATACATCAAAGCAGGCACTAGCACTCCACTGTATACACTTAACCGAGCATCCTTTATAAAATGTCTAGCCGACTAGCTATATTGCAAAACATTGGCTGCGAGGTGAATTGGTTTATTAAAAAGTGTTCACATGAATATTTTGTTTTAAGGTTATGTGAACCGACAGCCGGGTTTAAAGAAACTGGCGCCGGTAGCCAGTGAACTATTTATCGGAGACACCGCCTAAAAAGTATTTGCCAATGTTCAATATTATAAATGAATCTCTACAGGGTATAACTTCGTTGAATAACGTTAGAGATACGAAACAAAAATGTACGATTTAAATATAAAAAAGTCTTTCCTTACCGAACAATAACCGTATTTAGCTTCCACGGTAGTGAATACAATTTATTTTTGTCTCTCGGACAAAAGGTATATAGCAGTTCGCCAAGATGGTTTTGGTCTTCTATATTGGGTGAGTACTCATGCACGCTGATGTTCCAAGCATTACATGGACCTAGGAAAAAAACAATAAGATTTTTCAGAAAAGTAAAAGGAAAACAGAAAGTTGCTTACGGTTTTGATTAGAAGACAGCTGTATAAAAAGTTGTCGTTCTACATTGGAGTCTAAAATCCATATACAGTTCTGATGATAAAAATAATTCAATTCGTCGATCGCTGGTATTTCTTTTGATGCTATTTCGCCTAGAAAAAAATAATAGTAAGTACTGATTTTAGTCGATATTTTCATTTTAAAATGACTCATAAATAACAACAAACTTATATTTTTTAAAATGTAATCCAATTTTGACTTTTACTAAAATTATTTATTTTTCTCTCTTTCAAATAATTTAAGGGATTATTTTTTAAATGAAAATTTCTACCTAAACCAGTTTTTGCCATTACCTGCTAACCTATGAGAATTTTAGGCAAAACAAAAATACACCTAAGCTGGTCCCTCAAAGTCGCACCTGATGACCCATTTAACCGAAATTGTACCTCTTATAGTTTCCGCGATGCCAATGATGGCCTTCGAAATCCAGACACCTGTTTACACAGTATATCCCGTTTAATACTTCCACCATTGTGATGTCAACAACTATAAGAGATACGATATTGATTAAATAGTACTTTTTGTGCGCCTTTTGGTGGGCATCTCAGATCTGCTTTTGTATATTCAAAATTTCGCATTGGGTACTAGATAATAACGAAAAACTGCATTTGGTTGACTTTTTTACTTTTCAAATAACTTTTATATTATTAATAGTCCAGAAAAATGTTTCAAATATAAATATTTGATATTTTTATTACTTAATCAGTGGTGTACGGAAAATATTTTTGGAGATATACTTAAAAAAAAAAAAATTCTTTAAATGGAACCCATATCTGACATTAGGCACAATCATTATTTTTTTCTTTTTTAAATAATATAAGGGTTATTGGGTTTTTTATTTATTGTTTTTTATTTCTTATTTTGTATTAAATTTAATATAATTTTGATAATATTGATGAAATATTTATATATATATATATATATATATATATATATATATATATATATATATATATTCCTTTCATTAAATAATTTATATCGTTAGAAAATTTTGCACAAAAATCTATTAAATTATTTTTTGTAATATAAAATATTTTGTCAGGTCGCCCTTGACATGTTATAGTGTAATTTCTAAATATGAATTTAATATTCAATATATATAAAAATTATGGAGATGCCCAGCCCTTGTTGCATCATCCTTGGTAACTTTCCATAATGTAACATTAAACCCTATACAGCAGAAATGTCATACCACCTAAGGAGATAAATAGCTCATCTCCAACACGTAACGGAGAGTTTATGTCGGTCTATAGAAAGAGTAAGATTATATCATTCTAGTTGTATCTTGTATATCAAATAAAACTTTTTAAAAAAACATTAAATCGTATTCCATTGATTTAATTTATATATATATACGAGTATATGTACAGTGTCTTTGAAAAAGTGGTCACACCTTTTTTTCTCGCTTATTATTACAGATACACATATTGCTTATAGAACATGATTTAATCAGTGCAATATTTGTGATTGAGGTGTGTAAAAATTGTAATTGTAGAACATCCGGTATAACCGGAAGTGACATCAACTTTGTAAAGTTAAGTACAACTTATAATATTTTTTTATAAATTTGGATTACATTTTTTGTCCTCTTTCCGACAATACTAAATTTATTCGTGTTAACGTTATTCATTTGTTAAATATAATTATTTTTTTTTGCACGATTCTTATCGTTGAGATGTAATTTAATAATTATGTGAGAGGGCTATGACAGTAATTCTTTTCATGATATTGTTAATAGATTCATTTATTTTTAATTAAATGTTAGTATGAAATAAGAAATTTACAAGTATCAAAACATTTATTCAACATGTCCCCCATTTACATTAATACATTTTAAAGTACATCTTCTTAATTCACTCATAACATTGTTAAATTCTTCAGCCGCTTCTCTAAAACTATCTCTACTATGTCTTCTATTGTCAGTACCATTGTAATAAAATACTTTCGTTAACTGTTGATCAACAATATAAGTACTTATGACAGTACTATTATTATTATTATGTCATGAAAACAATTACTGTCATAGCCCTCTCACATAAGTATTAAATTACAAAAAATAGTATAGGTTGTATTTAACTTTACAAAGTTGATGTCACTTCCGGATATACCGGAAGTTCTACAACTACAATTTTTACACATTTCAATCATAAATATTGCACTGATTAAATCATATCCTATAAGCAATATGTGTATCTGCAATAATAAGCGAGAAAAAAGGGTGTGTCCACTTTTTGAAACACACAGTATATTGAGTAAGAATGCTATAAAATGAATAACATCAATAAAATAAAATACAACTTATAAAAATAATTTTTTTTTTTAGAAAATAACAAATAATAATACTTTTTATGGTTGACATTACAATATGTATCCCAGGGTCATATATGAAATAGAATTAAGAATAAGCAATAATATTACATTTTTCAATAATCTAGAAATTCATCTATACTGTAAAATCAGTTTGAAAGTAGGATTTGTTTCACTTTAGATATAAACAAATTTGGTGAATTATTTTTTGGCTCACTATTTAGTTTTTAAATAGGTTGGTCTCTAGTATTCAACATTGCTTTTACTTGTTGAGTTTAACAAATTCCGGTATAATATTGTTTTTTGATATATTTTCATAATTATGTAGATCAGCATGTGTTCGATATATATTCATGATGTTTTTTACATAGAGTAAATATTGATATATAAATATACAAAGCAGAGGCAATATTTTGAATCGGCTTGGAATTTGTTTTGGGATTTGCTTTAGCAATAATTCGCACAGCTTTCGTTAGCAACCTGAATAGATTGATAGTTTGGTTGCAAGAACCCCATATTAATATTCTGTAGATAAGATGTCTATGAAAAATTGCAAAATAGGCAGCTAAAAGGGCATCTTTAGGAGAAGCTAGAGATAGTTTGCGTAACTCATATATACAAAAGGCCAATTTATTGCAAAGTTTGTCAACATGATACATCCAATTCATATTTACGCTAATATGCAAACTTAATTTTTTTCATGAGGCACATTTTCTGGCATGTCTACTTTTTTATTTGTGATCATCATCTGAGTTTTATCTATATTGAGTTTATTTGCTGAAAACCATCTTTCTGCACAATTGAGGCAAGTCATTTACATAAATTATGAAAAAAGTAGACCCAAGTATAGAACCTTGACGTTCTCCAATATTTATTGTTTCTAAATCAGAAAAATCACTATTAATAGATACTGTCTGGACTCTATTTGGAAGGTAAGCTTGAATCAGGTCTAATGACAAGCCTCGAATTCCATAGTAATTCAATTTATACACTAAAATTGTATGACATGCAATCGAAGGCTTTTGATAAGTCACAGAAAGTTGTAGTTAATGAACCACCTTCATCTAATATATTATATATTATTAACATTGTAATAAAGCACCATTCATTGATTTATTACGTCTAAAGCCATACTGACGGTCTGATATAACATTATTATTTTTAAATAATTTTAATTCTTTCATGAATTAGTTTTTCAATTTTTTTAAAATAATAGGAAGCAGAAAGAATCAGATTGAATTTAGCAGCAGATTCGCAGCAGCGGATTTGAACGTAAAATAGCGTTGGACATCCCTGACGTACATTGACGCTCGCTGCCGTTCGTTGACGATCGTTGCCGTTCGTTTAGGTTTATTTCAATAAAATCAAAGGAAATATAATAAATACGTTAAATATCTAAATCAGTAATTACATTAAGTCATTTGGTAAATCAGGGACTCATGGTATATAATAACAATTACAGTTTGATAATATACACTTTAACAAATACTACTGCTTCATAATTACCCTGAAAAGGATACAGAATGAATTATTTACAGAATGATTGTTACATTAAAGAACATTTGGTTAAATAATACATGGGAATATGGTACGTACTAACGATAAAACTTTGAAAATTTATATCTTAACAGATATTATGGGCTCATAGTTATCCTGAAAAGGATACGGACAAAATGAATCAATCGCAAAATGATTGTTACATTAATAAATAATAAAATGGTTAAATAATTCAGGGAAACAGGGAACGTAATATCAATAAAACTTTGAGAATTCATATCTTAACATGTATTAGTGGTTTATAGTTATCCTGCAAAGGATACGGACAGAATGAATCAATTGCAAAATAATTGTTGCATTAACAATAATTACTTAATAATTCTGGGGAGCAGGGTACGGAATAACCATGAAACTTTGAAAATATAATCTTAACAGATATTATTTGCTCATAGTTATCCTGAAAAGGATACGGACAAAACAAAACATTTTCAAAATGATTATTACATTAATAAAAATACAAAAAATATTATTTGGTTAAATAATTCAGGGGAACAGGGTATGTAATAACAATAAAACTTTGAAAATTTATATCTTAACTTATATTATTAGCTCATTGTTATCTTGAAAAGGATACGGACAAAATAGAACATTTTCAAAATGATTGCTACATTAATAAACAATGCAAAAAGTATATCATTTGGTTTAATAATACAGGGGAACATGGAACGTAATGACGATAAAACTTTGAAAATTTATATCTTAACAGATATTAGGTCATAGTTATCCTGGAAAGGATACGGACAAAATGAATCATCTGCAAAATGATTGCTACATCAATAAACAATACAGAAAATGTCATTTGGTTAAATAATTCAGGGGAACAGGATACGCAAAATTTTTGGAATTTCTGCAGTTCTGTAAGTATTGTATCTCTTTTTAATATCCCTTAGCTATGGTTGGCTGACGCCGAATGCCAACAGTGAACTTCAGCATTAGCCTGAGGCTGGCGAGTGCATCTCGACTCGAGACCGAGTGTAGGCCCGCTTCCCCGCCTTACTTATAACCTACACTAAAAATTGTGTATTTTGCTAGTAATTAATTGTTCAGACACCTGCGACAGTCATTTGGTTAAATAATTCAGGGGAACAGTGTACGTGATAACAATAAAACTTTGAAAATTTATATCTTAGCAGACATTATTGGCTCTGAGTTATCCTGAAAAGGATACGGACAGAATGAATCAACTACAAAATGATTGTTGCATGAATAAACAATACAAAAAGTATCATTTGGTTAAATAATTCAGTGCAACATAGTACGTAATAACAATAAAACTATGAAAATATAATCTTAACAGATATTATTGGCTCATACTTATCCTGAAAAGGGTACGGACAAAATAAAACATTTTCAAAATGATACGGACGAAATGAATCATCTTATATTAATAAACAATACAAAAATTTCATTTGGTTAAAAAATTAAGGGGAACAGGGTACGTAATAACAAGAAAACTATGAAATTTGAATTATTTATCCAAATGATAACTTTGTATTGTTTATTAATGTAGTAATCATTTTTCAGATGGTTCATTCAGTTCGTATCCTTTGCAGGATAACTTTTAACCAATAATATCTGTCAAGATATAAATTTTCAAAGTTTTATTATTATTACGTACCCTGTTCCCCTGAATTATTTAACCAAATGCTATTTTTTGTATTGTTTATTAATGTAACATTCATTTTGCAAATGTTTTATTTTTTACATATTCTTTTCAGGATAACTATGATCCAATAATATCTGTTAAGATATAAATTTTCAAAGTTTTGTTGTTATTACGTACCCTGTTTCCCTGAATTATTTAACCAAATAATATTTTTTATATTGTCTATTAATGTAATAATCATTTTGAAAATGTTTTATTTTGTCGGTATCCTTTTCAGGATAACTATGAACCAGTAAAATCTGTTAAGACTATATATTCAAAATTTTATTGTTATTATGTACCCTGTTCCCCTGAATTATTAAACCAACTGATATTTTTTGCATTATTAATTAATGTAACCATCAGTTTACAAATGTTTTGTTTTGTCCCTATCCTTTTCACGATAACTATGAGCCAATAATACAAGTTTTATCGTTATTATGTACACTGTTTCCATGAATTATTTAACCAAATGATATTTTTTGTATCTTTATTAATGTAGAAATCTTTTTGAATTTTTTTTTATTTTGTCCGTATCCTTTTCAGAATAACTATGAGCCAATAATATCTGTTAAGATTATATTTTCAAAGTTTTATTGTTATTACCTACCCCGTTCCCCTAAATTATTTAACCAAATGATATTTTGCGTTATTTATTAATGTAATAATCATTTTGCAGTTGATTCACTTCGTCCGTACCCTTTGCAGAATAACTACACGCCACTAATATATGTTAAGATATAAATTTTTTATTGCGTACCATGTTCCGTGTATTATTTAACCAAATGATACTTTTTGTATTGTTTATTAATGTAGAAATCATTTTGAAAATGTTTTATTTTGTCCGTATCCTTTTCAGGATAACTATGAGCCAATAATATCTGTTAAGATTATATTTTTAAAGTTTTATTGTAATTACGTACCTTGTTCCCCTGAATTATTTAACCAAATGATATATTTTGTATTGTTTATTAATGTAGAAATCATACTAAAAATGTTTTATTTTGTCCGTATCCTTTTCAGGATAACTATGAGCCAATAATATCTGTTAAGATTATATTTTCAAAGTTTTATCGTTATTTCGTACCCTGTTCCCCTGAATTATTTAACCAAATGATATATTTGGTGTTGTTTATTGATGCAACAATCATTTTGCAGTTGATTTCATTTTGTCCGTATTCTTTGCAGGATAAATATAAGCCACTAATACATGTTAGTATACATATAAATTTTCAAAGTTTTATTGTTATTACGTACCCTGTTCCCCTGAATTATTTAATCAAATGACATTTTTTATTTATTTATTAATTTGTTTATTAAGAGAACCAAAAAATAACAAACATAGGTAACAGACAGTTAAACATACAGAACAACAATAAAAACAAATAGTGTTTACCAAGTGAAAAACTGATAACCAACATTATTCAAAATAGTTCCTTAATAATATTCGTTTTTACGTTTTAAATGAAAAATGGCACATGTCCACATGCAAATTTTTTAAGTTATATATACTCATAATTCTGTTTACCGGCGAATTCTTATTGTTATACGTGTTACTAAGCACAACAAAAAATAAGTAATTAGATCTAGTTTAAATATTTTGTGAACACTTGGCACACTTCACAAGATTTCAGTCCCTGAATCAACCTCTCGGTCATTTATCATATCGTATATATATATATATATATATATATATATATATATATATATATATATATATATATATATATATATATATATATATATATATACATACGAAACGTATTTTATACAACTAAGTGTAATAGCATTGATTAAATAGTATATATAGATTGGCAATGCTATAGTCAATCCGCGTAACACATTTTAATTCTGTACGAGTAAGAGCCATCTGCGCTGTAGTTGCACACTATACATGTGCCTAATTCGATACAAGATAGCAGCATGGTAGTACACATCGCCGGGCGGAGCATCGGGATCGGGCGGAGCCAAAAAAATTTATAATGAGAATTTGTTAAACTTATTTCGTCATTTCTTCAGAGATATTTAATTTAATTATAAATTTATTTTTAAAAATAAGCTTACATTCTTTCATAATTAATAAAAATTCATTTAACATTTCATTGAGAAACGATTTAATATGAATTTACAGGGGATATGCATTCATTTATCATTTAATAGAGAAATGATTTAATATGAATTTACAGCGGATATGTATTTGAAGGTTTGGACCATCCGCTTCGTGTCATACTCCAAACTTCCTTCTCACAAAATAAAATGTCACTTTATACATCATAAATAGTTATTCTTTTTAAATAAGGTGCTTACCAAGCGGCATTGAATTAGGTTGGATTAGAATTGAATCGGAGCTGCTAAAATTACACCCGATAACTTGAAGCACATAAAATTATTAATTTTTAAATACTGCTAGAAGCGCAACTTTTTAAGATATTCCGCAAATAAAACAATGTACCTATTTTAATACAATAAATCTTCTCCAAATAAGTTTTCTTGTTGTTTTACTTAATAATTATAAATTAAAAGAATTTTTTTAATATCTTCTTTGACCACCAATTAATAACAAAAGAAAAAGTACCAATTAGAAAAAAGTTTATATTTATTTAAACAAGAATAATATAGAACTATTGACCTAAAAATTTATTACAATATTCAATGTTTTAATTATTATTTGTTCTGCAAAATATATATTTTTTGTTCTACAAGCTTTTCTTGTGATATCTGTAGATTTCCATTTCAAAGTTTGAAAAACTTTTATTTTAATAAGTATTTTTATAATAAATTTTTTGTCATAGCATCCATTACTTTTATTTTAACCAATCACTATAATGCAAATTTATGCACTGTATACTATTTTTTTTTAAATTGCTGGTTATATTGTTTGAATGTAAATGTTCTTTTCTAAATTCACTAAAAAAAAATTAAAATTTTCACTGTTTGTTCTTTCGGCCTGCAAAAATATTATATTTAATTCACTTTGCCATAATCTTTAAGAACTAAATAAATTTCATTTTCATCAAGAAGGTTATTTTTCCTTAAAATTTTATTACAATTTTCGCAATTGTATTGTTTAATACGAAAAACCAAATATCTAGAGAAGTATACCACACTACATTACTCATATAAAATATTTGGCGATTGAAATTGAGATTCATTGTCATTACTATTTTTCACATTTTTTGGTCGTACAATTTCAACATTGTCAATCATTTCATTAGGCGCTGTAATGGATTCCGATATTTCTATTTCAATAATTTTGTCGTCATCTATTTCACAGTTTCCACTTCCAACTGGTTTTAAAATTCTTATATGAATAATTCTTTGCAATGTTTGCCTAAATTGTTTTACAGTTTGAGTTGGATTGTACCCCCCTCTATTTCTAATTATTGAAAAGTGGTTTTCCATACAATCTTGTTGCAATCTATTTGTTAATAAAAACAAATAATTCTCTTCTTTCATGTCCGCAAATAATTTTGAAATGCCATTAATATTTTGAATGAAACCATTAATATATATATATATATATATATATATATATATATATATATATATATATATATATATATATATATATATATATATATATATATATATATATATATATTTCTTCTTTCTTTGTCATCTTTATCAGAATATGAAATCTTACAAAAATAATTTCCAATTCATAAAATTAACTTAAATATTATTTATTATCTCAACTGTTTTCACATCTTGGCTTAGCAGGTTAATTATGGATCATTTTGTAATTAATTAATTCTATAAAAATACACTTCAAACATATCGTTGCATTCGTAATTTTACGTAAATTCCAAATACATAATATGTAAAAATAAATAGGATGTCCTATTTGAAGAAAGTTAATGTCACTTCCAGTTAAACCGAAAGCGCTACCATCATGCCAAATACCATGTTTTGTGAGCCCCTAAGCCTACTTTACAAATATGTATAGGGAATTAAAAAATAATTATAAATAAAAATGTTATTTTGAGTGGCACTTTTTCAATGTCATCCTGTATATATGTAATATACTAATATCCTATGCACATTTGACAAAATGGCTTAATTAACTTTTTTATATAGTTCAGTATACAGGGTGTTAAAAGAAGAGTAAAAATAATTGGGAATATATATATATATATATATATATATATATATATATATATATATATATATATATATATATATTTCGATGAGCTAATATTTAGTCAAAAATATTTTTTTCAATATTCATAAATTTCTTGAAGTTCATTTTTGGCGTCCCTCAAAATAATAACGAATTAATTTATTTGTTGTTCATAATCAATTATGTGATTAAATAATTCATTATTTTTTATTAAAAATTTCGTGTCTCCGACTCCAAGCGACTTGACACGAATACATCCGAATATAATTACCGCCAGCCTGATCGAATGTTAGTACGACCAAATAATAAAATTATTAAAGGTGGCAGCATAATACGTATCTTTACAACGCGGTACGCAAATGCTCATAAGGTTGCCAATCTATATATATTATTTAATCAATGGTAATAGTATAAATATAAAAAATATATACGTATAATATATGCTGAATTTATTCTACCTATGTATATATACGAAACGTATTTTATACGACGAAGTGTAATAGTACAAATATAAAAAAATATACGTATAATATATGCTGAATATTATACACTTATTCTACTTAATATATGAAACGTATTTTATACGACGAAGTGTAATAGTATAAATATAAGAAAAATTTGCGTATAATATAATATGCTGAATATTATACACTTATTCTATCTATGTATATATACGAAACGCATTTTATACGACGAAGTGTAATAGTATAAAAAAATATAAAAATAATATGCGTAAAATATATGCTGAATATTATACACTTATTCTACTTATGTATATATACGAAACGTATTTTATACGACGAAGTGTAATAGTATAAATATAAAAAAAATATACACATACAATATATGTAGGATATTATACATTTATTGTATCTACATATATATGTATATGTATGAAACGTATTTTATACGACGAAGTGTAATAGTATAAATATAAGAAAAATATGCGTATAATATAATATGCTGAATACTATACACTTATTCTACCTATGTATATATACGAAACGCATTTTATACGACGAAGTGTAATAGTACAAATATAAAAAATATACGTATAATATATGCTGAATATTGTACACTTATTCTACTTAATATATGAAACGTATTTTATACGACGAAGTGTAATAGTATAAATATAAGAAAAATTTGCGTATAATATAATATGCTGAATATTATACACTTATTCTATCTATGTATATATACGAAACGCATTTTATACGACGAAGTGTAATAGTATAAAAAAATATAAAAATAATATGCGTAAAATATATGCTGAATATTATACACTTATTCTACTTATGTATATATACGAAACGTATTTTATACGACGAAGTGTAATAGTATAAATATAAAAAAAATATACACATACAATATATGTAGGATATTATACATTTATTGTATCTACATATATATACGAAACGTATTTTATACGACTATGTGTAATAGTATAAATATAAAAAGTATATACGAACAATATACGTTGCATATTATACATTTATTCTACATACGTATTTTACACAACTATTTGTAATAGCACTGATTAAATAGTATATATATATATATATATAGATTGGCAATGCTATAGTCAATCCGCGTAACACATTTTAATTCTGTACGAGTAAGAGCCATCTGTGCTGTAGTTGCATACTATGCATGTGTCTAATTCGCTACAAGATAGCAGCATGGTAGTACACATCGCCGGGCGGAGCATCGGGCGGAGCCAAACAATTTTATAATGAGAATTTGTTAAACCTATTTCGTCATTTCTTCAGAGATATTTAATTTAATTATAAATTTATTTTTAAAAAATAAGCTTACATTCTTTCATAATCTGTTTAACATTTCTAATAAAAATTCATTTAACATTTAATAGAAACGATTTAATATGAATTCACAGGGGATATGCATTCATTTATCATTTAATCGAGCAATGTTTTTATATGAATTTACAGTGGATATGTATTTCAAAGTTTGGACCATCCGCTTCACGTCTTACTCCAAATTTCCTTCTCACAAATCAAAATGCCACTTTTAACACATCATAAATAGCTATTCTTTTTAAATAAGGTGCTTACCATCTTACCAAGCGGCTTTGAATTAGGTTGGATTAGAATTGAATCGGGGCTGTTAAAATCACACCCGATAATTTGACGCACATAAAATTATTAATTTTTAAATACTGTTAAAAGAGCAACTTTTTAAGATATTCCGCATATAAAACAATGTATTTTAATAAAATAAATCTTCTCCGAATAAGTTTTCTTGTTGTTTTACTTAATAATTATAAATTAAATCAATTTTTTAATATCTTCTTGACCACCAATTAATAACAATAGAAAAAGTACCAATTAGAAAAAAACATTTATTTAAACAAGGATAATATAGAAGTATTGACCTAAAAAATTAATACAGTAAGCCAAGTAATGGCGGCTAGTGGTAATAGTGCGAGTGACAACTCTTGTAATAAGTGCAAAAAATGCAAACAAACTGCAATAAGTGGGTACAAATGTGTTTCATGCGGCACATTATCACACAACAGCTGTGTTAAATTGTTAAAAGGGGTAAAAATAATAAATGACAACGAAATCGAATGTTGTTCCTCATATGACGTTTTAGAAAATACTGACCTTGACTCGACATTGGACGGTGATAATATAAATCTTAAAATTGAAATAAAGTATTTAAAAGACATTGTCTCTAATAAAAACGAAATCATTAAAAATCTAAATGAACTAGTTTACTCATTAAAACAACAATTAAATCTAATAAACATTTATTCTCATTCTAAAATAAATCACACAGACTACGTCCAGCCATCTGTCGAGAACATAGATGAATTAGTGAATAATAATTCCGCGTCTCCTATCTTGTCAACGAACACTAACTCAGTGAAACATGTGACTGCTACTGGCGGTAACAAAAAGCGGGAAAATTCTAACCTCACTAAAACACGCATGCTAAAGCAAAAGCAAAATAATCACAGTGAATTTAATAATAATAGTGATGTGCAACTTAAAACTAACTCTATTTCTAGTAATCCTAGCAATAATTCGAAAAATCAGGGGACACACAACACACAACGCAAGAATCGTAATACTACCATAAAAGGTAGCCTTGGTCAACCCACGGCCATCAGAGCAGCATCCACTCAGCCCATACATCTACATGTGTATAAATTACACCCTAACACCTCAGAAGAGGAACTTAAGGACTATTTAATTACTTTCTTCCCAGAAGCTACTTGTATTAAACTGCAGTCCAAATATCCCGACTACTATTCGTCATTTAAGGTGACGTTAAATTCTGCTAATCGGGACAAAGCCATGGACCCAGCAATATGGCCTACGGGTACGCTGATCAATAGGTTTTTTCACCAACGCAGCCCGCGGAAGGAAGCAAAGTCAACACAAATCGTATAGGACAATATTGTGATGTTAGTATTAATAATAATTATGACTTTCTTAGTCTAAACTGTCAATCTTTATCCCATGACAAAGTGAATTTCATTTTCACAGAATATTTAATTAAATATGATAATCTTAAATTTCTATGCCTTAGTGAAACTTGGTGTAATGAACAAAATATTGGCAGTTTTACTTTTAACAATTTCTTTTTATTATCTAGTCTCTGTAGAACTAATTTTAAAGGAGGAGGCGTTGGAATCTGGGCCCATATCAGCACAGCTGCCAATGTTACTTCTATTGACGTGTCTAAATATTGTACTGATAAAAATATTGAAGTATGTGCTGCGCTGTGGCATCCGGCTTCCAATAATCCAACTCTTATTCTGTCTGTGTATAGATCACCTAAGGCTGATTTGTCAATGTTCTCTGATAGGATTTCGAAAATTTTAGAAGAAAATTTTAAACCCCACTACAATACAATTATCTGTGGTGATTTTAATCTAGATCCCCTCAGGGATACTATAAAATATAACTCCTTACTTCACATACTAGCTACGTATAATATGATAAACATTGTAAATGCTCCCACAAGAGGAAATAATACATTGGATCACTGTTTTACGAGTCTACATCATAGTATTGCCAAGGTACATAACAGCTTTATCTCCGACCATAGGTGCGTACTGATAAATAGTAACATAAATGTAACTAACCATGATAGACCAACCCGTTTTCGGAGAAATTTTAACGTGGCTAATATCAATACTTTTAATAACTTATTGCAATCTGAATCATGGTCAGATGTTATCTCTGCTACATCGACCAATGAATCTTTTAATTATTTTATTGATACTTTTTTGTATTGTTTCAATATCGCTTTCCCTTTACAGAAAATTCATCAAAGAAATAGTGAAGACAAATGTTGGGTAACGATGAAGATAATTCAGTCTAGCAAAAATCTACAATTAATTCATGATTTAAAAGAATTGAAACCGGATTTGCACGAACTTTATAAAACTAAAAAACGAGAGCATAGACATTTAGTTTCTAATACAAAGAAAGCGTATTATCAAAATAAAATTTTATCAAATAATATGTCCAAGAGTACTTGGAATATAATCAATTCCAAAACAAAGACCAAGGTAAACTATAAACTTGAAATTACAAACGAAAATAACAGTTACGATGATCCGTATTTGATTGCAGATTGGTTTAATAGCTTTTTCCAAGAAGCTCCCCTCAACATTTTGAGGCAAATACCACCAGTCAATGCTTTAACTAATGGGAGCAGAAATACCACCCCTATGAGACATAGTTTTTTCTTTCAGCCTCTTTGTGAAACGGAATTATATAATATTATTAATTTTAGAATAAAAAATAAAAAATCAGCTGGTGCAGATGAAGTACCCAGTTTTATAATCAAAACCATTGCTCATCTCATAACAATACCGCTGACACATATAATTAACTTATCATTCGAAAGCGGAGTCTTCCCTGATAAACTAAAAATTAATAAAATAATTCCGGTGCACAAGAAGGGCGGCAAGGATATTATGGATAACTATCGTCCGGTTGCTCTTACATCAGGATTCTCCAAAGTATTCGAATATTGCCTCTTGGATAGACTGTTAAATTATTTACATATGAATAATATTATAGTTAAGCACCAATTTGGCTTTAAACAAAATTGTTCTACTATAGATGCCCTACAATCTCTCTATAGCACTATTACTAATCATTTAAATGCAAGGGAAAACCCCGTTGGTATATTCTGCGACCTTAGCAAGGCGTTTGACTGCGTGGACCATAGTCGGCTATTAACCAAACTCGATAATATGGGAATAAGAGGGAACATCTTAGAATGGGTGTCCAGTTTCCTACAAAATCGGCAGCAATTTGTTTCTGTATCTCAATGTAATTCCACTCTGGTCCAAATACAAGTTGGTTTACCTCAAAGTACAGTTTTAGCACCTATCTTATTCACTCTGTACATTAATGATTTGATTACAGTCCTCTCTGAGGACTGCACTCCCGTTCTTTATGCAGATGACACTACTTTAGTCATCTCAGATAGAAATACTCACCGTCTCACTGAGAAGTGTAACCAAAACATAAGCTCTATCATAGACTGGTTTCATGCTAATAATCTGTACTTAAATGACAGTAAGACAAAAATTCTTCGCTTTCAAACTTCCACTGTAGAAGAGATTGAAATCAACTTCGGACATATTGTGCTGCATACTGACACTTGCACTAAAGTTCTAGGTATGTACATTACCAATAATTTGGACTGGTACACTCATTGTGAGCATTTAATTAAAAAATTAAACATAATATGCTATCAGGTACGGCACTTGAAGGAATACTTAAACTTACAACAACTATTAATATTCTACCATGGATCGGTAGAGTCAAGAATAAACTATGGTATTAGGTTTTGGGGTAATTCTCCCTACGCTCAATCTGTTTTTATTGCTCAGAAAAGAATAATTAGATGCTTACTAGGAGTAGATAAGTACTCATCTTGTAAACCGCTTTTCAAAGAACTTAAACTACTTACTATAACTGATTTCTACATACTCGACATTTGTCTTTACATATTTCAAAATAGAAATAAATTTAAACTTAACTTAGACATCCATAATTATCATACTAGAAACAATAATAATTTCCGTATACCTAAATCTAGATGTAAAATAATTAAAGACTCTCCTGATAGGATTGGTTTATCACTTTTTAATAAACTACCAGAGAACATCAAAAACTCGAAATCTGACAAACAATTTAAAACAAACTTAAAACAATTTTTGTACATAAATAACTTTTACAATGTAAATGAATTTTTGTACTAGTTAAGAAAATGACGTTTTCTATACACTGTAATATGTGTCTACAGAAATAAAAGATTTATTATTATTATTATTATTATTACACTATTCAACGTTTTAATTATTATTTGTTATGCAAAATATATGTTTCTTTTGCAGGCTTTTCTTGTGATATCAGTAGATTTCCATTTCAAAGTTTTTAAAACTTTTATTTTAATAAATATTTTTATAATAAAATTTTTATGGTCATCATTTTTATTTAACCAGTCACTGTAATGCAAATTTATACACCGCATACTATTTTTTAATAAATTGCTGGTTATTTTGTTTCAATGTAAATGTTCTTTTGTAAATTCACTAAAAATGTGTAATAATTGTGATACAATTTTTACTGTTTGTTCATTTGGTCTGCAAAAATATTATATTTCATTCACTTTGCCATAATATTTAAGAACTAAATAAATTTCATTTTCATCAAAAATAAGGTCATTTTTCTGTAAAATTTTATTATAATTTTCGCAATTGTATTGTTTAATACAACGAAAAACCACAGCACATTCCACATTTTCTGGTCGTACAATTTCAACATTGTCGATCATTTCGTATACAATTTCTTCAGGCGGTGTAATGGATTCTGATATTTCTATTTCAAGAATTTCATCTTTATCTATTACACAGTTTCCGCTTCCAACTTAAAATTCTTATATGAATAGTTCTTTGCAATGTTTGCCTAAATTGTTTTGCAGTCGGATTTAGATTGTACCCCCTCTATTTCTTATTATTGAAAAGTGGTTTTCCATACAATCTTGCTGAAATCTATTTGTTAATAAAAATAAATAATTCTCTTCTTTCACGTCCGCAAATAATTTTAAAATGCCATTAATAGTTTGAATGAAACCATGAATACAATATATATATTTCATCTTTCTTTGTCATCTTTATCAAAATATGGAATCTTACAAAATTAACTTAAATATTACTTAATATTATCTCAACTGTTTTCACAGCTTGGCTTAGCAGGTTAATTATCCATCATTTTCTCTTACGTTCTTGTAATTAATTTCTTCAATAAAAATACACTTCAAACATATTGTTGAATTCATAATTCTACGTAGATTCCAAATATATAAAAATAAATAGGATGTCCCATTTGAAATATGAAAGTTAATGTCACTTCCGGTTAAACCGAAAGCGCTGCCATCATGCCAAATACCGTGATTTGTGAGCCCCTTAGCCTAGTTTACAAATATGTAAAGGATTAAAAAATAATTATAAATAAAAAAAGTTATTTTGAGTAGCCCTTTTTCAATGTCACCTGTATCCTGTATACAGGTGAGTCATCGAAATCGCCGTCTTCGATATCTCCCTTGTCGTTAGAAATAATATACTAATATCCTATGCATTTGACAAAATAGCTTAATTTATTTTTTTATAAAGTTCATTATATAGGGTGTTAAAAGAAGGGTAAAGAAAAATTGGGAATATGTATATACATTTCGATTTTTTTCAATATTCGTAAATTTCTTGAAGTTCATTTTAGCGTCCCTCAAAATAATAACGATTTAATTTATTTGTTGTTCATAATCAGTTACGTGATTAAATAATTCATTATTTTTTGTTAAAAATTTCGTGTCTCCGACTCCAAGCGACTTGACACGAATACAGCCGAACATTATTACCGCCAGCCTAATCGAATGTTAGCACGGCCAAATAATAAAATTATTAAAGGTGACAGCATAATACGTAGCTTTACAACGCGATACGCAAATGCTCATAAGGTTGCCAATCTATATATACTATTTAATCAATGGTAATAGTATAAAAATAAAAAGATATATACGTACAATATATGCTGGATATTATACATTTATTCTACCTACGTATATAGACGGAATGTATTTTATACGACTATTTATAATGGTATAAAAATAAAAAATATATACGAACAATATACGTTGCATATTAAACATTTATTCTACCTACGTATATGTACACAACGTATTTTACACAACTATTTGTAATAGTATTAAAATAAAAGATATATTCGTACAATATATGCTGGATATTATACATTTATTCTACCTACGTATATACACGGAATTTATTTTATGCGAATATTTATAATAGTATAAAAATAAATATATATATATATATACGAACAATATACGTTGCATATTATATATTTATTGTACCTACGTATATATATGAAACGTAATTTATACGACTATTTGTAATAGTATAAAACTTTAAAATGTACATATATTATCAAAATATGTTGGATAAAATATGTATGTACTTACGTTTATTTTACCTGCGTATATATACGAAAAAAATATTTTATATGATTATTTGTAAGATAAACATTAGATATTTTTCATAATACATATTGGTTTGACAAGTAAAAAAAAAGTTTTGTTGTTATACTAACAAAGTGATTAATAAGACAAAGATAATATTCAATATTCTTTCCTAATTTTTAAAGATTCCACTTCAACATTGAATTAAACTCGCTTCAAATCCATTTCAAATCAAATATAGTATTAGTGATTTTACTTGATGCGCCCAATGTTATTTGAATAATTATACGTAACCCTTTGAAAAAATTATGAGAAATATGTACGAAATTTTAGTATTAATTTCAAAACATAACATGTATTTCATGTGGTTAATTTAAAATATATCTTCCTGCGTTTATTTTTCATTTTTATATAGACGAATTTTAAACGGGGCTATTCTTTTCATCTGACATGCGTAGAACCAGCACCATCTGCGCTCAGTTGCTAGATGTAGATTTTTGCACAATATTACCTATGTATTATAAAACATACACGTAAGTAGTAAGTACATTAAAAGCGACCAAGAAAATTTTATGACGGTATAAATCCTCATTATGGCATATGTTTCTTATATGGGATATTTTTGATACGTTTAAAATATACGTAATTCATACGGGGACCAATCATACATAGTTCATGCGTAGTTAGAAAAGTACGCGTATTGCGCTATTGCGCATAGCATAACAGTTTTGCAGTCAGCTCAGTAAACTAGAAATTACCAGTTAGTGTTTGTTCGTGTTCGTTACCAAGTTGTTTGAAAACTCTTTTCTTCAACAGTGGGGCCTCATATTTAAAGTAAGTTTTAAAATATTTTGTTATAATATTACTTAATTAATACTAGAGATATATTATAGTTCAATAAACAAATATATCGTCGTGCATAAGTTTTGCAGTCGCCAGTTTGTTCCTGTTCTTCACCAGGTTCTTGCGTATTGCGTTTGAAAAATCTTTTATCCCAACGGTGGACTTCATTTCAAGTAAGTTTATATTCAATTTTGCATATTTTTTAATCCACAGAGATCTCGATTAGCTGCTATAGGTGGTTTCAATGGAAGGCAAGCTACAATGCATATAATGAAATATTTTTTTTGCAATGAATTAGCGATGAAGTTCAACTGGGCTGGCCGGGAGAAAAAAGCTTTCAAAGGAACTCAATAATGCAAAGTTATATTTCATAAAAATTATTTTATTTTAATATCTTAGTCAAATTTGAAATATATTAATTATTATTTGTTTTATGTATGTTCATTTACAGTTGGGTAGTGAACAGATGAATTAATTGGCCAAGCAGTGAAATACTGGCCGAAATTGGCAAAACAAGATTTATTTACGAAAAATCAAACGTCCATAAGGATTCATCGTAGTAAATTTATTTGGAATCCTTACCCTTCTTCAGCTCATCTCAGTTATGGAAGTCCCATTTTTTTTTTTTTTTTTTTTAAGAAAATGATATTGTTTATTAATGGATGGGTAAACATGAGTAAACTGTGTTATCATAAATTTAACTCAATACTACCATTTTTTCTGTTTCAGAAGTTTAATACTATACCGCTTATAGTACTCCAATGTCCAGTATATTTATTAATTTTCGGCCATCATTTTTTTGCTACATAATATAAAATTTATAAACGTAAGAAAACTGTGTTACTCTTCCAACTAACTCAATAATACCATTGTTTCTGTTTCAGAAGTGTAATACTGTACCGATTACAGTAGTCCGCTGTATAGTATATTTATTAATATTTGGCCATCATTTTTTCACTTATTTGCTACATAATATAAAAATTAGAAACGTGAGTAAACTGTATTACTTTTAAAACTAACTCAGTACTACCATTTTTTTCTGTTTCAGAACTTCAATACTGTACCGCTTATAGTAGTGCAATGTCCAGTATATTTACTAATTTTTGGCCGTCGTTTTTTTACCTATTTGCTGCTTAATATAAAATTTAGTAACGTAAGCGAACTGTGTTACTCTTAAAACTAACTCAATACTACCGTTATTTCTGTTTCAGAAGTTTAATACTGTACCGATTATAGTAGTCCGCTGTCCAGTATATTTATTAATCTTTGTCCAACATTTTTTTACCTATTTACTGCATAATATAAAATTTAAAAATGTACGCAAACTGTGTTACTCTTCAAACTAATTCAATACTACAATTGTTCCTGTTTCAGAAATTTAATACTGTACTGATTACAGTAGTCCGCTGTCCGGAATATTTATCAATATTTGGCCATCATTTTTTCACCTATTTGCTGCATAATATAAAAATTAGAAACGTGAGTAAACTGTATTATTTTTAAAACTAATTCAATACTACCATTGTTTCTGTTTTAGAAGACCAATACTGTACCTCTTATAATAGCCCAGTATATTTATTATTGTTTGGCCATCATTTTTTACCTATTTGCTGCATAACCAAAAATTTAGAAACGTGAGCAAACTGTGCTACTGTTAATGTTAACGCAATACTACCATTGTTTCTGTTTCAGAAGTTTAATACTGGACCGATTACAGTAGTCTGCTGTCAAGTGTATTTATTATTCTTTTGCCATATTTTTTTACGTATTTCCTGCATAATATAAAATTTAGAAACGTAAGCAAACTGTGTTACTCTTAAAACTAACTCAATGCTACCATTGTTTCTGTTTCAGAAGTATAATATTGTACCGATTATAGTAGTCCGCTGTCCAGTATATTTTTTTATTAATCTTTGGCCATCATTGTTCTTATCTTTTTCGAGGAAAACGGCATTAAGATTTCTATGACGTCAGAAAATATTAGTTCCTACAGAAGCAACGAGAGAGAGAGAGGTACACGCGAACTATTGACGAAGCAAGGATGACCAATGCCGTTTTTTCGAATTCTATTAATATTTAACAAATTTTAAAAAATACGGGTATATTGGTTGCATACTCCGTTTTATACATTTAAAATATATCATTTTAAACGTAGCATATATCGAAAATGAAGAATATTCTTCTCAGAACATGTAATATTTTTATACGTTAAAAAGTTGTACAAAATATACGTATAAATTTAAACGTATTATATGTACGATCGATTGAGTATATTTTTCTTATAAAGTATAATAATTTTATACGTATTACATACACAAAAAAATAAGTATATTTTTCTCATCGCATTTAATAATTTTATACGTTAAAAATTTGTACAAAATATATGTATAAATTTGATTTATATACGGTCGTTTGAGAGTATATTTTTCTCATAAAATATAATAATTTTATACGTTTAAAATGTATATAAAATATACGTATCATTTTAAACGTATTGCATATACCAAAAATTAAGTGTATTTTTTTTCAAAACATATAATACTTTTATACGTTCAAAATTTGTACTAAATATACGTTTAAAATGTATACAAAATATACGCATCGTTTTAAACGTATGTTATATTTAGTATATTTCTCATATTAAGTGTATTATTTTTATACGTTTAAAATGTATACAAAATATATGTAACATCTTTGTAAAATATACGTTTTTTACACGCCTCAAATACATTTTTTTTTACCCAAAATATTCCACATTTAAACGTAGTACATCTATAAAAATAAACGTAAAATTTGTAAGAAAATTATACTGTATTTATACTCTTTATAGACATAATATTTTGGTATAGTTGCCACGGGTAATATACGAGTTTTAGCTAGTTTAATATGAACTCGAAATAAACGAATATAATGCATAGAAATTTGAAGTATATAATACGTTAAATAAAAAATAATTTTAAACGCATATTATATACCTATAAAATACGTATTAGAAGCGGACATTTGTCCAGTTCTTAAACGAACGCATTCTCCGTTTATTATACCATTTCATGTTTCCTGGGTTGTTTCGTGATCATTGTATTTCATAGAATTTGGTATGCCACTAATTTTCCTCATACTTTTAGCAAATTTCCAGAATGATTTTGGGTTATTATGTATGTTAGTTTCGATATTGTTAATATATGTATTGAAAGCCGCTTTGATTTTGACCTTGATTTTACCCCGAAACGAAGAAAATAAAGCATAATCTGACACTCTTCCATATACTTTCCACTTGTTATGAGCATTTTGTTTCTCTCTAATAAGCTTTATTGCATGTGCAGAGAACCACAAAGGATAGTTTATTTTATTCAAATATTTAATGGGTACATAATCATTTATTAAAGTTTTTAATATGCTGTAGAAAGTACCCAAATTAAAATTTACATTGCTATTATTTAGCTTAGTTTTCCAATCGATTGCAGATAATTTATAAATTAAATCTTCATAGTTACATTTGTTATAATTTTTCATTGAAGTCATGTTGTAATTAAGTTCTTTACAGTTTTGTAAATTTAGCTGCAATTCAATAGAAGGATGATGGTGATCTATTTTTAATAAGGAAGAGTCACACATATCAACTTTACAGTCCACGTTACACAGTACTAAATCTAAAATCCTATTATTAGAATTATGTACACCATTATATCGAAATAGGTTACAAACATTGATCATGTTAATAAATTTAGTGTAAATATGATTTCTATTTGAGTTAGATGGAACATTAATAATTAAATTTAGGAGACCAGTCTATGTTAAGAAGATTATTTATAATAATAGGAGGAGTCTAAAGTTAAATAATAACTAAAACTAATACAATTACCCCTTAACCTTAAAATAATAAAATAAGTTATAAGCTAAATACGTATTTCGACAACTAAGTTCTCATAATCAGTAGAACAAATTTAAGCAGAGTAGTTAAAATTACTCAACATGTAAACCATGCCAGAGGTCTAATAACTCTGGATGAGAACTTAGATCTCGAAATACGTATTTAGCTTTTAGCTTATTTTATTATTTTAATGTTAAGGGGTAATTGTATTAGTTTCAGTTATGAAGATTATAATCACCTACCACCAAGAAAGTACTGTTTGGGAAAGTAACACTATTATCACACAAATTATTAAAATAATCACAGTACATTTCAGAGGGGGACGACGGGGGAATGTAGGCACAGAACACATGTAATGTAAAACTGGAATGAGAGATGGTAACCCAAATGTCTTCGGCTGCTGAACACCATGATTATTGTAACTTTGTTTTAAATTTGTTTGCCACCACCATCAGATTTGGACGGATCACTTCTATCGCGCCGATAAAGGAAATATTTATTCAAGTCACAAATTTCAGAATTCGCCACACTACTATTTAACCACGTTTCAGTGAAAAGTATTAGATCATAATCGCAAGATGCGAGTTTACTGTAATGATCTAAAAGTTTAGTTTTAATACCCCTAACATTCTGATAATACACATTCAAACTCATTTTAGATCAAAAGTCAATTGCAAATTTTATTACAGAAAAAAAAGATTACTTAATTTTGTTCAGATATGTTAAACTGTTCATAATAATTATGGAAGACGTGTCCGATTTTCGTGTATAGATTTTTGTTGACTTTACCCAAACATATTTATAGATGTTATCTTTAGTCTTCTTTTTTACTTCACGTAGTAAAATCTTGTTACTAGGACTAAGATGTTCGTTTATAAAGATCTTGCTGTTTTCATTAAAATTAATTTGGGTAGAATTTAAATTTTTGATTTTACGTGCACTAGCAATGAAGTTTTCCTTTTTAATTCTTGATATAAAACGTATAATCATATTTTCGTACTCATGCATTGAAATGTGTTGTTTCGCGTTGCCTAAGCAACGTCCGAAACGTCAATTTCCCAGTTGTCCACCAGATAGACGACCGGGAAGTTTTGGAAAAAACACTCCTATTTCTAAAGCATTTTTTAAAGAACTATATTTATAATTTTAAAAAAAGTATAGTTTCTCAAACACTTTTTCGCTTAATAATAATAATAATAATAATAATAATAATAAGAGAAAATGGTGGAATATATAATGAAATTTAATTTTAAAATAAATTTAGTGCATTTGGTTCACAATGTTGGTCACAACTTGTACCTGTGATGACAGCAGTCGGCTTCGGGCAGCAGTGCACCAGTGGAATATATGTATAACCAACAAACGTAACATAAATTGTAACATAAGTAGATAAGAAATTAAACAAGTTTATTAAATTTTATTTTGTTATAATACTACAATTGAAATTGGGGTAAACTTTAGTATGAGGTCCCAGCACTGTCAATTCATTTGGAATGAAGTAAGTTTTCTGTCGTTTCAGCGCCATGGGCGACGCATACAATAAATACAAATATTGATTAAAAAATAACTGTTTAAAGTGCTCCTTGACACTATTGTCACCGTTTACTTATTACAAAGCGAATATGGTATAGAATACTGATGGTAAGAATTTATTACAGGTATTATTTTTTTAAATTATAAATTTTAAAATAATTATTTTTTAAATTCTCCCGCCACTATATCCGATGTATTTCGTTCCAAATAAATTTACATTTCTACATTCTAAAATGATGGGTGGGTCCTAAAGTTTTACCGAAATTGGTAAGTAATAAAAATTAATTATTATCTGAGATATTAGACGAATTATTATAATGTATGTTTATTATAGGGCAATTTTGGCAATTTGAGATATTAACACCTGGAACAACTTCGTTTCTTTGTATGGACTGCGTTAATAATGCTTGCGGCGCATGAACATTTATAGAAGCAGTTTCTGTTGAAGTATCCGTACGTGATAGTGCAGCTTCTGTTAATTTTTGTGCAATTGCTACACGACTCTGAAGAGATTTTTGAATATAACCCTCGGCTACAGTTAAGGACTTCCAACCTCCAAGCCTCTTAACTGATATTAAATCTCCTTCAAACAGTCTCTTATCTTTTGGTAGAGCTCTTGTTCTAACATCTATATATTTTTTTAGCAAATCAATCCATTAGCTTGAGTTATTACAAAACTACGGACAATATTAGTTTTGCTGTCAGGTATTGCAACTACCACTATTTCACTCTTAAATGCTAAATGATTTATCATCATTTTACAGAGTTCTTCACGGCGACAAGCTACAGATATACCCATTATTAAAACAGCCTGAAAGTCAAGTTTGTAATAAAGATGGAAAAACAAATTATAGGTGTACTTAGATATGTATGTTGTGTGTACATACCTTCATTAATAGAAAAGTAGTATCTGGTGCTTCATTTATAAATAGATTAATTTGGGTATCATCTAAAACTCTAGATTTTTTAGGTTTTAGATCTGCTGTTTCGCGTTTTAGTAAAGCGATAACTTTTGAATGTCTTGCAATTTTTATATTATTATGGATAAATAAACAAGATTTCAACATTGAATATGTTGACCATAATGATTTTTTGTGCGGGAATTCTTGGAAATACGCCAATAACACATTTTCAGAGTAATGTGTTATTTTTTTAGTTTTACTCCAATTAATAAATTTTAAATATGCTGATTCGTACCGCCCTTTGGATTTTTTAGGAAGTAAATTATCCGATGCTTCATTAGCAATTTCTCGTACTTCGGGAGGCGTGGAACTATATTCGGTATCACTCATATTTATTTGTATAACTAACACTATTTATTTTCTTTAAGTATGAGAAATAAACATTAAAACAATTGAAATTTAAATTTGACACATCACTCTCAAGTTGGCTTCAAATCAGTAATGATATTATTTGTACAAAAATAAATATTAGTTTTATAAATTCGTACGAAAAATATTGTACAAACCTCTTGCGTGAACTTGGTTCCTGGCATCGTTCTATGGCAGCGCTCGCAAGCTCGCGCCGCCAAACACTCAGCCGGGAACCAAACGTTCCCGCATTTGGTATGTAAATAACTATTTTGTGTTTATTTTTATCGTGCGCGAAAAAAGAAACACGGCGAATGGCGTCTATATAATCTTCTTGAAGGGGATAGTAACTCATTTTTAGTAGACTGAGAGATTTATGCACAATTATAATGAAAAAAATCTGACAACGCCCACAAGCCAACCCTGCACGTAGAACAGATGTTGACCATTGTAACTAATCGTGTTTACCAAGTGCAAAAATAACTATAAATGATATGACTTACTGCAGGTGAATAGCCGTTAATAATTTTGTTAAAACTTGCACTCACTGAATTAAAAATTTTGCAAATATAAGCCTTATATACTGAGACACAATTTCTTCGTTAACTCAAAACTGGAGCACTCTTTGACCACACAACTATTAAATATTAGAACAGACCGTTAATACAAATTGATCTGTATATGACACTATATATTTAACAAATAACTTCTCGTTAAAAATGACACTTAGCCACTATTTAAATTTATACGGGTTAACTGTACAGAAATGAAGAACTATATGTGTATTGTTTATTAATGTAACAATCATTTTGCGAATGATTTATTTTGTCCGTATCCTTTTCAGGATAACTATGAGCCAATAATATCTGTTAAGATATAAATTTTCAAAGTTTTATCGTTATTACGTACCATGTTCCCCTGTATTATTTAAACAAATGATACTTTTTGTATTGTTTATTAATGTAACAAACTTTTTGTAAATGATTCATTCTGTCCGTATCCTTTTCAGGCTAATTATGAGGCAGTAATATTTGCTAAAGTGTATATTATCAAGCTGTAATTGTTATATACCCTGAGTCCCTGATTTAATATACCAAATGATTTAGTGTACTTACTGATTTAGATATTTAACGTATTTATTATATCTCCTTTGATTTTGTTGAAATAAACCTAAACGAACGGCAGCGATCGTCAACGAACGGCAGCGAGCGTCAACGTACGTCAGGGTTGTCCAACGTCATTTTTCGTTTGAATCCGCTGTTGCGAATCTGCTACCAAGTTCACTCTGATGAAGAAATATGGGTTTGTAATTACCTACATCTACACTGTCTGTGTTTAATAAATTGGGGAAAACACCAGTATAAAAACTAAGGTTAATTATATAGCAAAGAGATTTACATATAATACATCTAATTTCTTTAATTACAGAGCTGTTAAAGTTATAAATGTCTTTAGTGGTATTGTTTTTTTAGATTCTTGATAACGATTTCAATTTCTTTTTCGGTAGTTGGTTCTAAATAAAATGAATTTGATGTACGTGCGTGTTTTTAAAGTAAGTACCGTTTTTAAATTTCGTCGTTGCAGCGCCGCGGTCGGCACTCTCTTGGCAAGCCACAGTTGTTATTACAGTCATTCGACGTGTTTATGAGTCTTTTGTAAGTATTTGAATTGCCTCTTCTGATTGATAATCCCGCCGGCTGTGAAATTCGCGCTGTAATTCATTTCCTCACTGCTAAAGGGGTGAAAGCGAATAAAATTCATCGTCAAATCAGAGAAGTATATGGAGAAAACATTATGAGCGACGGGATGGTACGAAAATGGGTGAGATCTTTTAAAGATGGCCGTATGACAATGCCCGTCCACACATGGCCAATCGAACTCAAGAACTGATCGGATTATTTGATTGGGAACAACTTAATCACCCTACATACAGCCCCGATCTTGCGCCCAGTAACTACCACATATTCCTGCATTTGAAGAACCATCTGGGTGGTCAGTGCCACGACGATGATGGAGTTGCCAAAGCGACCGTGTTGCAATGGTTGTCTAATCAGGCGGCAGATTTCTACGAGGATGGTATTAAAAAGCTGGTTGTACGATACGGTAAATGCCTTAATATTGCTGGAAATTATGTAGAAAAATAGATTAAAGTACAGGATTTCATTTAAAAATAAAATTGCTAAGAAAATTCGACGTTTTATTTTTATTTCAAATCGGTACTTACTTAAAAAACACGCCTCGTATTTCGGCAGTACAAGGTGTTGCCGGGATGGAATTTGAAATTAGATAAGCTATATTTGTAAAGCAGTGATTAAATTCATTGCATGTTATAGTATTATGTATTATTCACATTTGTCTGATTTCTCGCCCGATTTAATTCTTTATTTTTTATGCTCCATAAAGTTATGCTTTTGTTATCAGCATTAACAATTTTGTCATGATTGTAATTTATTTTGGTTTTTTAATTTTTTTTTACTATAAAGTTTTCTATAATTAAGGTAAAAATTCTGTAACTGAGAATATAATTCGAAACAGTCATAAATAAAACCGTGCGGTTCTCTAATATATTGTAGCTCGACAGTAAACCATTTATTACATTTTATTTCCTGTTTCTTACACGATTGAAATAGGTTTATAAAGTATTATGGAACAAATTTTAGCTTTGCTCCGCATCCTCACACGTATAGATGTAGTTCCAATTTACTTGCTCTGGTGTTTTAATATACTGTTGGAGGCCATGTTTCGTTACTGGTTACTGAAGTACATTAAGCTTTTCATTAGATTCGATTATATGTATATGCGTTGTCAATAGAATAACAAAATGATCTGACAAGTGTAGGTTTAACACTTTGCGTTATATATACTTAATTCAAGATTTGTTAATACATTGTCAATATAGCTTTTGGAGTTTTTAGCTATTCTATTGAAATCAAAAACAGTTTGTTGCAAACCATAAGAATTTATAAGGCCTAATAAATTTGTTTTAGAAATACTGTAAACTAATATTAAAATCTAAATTTTATATTTGCAATATTTTTCTCGGTTACTAATGGTTAACATTACAAGTTATTTAAAAATAAAAAGAAAAAAATATTATTTTTTTAAAGTAAAAATCCAATATGACGCTCTATAAAATAAGAAAATATCTAATGTCTTGGAAACCCCCACCTTGATTTTTATTCTCACATCACTTTTAAGCTACCAAATCTTGTAACTTTTATATAAAACATTTTTTATATCTTTTATAATTATGGGGTCATTTGGCATATTTTAAATTTTCATTTTTCTCACATCACATTTAAGCTACCAAATCATGTAATTTTTATATAAAATATTTTTTATATTTTTTATAATTACGAGATTATTTGGCATATTTTATAATTTTCAAGCGGAATGGAATGAGCACCGAAAACTGCACATTATTGTCCATTTAATCGACCTCGTAGTTCTTATATTTTCCGAGATGCCAATGGTAACCCATTTAATTTGGGACATACTGTACACAGTAATTTTATTTTTATTTAAATGTGCAAATACAGTGAACAAAATGCCTTATTACTTGTGCCAAAATGAGACTAAATAAATCACAATACAGCAAATAGATAATATAAGTGCTTGTAAGAATAGGAAAAGAATTAACAAGAGTACAAATGCGTGTCAAATAAAAATACACTACTCTGAACTAAGATATCGCCAGCACATAATATAAAAGGTAATAAATATATGTGAGCTATTGACAAAGATTACAGATTATATTCACAATGCAATTGATAATTAAGACGAACGTAAAGCAGAATATTTTATACTACAAAATTAGGTTAAAGAATAGTGCACATGTAAAATTGTATTTTATAGTGTATAAGAGTAAGTACTTACTGTGTTGTAGATGTGAAAAAGTGTTTAAAGAATACCTGATATTCGTGTAATTATTGTGTGTGTACTTGCAACATGTCAAAGTGTGCAGAATGCAGAATATGTAATGCAGTTCCACGTGCAGTCAAATATGCAGATATGTTTGCCGAATGTCAAAGAGGACTCCAGATGCGTAGAAATTAAATGTACGTGTTGGAAATAACTACATATATGTACTGAAAGAAAATATTAAATAAAATATATTGGCCTAGTTTACACCGTATGACCTGAGGTAGGCCAGACCTATATGTGACCTATAGGACAAAGTCAAAAAAATATCGTGTTGTTTACACCGCATACTGTAGAGCCTAGGATAGGTAGGATATAGGTAGAATATAGGTACTAGTTTGTACCATCTAGCGGTTTAATTTTAAGTTAAAAAAAACAATTCTTCCATTTATCTTTTTATCACTCATGTTTATATACAAAATTTCACTACTTATTTAGGTACTTACTCTTACTGTCAAACAAAACTATCCCAATATGTGTAAATCAGTATCACTGTACTCAATATTACCGATATCTACTCTACCGTACAAATTTCGAACTTTTCTAGGTATTAGCTGTTTACACCGCAATAAATACATTTAGGCCGAGGCCTAGTATAGGTCAGGTCACATGAAAAAGTGGCCTGACCTAAGCCAGGCCGCTCCATATTTTAGGTGTTTACACCAGGCGGCCCAAATACATTTAGGTCGAATTTGGGGTATAGGTCGAATATAGGTCTACGGTGTAAACTAGGCCAATGATATGAAAGTGGTTAGAAAACCACATGCGTAAAGCACGAGAAATAACCACGCTAGCGTAGCGTAAATATACAAAAAAAGGCACTATAAAAACACTAGCGTACAAATAAATATCTAAATTAGTTCAATATAACAAAAACTATGAGAATTATTGCGCGAAGGTGCAAATAAAAATGCAAAACACGTGTGATCATTTAAACAGATCGACAGCGACTTTTTGTGTTGGAAAAGACTGCGAGTATGAAAGCGAGAGAATATGACGTTATTGCGCTTGGTTAGGTGCGCAAAGTACAGACTCTCGAAACTATCGCCAGATGCCGCAAGTGGTCCGAACATATATATATATATATATATATATATATATATATATATATATATATATATATATATATATATATATATATATATATATATATATATATATTTGAAAAGATCAAGATAAACAAATGCAAACAAATGATACAGGTGACAGATAGTTTTGTTACTTACGTTATTATAATAAAAATTAGTACTCTTAAGTGCAAAAATACCAAAAATACCTAAGGTTGCATAAATTTGTAAATAATTTCCATCATATTGTTTTTCTTTTTATGTTAGTACTATTATTTTTTGATATTTCTTCGTTATGTAGTTCATTTGTTATTATGAATTTCTTAGTAAAACAAGTTATTTTAGATATAAGAAAATAATATACTATCGTAACCTAGGCAATAGTCGTATTAATAGTTGTTTATTGCATAGCCTACTTCAATATTGTAGAATTATTTCTGATTTTTAATATCATTTTTTCGAAATAATTGTTATACAACCCTATATCATATTTATATCGTTGAAATCAGAAAAAAATTCTCTATCTAATGGACAAAAAAATTATATAGGTTGCCATTTAAAAAATTATAATTTTATTCTACCGTTTGAGAACCACTGGTTGAATTTTTTATTTATTATTCCTCATAAATTAAGCCCTTTTTCCTGGTAATTTTTTGTATATAACATTTTTCTCTAAAGTCATTAGTTCGCCCAAAAAAGCGCTGGTTGTTTTAAAGGAAACACCCTGTATATATATATATATATATATATATATATATATATATATATATATATATATATATATATATATATATATATATATATATATATATATATACCGGTGTCCTAAGCAAACCTTGACATAGGTGTTTAATATAGGATAATAAAAAGTGTCCGGCAAAAAATTATGCCATGCTATTAAACATGGTAATCTTACAGTATCTCCTGTACATTATTTAATACTATTTACATTATTATCATTGCATATATTAAAAAAAAATATAAATATCTGTCATTAAATATTTAATTCAATATTTTATTATATAATTTGCCTATAATTATCATTGTGGCTGAATGGTTAGCATGGCTGCCTGTGGAACGGCCAAAATGTTTGAAAATTGGAGTTCAAATATTCAGCAAAACTTTTTTATTATTTTTACCTTCCGTTAGCTTTAGGCAAAGAAGGTATTTTCTTCAATGATGAGTTTTTAGTGAAAAAGTATGTTTTAGGGTCCATATAATACGATTTTACCATTTTTACGATGATGTCTGTATGTATGTGTGTCTGTGTGTGTATGTGTGTGTGTGTGTGTGTGTGTGTGTGTGTGTGTGTGTGTGTGTGTGTGTGTGTGTGTGTGTGTGTGTGTGAGACGAAAGTTTCGGATCGCATAACTTTAATACGACGATTCCAAAATTTTTTAAACAATATAAATTATTAACAGTTACTGATATTTATATTTTTGAAATATGTAAATATATATTTCTGAACAAATAGTCTTTTACACGTGCTTCAGAGGTTCATACTGTTAATACAAGAAATAAAGATGATTTTTATTTACCTCGTGCAAGATATAAAGTAACGCAAAACGATCCTCATGTGAGAGGATTAAAAATATTTAACCACCTTCCTGTCAGTATAAAAAATTTTGATTCAAATAAAATGTTTCTACAACAATTAAAAAAATTATTACATGAATGCAATTTTTACGACCTAAACGAGTTCTTTAATAAAAGCTTTGCATAAATTACACTGTCGCTGTCTCATTTATGTATGTTATTTATGTTTATTATATTTTGTGACTGCCGATTTTCTATACATACGTATTATGTCTATGAAAATAAAAACTATTATTATTTTATCTATTACACAATTATTTTCGTTAAAAATGCTATTTAATTTAATTATTAAGAATAATATCTTATACAACTAATTTTGAATGTATTTTTGATAACCATATTTTTAATGAAATATTAATTAAAACAGCAGTAAAAAAGGTTTCCTTAAGTCGAATTTTCTTTTTCTGAGTTTTTAAAAAAATCTTTCTGTTTTGTAATCTACACATGTCATACTACACTTACTTTTAAATTTGACATTAAGTTCAAAACCATGCTGTATATAAGTTATTAATACTAATTACTTTATTTATATTGCATAAATTAAAGAAAACTATAAATAACTGTCAATAAATATTTGTTTCAATATTTTATCATGTAATATAAAAAAATATATAATTGCCCATGTGGTTGAATGGTTGGCACGGCTGCCTATGAAATGAAAGAACTTTTAGAGATTGGGGTTAAAAGTAGTAATTGTCAAAAGTAAGAATTTAAACTATATCACATACTTCTTGTTATAAATAGAGTAGAAATATAAAACATACACATATTAATTGTATCTCAATCATGTTTTATTAAGATCAACAGAAAATATTATGCATTTTTTTATATCAATGTTTTGTTTATTGTAATCAAATTTTTCATTGTTAAAACCAATTATTTTTATTTATAAAATATTGTTAACCATATCACTATCTATCTTCTATTTCCAATTACAATTATTTAGAAATAAGATTTTTCTATAAAAAATATTTAAAGTATTTATTTATCTTTTCGTGTCAACAATGTGTTCATTGTTTGCTTTGTTTTTTGTTTATATTAAATATTCGTGTCAAAATGAATTTATTGAACGTTAAGCATCGAGCGAATATTATAAAAAAAAATATATATAATTCGTAATTAGGTAATTCATAGATAAACAATTTGTTGTGTCGAGCACAATACCGTCCGTCAATCTTGTGTATTATGTATAAATTCCATACATAATTTTTTTTATAAAAGATTCTAAATTTCCAGTAAAATTATTTCAAAAACAAACTATGCAAATTTCACTTGACACTGACATGTTCTTCTTCTTCTTTAGTTTTTCTCATTCGTTAGGCGTTGCTATTTTTTATTTTTTCTTCCACTCATTTCTGTTTTGCGTGTCGTTCTCATTCAGTTCCTTTTTTCTCAAGTCTTTCGCAATACAGTCTTTCTTATATTTGATCTTCCTCTGTTTCTTAAACCTTCTATTACTAAGCTATTCATTCTTCTTATTCATTCTTCTTTCA